>ML664187.1:2492640-2596888 GCA_007570785.1 Antilocapra americana | reverse complement strand
ATATATATGGAATTTAGAAAGACAGTAATGAGAACCCAACATGGGAGACAACAAAAGGAACGCAGATGTATAGAATAGACTTGTGGACTTTGTGGATGAGGGTAAGGGTGGGATGAGATGGGAGAAGGGCATTGAAGCATGTTAATTGTCATGTGTCTAATCAATCGCCAGCCCAGGATTGATGCTCGGGACTGGTGCAGCGAGATTTCCCGGGGGGGAGGGAGGAGGGAGGGGGGACCCGGAGGGGAAGCATATGTAAACGCATGGTGATATCATGACAATGTATGGCAAAAACAATAATAAAAAATAAAAAATATTAAAAAAAAAAAAAAAGAATACTGGCATGGGTGGCCTATCCCTTCTCCAGGGAATCTTCCCAACCCAGGGATCAAACCTGCATCTCTGAATTGGTAGGTGGGTTCTTTACCTGAGCCAGACAGTCGAAGTGCACATCAAAGGAATGATTCCAATGAGCCCAGACTCCTGCCTTTTCCCATAGAGAAGACGGCTAAACTTATTGACTTGAGGCATGTGCTTTTCCTTAACTAACAGCAATCTTTTGACATACCAACTACCCATTTTTTGTCACAAAAACCCCTATGTCCCCTGGCTCCTCTCCTACCCCTTCAGAGCAGATCCGCAGAGCAATCTGAGAAGCTGTCTACCAGACCGAAGTCCCCTAGCAAGTCCACCGAACAAAACAGAATTCTCAGCTTTTAGCCTGTGCGGGCATGTCTGTTTCCATCGACAACACCTTGATTCCGGACCTGGGGCTCCAGAACCAGGAGGGTCCGAAGGTGCGCTGATTCGGCACCAAGACGGCAGCCCTCGGCCACGGCCGCCCCAGGGCACTGACCCAGCAGCAGTTACAACAGAGAAAGTATAAGCCTCCCTCCTCCACGCACCCCCAGCTAACTCCCCCTCTCCCTCCCGACTATTGAGTAGATAAACCCCTAAAGAGCAGGGTGGGCGAGGGGGAGGTAAATGTATTTCATCCTCTCGAGGCTGGTGGGGAATTATTCAGAGACAGTCTAGTTTCCAAGAGAGAGTAGACAGCAGAGGAAGCTCAAAGGCCCCAAACCTCTGGGAGGCAAGAGCCAGGGGAGGCCCCGGGCCAAGGCTCTGCTTCTGGAGACGTGGCAAGGGGAAGGCAGGGGCCGACAGCCGGTCTGCTCCTTCCTGGCCTTGACCGACAGCTGTCACGGTGGCCGGAGCTCCGCCTGCAGCTGCGCGTGGAAGGGGCCTGGAGGGGCCTGGAGGGGCGGCGGGACCCCTCTCTCACCCAGCTGAGCTGTGGTAAGAGGATTAAGCAGGGCTCTCACAGCCTTTTCTTATCTCCAGCGTTCACGCTGCCCCAGACTTTGGAGCCTACAGGACCAGAAGTTGGCCGCCACCACTAGCAATAAAGGCTAGGCGTGGGGAGCTTGGGCGGCCCTTCCGGGAGGTCAGGTGGCTCAGGCTCCAGGGAAACCTGCACGCCCGACGTTCCCGGGCTCTGACGCGTGGCAGCCCTGCCTCCTCCCGCCCGCGCCCTTCCTGGACGAGCAGCCTGGCTCCAGGGGACGTGGCTGGAGGGGCAGCCAGGAGACACAAGAGGGAGTGGACAGCTTCAGAGAGAAGGGGCTCAGACAGGGCAAGGCTGGCACTTCCTTTCCCCGCAAGAGAGCGCACTTTTCTTTACTGCTTAAAGCATGTTGAAGCCCTGACCTCAGAGTGTGGCTGTATCTGGAGCCGGGCCCTTAAAGAGGTGATTACAGTAAAATGAGGTCACAAGGGTGGGCCCTAGACCCACAGGACTGGTGTCCCTGTAAGAGGAGGAGGTCAGGACACAGACACACACAGAGGGGCAACCCTGTGAGAACGCCCGGAGGAGACGGCCGTCTGCATGCCCAGGAGGGAGGCCTAGGGAGGACCAGTCTCGCCCACACCTGGGTCCCGGATTCCAGTCTCCAGGCCTGGAGAGAATAATTGTCTGCTGTTTAAGCTGCGCTGGCTGTGGGCCTTTGTCCCAGCAGCTTGAGCAAAGCAACACAAAGCCAAAGATGAAGCAATGTGTAGAGTTCTCTGCCAGGTCCTCTTGGTGGGATGTCTTAAGACAAAAGGCTCAAGGCCCTTTGAATCTTAGCTACGGAGGGGCTGTGGCCCCTGGGGAGGAAGCCAGCACTCACCTCATGGCGGCGTTTCCCGAGGGTGGTTGGGAACACGGCCAGGGGCGCTTCTGTCCCTGCGAAGCCCACCTTGCTGAAGCCCGAGCCGTAGTCACAGATGAGGGGCACATCCATGGTGCCACGTGTGAGCCAGCTGCAGGGAAGACAGAGGGTGTGTCTGTTGGTGCCGTTCGCAAGGTGCCCACCTGAGGGGCAGGTGCAGTGCCAGCTATGATCTGGGCTCTGGGCACCCAGAGCTGGGCCTGCCTGTGGGGTGAGCTGCCGTCTGGATGCACTGGGTAGTTGGCTGGAGTGGCCAGGCTCCCAAATGACCGCCTGCACCGGCTGCCCTGGAGCCGTGTGGCCGTGACCTGCTTCAGGGGGGTCGCCTGAAGCAGCCCCTTCACTGTTAGCCCATCCAGGGGGTTTGGCCTGAGGGCCCCTGGGGGTCTGCGTGTTGGTATCAAGGCCAGACTCCCAACCCCTCTCCTGGGAGGCCTCCCGCATCTCCTGGCCCAGGTCAAAATCAATCCCCCCACTCCACTTGCCTTCTAGACAACTTCTTCCAAGTTTCGGCAAGTTTGGAAAACATGAGAAGGATAGAGAAGGACATCCCAACCTAGAACTGGTTCAGAGTGGGGAGGGATTTGCCTCCCACCGGCCAACTCCCTGAGCCTGCCGGTCACGGGAGAGGGGGGCAGGGCTGCTGAACCCAGGACAGAACTGTCCCCGAAGGGGCGCTTTCCTGCTTTACCCCAAATCCTCCTGGAGCCGGGTCTAAATATTCAGTATCAACACAGAGAAGCAAAAATCTACAAAGGGTGTTATGGAGATTGAAAGGGAAAGCTTCAGACCGTTAGAAGAAGAACCTGGGGCTTCCCTGGTGGCTCAGGGGTAAAGAACCTGCCTGCCAGTGCGGGAGACACGCGTTCAGCCCCTGATCCGGGAAGATCCCACATGCTGAGGAGCAACTAAACTCTCGAGCCTGCGCTCTGGAGCCCGGGAACCGCAACTACCGAGCCGGCTTGCTGCAACTATGGAAGCCCGCACGCCCTAGGGTCCGCTGCTTCCCGACAAGAGATGCCACCGCAATGGAAGCCCGAGCACCGCAGCTGGAGAAAAGCCCGCGCAGCAACTGCACAGCGAAATTAAGTAGAGTTGTTTAAAAATCCCTTTAATCCAATGTGATAAGGGCTGTGCATAGGAGGCAACCTTCTAAGTCGGCCTGGGAGGACTTGGATAAGGGGCTGCGCCCTCAGACTCACAGGAGAGGGGTGAGTATTCTTTTTCTCTTTGTTCTATTTTATGATTATATACATCTGTGACTTGGTGGTAAAGAATTTGCCTGACAATGCCGGAGACGTGGGTTTAATCCCTGGGTTGGCAAGATCCCCTGGAGAAGGAAATGGCAACCCACTCCAGTATTCTTGCCTGAAAAATTTCATGGACAGAGGAGCCTGGGGGACTACAGTCTGTGGGGTCACAAAAGAGTCGGACACAACTTAGCGACTAAACAACAGCAGCAGCCAGGTGAGGCTCAGCGCCGCCATATGTACCCCACGGCACTTGACCTCTCCCCTAAACAAATGCTGAGGTTAATTATTTAAGTGATGAGGCCCAAAGCAATATTGGCTTGCTCTCCTTGGATGCCAGGCTTCTTGGTCTACTCCAGAGGACATCACAGTTATGTATTTAGAAATAAGTATTTGTAGGCACAAGTTAATGCACATCAGCAAACTGTCTGCGGAGGGTGGCATCAGAAGAAGGCTTCTGGCTCAGCGTTTTGCATCCTCGATCCCAGGTCTTGCAGCTCAGGAGTGTGCGCAGTGAGACCTGGGATGGCGCGGCCCTTCAAGACGCTGGGTTCTACTCTGCTTCTTCCTGCAACGCAGTTGCTTCCTGTGTGTCCTGGCTGTCCCCTGGTGGCCGCTCACTAGACCACAGCTCTCAGATTCAGCTAGGAAAGATTTCACATGTTCCTCCTCCTGGAGCCAAGAAAGGCTTTCAGCCTTTCAACTGACCTCTAACACAATGCAGAGTAACTTGACCACAGTAAAAAATGTTTAAGTACAATAGGGAAAGGGAGAGGCAGCTTTTCTTCTTCTCTTTTTAAAACTGTAGTTGATTTACCGTGTTTTAATTTCTGCTGTGCAGCAGCGTGATTCAGCTACGCATTCCTTTCCATTATGGCTTATTAGAGGATATTGACTGTAGTTCCCTGGGCTGCCCAGTAGGATTGTGCTGTTGATCCATTCTAAGTGCAACAGTTTGCATCTGCTAACCCCAAACTCCTGCTCCAGCCCTCCCCCAGCCCCTCCCCCTCAGCAACCACCAGTCTGTTCTCCACTCTGTGAGTCTGTTTCTGGTTCACAGGTACGTTCCTTTGTGTCGTATTTTAGATTCCGCATGTAAGTGACATCACACGGCGTTTGTCTTTCTCGGTCGGACTTGGTTCACTTAGTCTGGTCATCTCCAGGTCCACCCTGCAGATGGCAGGACGCAAATGGCCTTGTGGCTGCAAACGGCCTTGCCTGGCTCTTCTCCACAGCTGAGTAGTATTGCACTGTGTGTGGACCGCGTCGTCTTCACCCAGTCACAGGTCGCTGGACACTTGGGCTGCTTCCACGTCTCAGCTGTTGTAAACAGTGCTGCTGTGGACATTGGCGCCTTGTATCTTTTCAAATTAGAGTTTTGTCTGGATAAATGCCAAGGAATGTGTTGCTGGATCACATGGCAAGTCTTTTTTTTTAGTTTTTTGTCCACAGTGGTTGTGGCAGCTAACCTTCTCTCCAACAGTATAGGAAGGTTCCCTATGGGAGAGGCAATTTTAACACACTTGTACTTAACTAAAAGATCCAGTTCTGGGTCCTGAAAGAATGCAAAGGTGCTGTCTCCATCTTGTAGAAGTGACGAGTCCATCTGGTACAGAGGGCCACACGCGTGACCCACGGGCCACTGCCAGCTTCTGTCTGTGTTTTCTTAAAGTTGTATTATCACACCGCCACACTCATTTGTCTACATACTGTCTCTCATACTTTCTTACTACAGCAGCAGCTTTGAATGGTTGTGACAGAGGCTGTCTGACCCACGAAGCCTAAAGGATTTCCTAGTTGGCTTTTTCTGGAAAAAGTTTGCCCACTCCTGGGTGCATTGGTTCGTGGCGACACCTGCAAAATGGACTACGGTTAGCTTGGAAAGAAGTGCCCTCTGTGGATCTGATTTTTCATCAATTTGTTCCAAAAATTATTGCAGACCTACTGTGTGCCAGGCATTATCTCTGGTCAGAAAAGATGCTCGATGTTTTCCATCTTGGGGAGCTTCCCTATTTTCAGTTTGGACAAAGGTTATGCCAGTTACCAGCATTTTCCGCCCAAAACAGCATCCCACTCTTCTTCAGCTTCCACACCAAGCCCACCACCTGGACCAAAGCTTCAGCCATTCAACACAGCTGCCCTGTCTGCTAGACTGAACTTTATCATGGGCGCCCTCTCCATACTCACCTGTATCTCCTGATAGTGTTGGAGACCAAATTCATCCTCCAGAGAGAACAACGAGGTGTCCATCTCAGCCTGGTCAGGGCCCACAGGAAGGGAGAGGAAAGGGCATGCTGGTGAAATCTGGGTCTGGTTTTGCACCTGTTATCAAGTCAAGGCTCTGCCCCCTGAAGTCCTCAGACCTCCACTAAAGATTCCCGTGCCTGAGTCACCCTGGCTTATGTCACTGATGAGAAATGCAAACACCTGTGAATTTCAAATACACATTTGGAAGAAGACGCTGACATGTTTTCACTCACCAGTGGCCATAAGCGTCCCCAAATGGACCCTTCTCCTTAATAGAATCTTTATTTAAATGTGAATGCGTGGGGCTGTTTGGACACACAAAAAGAAACCCAGGCTGCTTTGCTATGGGTTCTGACAGAAGCCCCTGACTCTGGGGCCTGGGAGTCTGCTCAGGTGCCCAGACTCACAACAATTGGGGAATTCCTGAGACTTTGAAAATTGAATCCTAGACCGTTTCAGAAGTAATTTGGTTCAATCCCTACTTAGAAGCCATATCTATATCTATATCTATCTATCTATCTATCTATATATATATGAAGGAAGAAGATTCAAAGACACATCAAGAGTAAGCTTGATGAGGAATTCATTCCCTAGTGGACTGTTGGTTAAGAATCTGCCTACCGATGCAGGGGACACGGGCTCAATCCCATGGCTGGGAAGATCCCACAGGCCACGGGAGAACTAAGCCACGCGCCACAACGACTGGGCCCAGCTTCCCGCGAACCTGCGCCCTACAGCAAGAGAAGCCACTGCACTGAGAAGCCCGCCCACCACAACAAAGACCTAGCGTAGCCCAAAATAAAATTTAAAAAATTTTTTTGAAAAGAGAAAACAAGAAACCATTCATTGTTGTCGTTGTTGTTGTTGAGTCGCTAAGTCGTGTCCAACTCTTTGTGACCCCATGGACTGCGCACGCCAGGCCTCCTGGTCCCTCATCATTTCCCAGAGTTTGCATATCATGTCCACCAAACCATCTCATCCTCTGCTGCCCTTTTCTCCTCCTGCTCTCGGTCTTTCCCAGCGTCAGGGTCTTTTCCAGTGAGTCAGCTCTTGGCATCAGGTGGCCCAAGTAATGAAGCCTGAGCTTCAGCATCAGTCCTTCTAATGAGTATGCAGGGTAGATCTCCTTTAGGATGGAGTGGTTTGATCTCCTTGCAGTCCCAGGGACTCTCATGAGTCTTCTCCAACACCACAGTTCGAAAGCGTCATTTTTTCAGTGTTCTTCCTCCATTATCGCCCAGCTCTCACATCAGTACCTGACTGCTGGAAAGGCCATAGCCTTAACTATACGCACCTTAGTCGGCAAGGAGTTTGAAATTCCCAAGCACATCTTGCTTCCTGGAAAGCGACCAGCCCCCTCTTACCTCCAAGTTCCCGGGGAAGAGACGTGGCAGGTGCAGGCCTGGTTCTCGGGGGAGGGATTCGCGTTTACTCATCAACCATCAGTCTCGCTCAGCAACATTTCTCTTTCTGTGAGAAAAAAGATTTCACAGTCTAATTAAACAGTGAAAGCATCAAGGCCAAACCAGAGGTACTGAAACAAAGACAGCGCAGCCCACTGATGACCTCCCTGCCCGTCCACCCAAGAGCCCTCCCGTAAAACTGAGCTGTCTGGTTAGCAGAAACCTCCTGAGTGTGACGTTTGCAAACGCACAAGCCTCTCAAGGAGATGACAAACCTCTCTGCCTGCCTCACCGAGGGTGCTGGGGGCGGGGCGGCCTTGTCCTGGTGGCCTGGGGCCACCGAGCGCAGAACAATCACACTGTGCTGTGACACAGCTGTGACACAGCTGTGACCTCAGGGTCTGCCCTGACACTGGCTCCAGCCTGCCAGGTCCCGGCTTGCCGTCCAGCGCTTGTGACCTCCCTTCTGCTTTTCCTGTGTCCACTCTCGCAGTTGTTCTGGCATGTGTGGCCCTGCAGGAATCGGGCCTGCTGCAAAAGAATGGAGACGCAGGCCCCCGGCGGACCCCCGAGGACTGCCCCTGGGAAGTGAGCCCCGGGCACTGGAGGAGAGTTGATTATTGGGCAGAGCTGCCTTCAGCCTTGGGCAGGAAGGTGACGGGCTGGCGGAGGCAGGTGTCCTGGCCTGGACGAGGCAGGGGCAGAAGCAGTGCGGTCCCCTCTGTGGGCAGGACATCCCAGCACCTTGACTGAAAGGGGGTGTATCCAGTGAGGCAGGGATCAGGGCGGCTGCAGACCTCTCATCCCAGCCGGTGGGGTCCCACAAGCAAGTGGTGATGGGACTCCTGGAAGCCGTCTGCTCAGAGGATCACAGCACAGCCTCTGGCACGCGGGGTGCAAACACGGGGGCCCAGTGGGGTAAGCTGTAACAGCCCTGCTTCCCTAAGTCCATGAACCGCTCCTAATGCTGTCCTCATTTACGCCTCGGAATGGCTGCCTGGATGCACAGACCGACCTGGCAGGTGAGAGCTAAGTGGGTGGCTTCGAGGGACAGACTTCTAAATGAATGTATCTGAGGAATGCCAGCCGCTGTTCAGTGCAAAGGCTCTGTGGCTCCCTCTTTTCCATCTGCTCAGGGTGTCTGTCCTTCTGCCACCTCCCTCTGTACTCAGAGGGTCTCTGCCAAAATCTGCAGCACAGCTGCCCCTTGCCCGCCTGGCACTTCCCTCCTGGAGGCTGCTGGACAGCCTAGCTCTCCACCCTCAGGGGCTCTGCACCAGCCCTTCCTCTGTGTGTCCATGCAGAGGAGCCGCCTGACTCCTTTCTTTCTTTGTGGGAAGACACGATGTCCAGACAATGGAGCGCACGCGTTTACGGGCACACCGGGATGACCTTTATGTTCTCTGCGTAACTGGATGCAGACTCAGGTGTTTCTAGTCCCCAGAAGGGCCTCCCTGTACCCTCCAGTTTGCCCTTGGAGGAACCTGTACCCCTGCCGGCCTTGCAGGTAACCACCCTCTGTCTCCTGGTGCAATGACGCGACCAGCCTGACCTTGGAATTGCTGGAAGTGTTTCCTCCTGGGTCGGGCTTCCTTCGCTCCTCACCATGCACACAAGTCTCCCAAGCACTGAAGCCTGGGGGAGGGGGTTACCTGGGTCACTCACTCTGCTGTCCACAGGCTTTCAGGTTCCTTCCTGTTTATGAGTAGTGCCGCTGTGAGAACTGCTGTGAGCACAGACACTTGGTCCCTAGAGGCCAACCTGGCGAGGGCAGTTACTCTGAGTGGACACAGGTGTTGGGCTTAGAGATGCTGCCAGACTCCTCCCTGAAGGGGCTGTCCCAGTCTGCACCCTCATCCAGGGCAGACTGCCTGAGGCTGCACATCCTTTCCAACAGGTGGGCTTCTGGGCAGTTTCATCTTCGTTCCCCCAACCCAGGGTTGTGGTTTCATCTGCACCTTCCTGACAATGAGGATGCTGAGCACATCTTCATATGGTGACTGGCCCTTTTCTCAAGTCTCTTCCTCCTTGACAAAAATCAGCCTGCCAATCACTATCTTTGTGGGTTGCTGTGGTAGCCGTTCAGTCGCTAAGTCGTGTCTCCCTCTTTGCGACCCCCTGGACTGCTGTATGCCAGGTTCCTCTATCCTCCACTACCTCCTGGAGTCTGTTCACATTGGTGGCATTGAGTCGGTGATGCTATCTAACCACATTCTGTCCATGAGGCCTCCAGTGGAGGGAGCCTCCCTGCAAACACCTTTCCCTCCTTGTGAATTACCCTTTCACTCTCTGAGTGTTCCCTTTTGATGAAAAGGAACTCTTAATTTCATTGAAATGCAGTCTTTTCTTTTTTGTGAGTAGTGCTTCTCTGTCCTTTTTAAAGAAATCTTTGCCTAACCAAGATGATTCTCTTTCATTTTTAAATTTATTTTTAAAAGAATATGCATTCATTTGACTGCCCTAAATCTTGGTTGCAGTACATGGGGTGTTTTTTCAGTTCTAGCATGTGGGATCTAGTTCCCTGACCAGAGTTTGAACCCAGGCCCCCTGAACTGAGAACATGGAATTTTAGCCATTGACCACCAGGGATGTCCCCCCAGCTCTTTTATTTTTAAAGAAGATTTTATTGATTTACCTTTTACGTCTCAATTTTTTGTATATTGTTAGGTAGTTAGGATAGGAAAAAGGAGTCCAAAATGGTGGTGGCTAAAAGACAAAGAAAGGGAAAAGCCTGTGAAAATGGAACAAAAGAAAACCCACGGACCAGATTGAGAACTTCAGGTGAAACAAACACACCCGCTTCTTGGGTAGCACGATTTGCACAGGGCAGGCTCAGGGGAGGAGAAAAAACATATAGAAAGAGGAGCCAAAATTGAGCCTCCCTCTTCTCTTTGCATCTTTTGGGCCAGCCCACCCTCACACTTCGAGGATGTATTTTCTTTTGCCAAACAGAACTGAGCTGTAACTGAGCTGTAACACTGGTCTGCCGCTTCAAATTTTTGCTCTGGCGAGACAGAGCCGAGGAAATTACACACTCCTCCGACATCTCTGGTGCTGCGATTTGGATTTAACCTGGCTGAAACAGCCTCGGCTCAGCTCCCGAGGCACCTAAGCACAGCAGAGGCCAAGCACAGCAGAAGAAGCCCAACTCAGCAAAAGCTCACATGGGGGAAGCTGAACACAAAGAAAACCCAGCCCAGTGGGAGTGACGAGAAGTCCAGTGTGCTGGGAACCTGGACAACAGGAACAAACTCTGCGGGAAGCTCACACAGCTCAGTCTCAGATTCCAGAAGACCTCCGGTTACGGTAGGAGGTCCTTGCTCCTATGGCTGGAAGGACATATGGCTTACAAATCTTAATTCCTTTACAATCTCTCATTTATTGCTTCCTTGAGCCCCATGTGAACAGGCAAGTGGCAATGGGTACAATTAAGCGACTCTGGCAGGGGCTGCTCCCCAGTGTGACCTGAAGGTTCCACTATCTGCTGTGCCCTAGTAGCTCTTGCCCAAGCTGCTGGGGGTTCTTCTGTCCTTAATCTTCTTTGTGCCAAGGATCAGGCCAATGAAAACTGTGAGCACAGGTCAGGTATTTAGCAGATTTTCCAGCAGGTTATGACGGGGATTTCTTGGCACATTCTTCCTATTGCTTTTTCCTTCCCTCCTTCAACTCCTCTCTCCTTCTGTGCCAGTGCTTACAAAGTATTGGGCAGGTCATCATCTTTGCATTTCTGAAAGTTGTGTTTGAAATTGTTTACCTAAGATTTGGACTCAAACCTATGTGGCAGGGACTCTGTGCTATGCTTAGTCACTCAGTCATATTCAAGTGAGACGTGAGCCCGGCCAAAACCCACAGTGCCTGGTTTCAGGACCTGATGAAGCTCAGGTTCTTGATTTCTCATTGCAAAAAAATTCAGTGAGAGACACAGTGGTGGGTAAGAGGTGGATTTGTTCAGATTCAGAGGGCAGCACACTCCACAGGGTGTGGTCCATCACAGAAGGCAAGTGCAGTGTCCATGAATGTGGTGTGGTTAGCTTTTTATGGGCTGGGTGATTTCGTATGCTAATGAGTTGGAGGATCATTACATCGATTGAGGAACCACCCACTCCTTGGTCTCTTGATAGTGCCTTGGAACTGTCATGGTACCTCTGGGTGTGTCATTTAACTTGCAGATTGAGGATCCAGGTTTAGTTGAATTTTACTTGTCTTCCATCTTGGACCCATTTGATTTTAATTGGTTTATAGTATGCCCTTGGGCTATGTCATTCTTTCAAAAGTTGTGCCCTGCCCGCTTAGCTCCTGTTTCATGCTCTTTTCCTGAGCCCCATCCGAGCCCACGTTTCCTTTACAATCTTCAGGAGGGACAACCAGAAAATAGCTGGCCCTTGGGAGAGAAATCCAATCCCTCTAGATACTCAGGCCTTCATTTTCCATGTTTCCTACAACACATGAGACAGTAGCACCTCTCAGTGGACCCGCTAGGGCGGGTGACAGGCACATATACCTGCTAGAAGTCCATTTGTTGGTGGCATCCCTTCAAGGGCAACTGGGCTTCCAGGGACAATGTTTGCCACTTGGAGTTAGCCCTGCAGGCCATTTGGGTCCAAACCCTTACCACCTTTCTCCTAAAGCTACAAACATACCCCTGGATCAAACCTTCACTCCACTTTTTTTTTTCTTTTGCCTCCCCCCACCCCAACTCCACTTTTATGGAACAACTGGTCTGTTGCCTCTTATCCTTTTGTTCTTAAGCTACTTATTAACTCCTACAGCCAGGACCCTGCTCCCTTGTAGGCAACATCACTCCACCCAGTATTATTAAAATGCTCTTAATGGTTTTTCCAGTATGGATGTGAGAGTTGGACTGTAAAGAAAGCTGAGTGCCGAAAAATTGATGCTTTTGAACTGTGGTGTTGGAGAAGACTCTTGAGAGCCCCTTGGACTGCAAAGAAATTCAACCAGTCCATCCTAAAGGTCCTGGATGTTCATTAAAAGGACTGATGCACAAGCTGAAACTCCAATACTTTGGCCACCTGCTGCAAAGAACTGACTCATTTGAAAAGACCCTGATTCTGGGAAAGATTAAAGGCAGAGAGGAGAAGGGGACGACAGAGGATGAGATGGTTAGAGATGGCATCACCAGCTCAATGGACATGAGCTTGTGTAAACTCCAGAAGATGGCAATGGACAGGGAGGCCTGGCGTACTGCAGGCCACGGGGTCGCAGAGTTGGACATGACTGAGTGACTGAACTGCATTGAATGTCCCTAACAGGACCAAATAACCCACTCCTTTGTCATTACTTCTGTTACTACCTAAAGTGGGTCTACGACAATGAAGTGTTTACCATTGGAAACACACTAAACTGCCCTTATGGAGGACTAGGGGGGAGATCAGTGACTGACACTCCGTCAGAGCAGTAAGAAGACAAGGCTTATGGCTGCTTCACCAGGTTCCCAGTCTCAGGGCACAGACTTGGATTGCACTAAATCATGGTGCCTATTCTCATCTTCAGTGGACACATCAGCAGTGGGTTAAGATTACAACCCCTAATCCTGCCCAGCACTAGTCACGCTGGAGACCTTGGAGACACCCAACTCCAGCCTGGGGGTCCCAGGAGGTCAACCCACCTTGACCTGCCTAGGTATCCAGTCCCCAGGAGGTTGTCATGCCTCAGCCTGCTTGGGGATCCACCAGCCTGGGGTCCCAGGAGGTCGACCTGCCTTGACCTGCCTAGGGATCTGGTCCCCGGGAAGTTGTCATACCTCAACCTGCTTAGGGATCCGTCAGTCCAGGGGTTCCAGGAGGTCAACATGTCTTGACCTGCCCAGGGACCCAATTCTCAGGAGGCCAACATGACTCAATCTGCCCAAGGATTCAATCTCCAGAAGGCTGTCACTCCTTAACCTGCCCAGGGATCTGCACCACGACCCAGGGATGCCTGGCTGTCAGGCATCAGTAGCGGGTAGGATAAGCTTCAGATAGATTCAACCCTCAGGAAGTCCACCCATGGAAACAGAAGGAAGTCTGTTAGTTTTGGGACTGTGCCCGGTCTCAGCAATAACTCAGGAGTCCAACAAGAACCCCACTGCCCTTCTGGATAATATAAAAGAGGCCCTCCTAAAGTTTACCAGTTTGGACTTAGACTCTTACGAGGGACAGGTGATTTTTAAGGATAAATTCCCATCCCAATGTGCGTTAGACATCAGGATAAAGTTACAACGGCTACAGCATCAGGACCCCGCTGCCTCTTTAGATGAGATGGCCCAGATGGCCACCAATAACCTTTACTACAGAGAACAGGAGACAGAGGCCAAGGCCCAGAAAGGGAAGAGAAGGAAAGAGACAAGGCATGCCCAGATGCTGGCTGCCCTCCAGGGAGGCCCTATGGCAAACCCCAAGTCCTTAAAGGACAACGCATGAGGCAAATGCATAAACTGTAGACAGGTGGGACATTGGGCCGAAGAGTGTCCAAACCATAACAAGTCTCCTAAAACAGCTTGCTACAAATGCCATCAGTTGGGACATTGGGCAGCACTCTGCCTCAAGACCCAAGAGCCTCAGGGTCAAGCCCCAAGTCTCCCCTCACCATGATTCAACAGGACTGAAGCTGCCCGCTCCAGCCAGCCTGCCTGTCACAGATAACCATCATGGGGCTGGAGACAAGGGTGCAACTGGATGTGGCAGGTAGGTCTGAGAATTTCTTGGTTGACACAGGGATTACCTACTCTGTTCTGACCTCCTCTCCAGAGCCTTCTCTTCCCAAGCCTGTACCACTTTGGATGCTACAGGAAAAACAATTACAAAAAGACTCACCTGAACACTTCTTTGTTGCTGGGATGGACAAATATTTTCCATATTTGGAAACTGGTGGTCCCTGAGTGTCATACTCCCTTATTGGGAAGAGATATACTCACTAAACTGGGGACCATCCTTGTGATGGGGAGCTTTTCAGCCCCTAGAGCCCTACAGATTCTGGCTACTACTGAGGAACCCATTATACCTCTCCAATAAGGAGGGACCAAAAACTATGGGAGGACCAAATTAATCCCCAGGTGTAGGACCTGGGGACTCCTGGGCAAACCCACCAACCTGAACCAGTCATCATTGTCCTCCAAGATCCCACTCAGTCTCCAAACCGGAAACAATATACCCTCAGAAGAGAAGCTCAGGAAGGACTATAACCTCTAATGAATAAATCACTTGCCTATGGGCTATCGGTCCCCACCAATTCGCTGTGTAACACCCCGATCCTCTCTGTAAAGGAAAAGGACAGGACTTGGTGAATGGTTCAAGATTTCCGGATCATAAATGAAGCTGTAGTCCCCCTCCATCCCAAAGTACCCAATCCCTATGTAATATTGGGAGAAATCCTGCCCAGTGCCAAGTGGTTTACAGTCCTGGATCTCAAAGATGCATTCTTTTGCATACCACTGGCTAAAGAATCCAAGTATCTTTTTGCCTTTGGGAGGCTCCAGGAGAAAAATACCAACAGAGAACTTGGACAGTATTACCTCAGGGGTTCAGAGATAGCCCCACCTGTTTGGGCAAGCTCTTAGCAGAGATCTCCTAGCTCTGGACCTGGGACCTAATGGGAAAACATTACAATATGTAGATGACCTGCTAATCTGCTCTCCAGGTGAGAAAACTGCCCACAACACGCAAGTCAGGTTCTAAACTTCCTGGCAGAGAGGGGATAAAGTCTGTGCTGAGGCACAGATGGCCAAGGCGAAGGCCACTTGCCTGGGAGTTCAGATTACACACGGGTCCAGGAGGCTGGCCTCTGACAGAGGACAAGGAGTCCTCCAATTACCCTCCCCCATAACTCAAAAACAATTGCGAGCTTTCCTGGGGCTAACTGGGAATTGTCGAATCTGGATACCCAACTCTGGGCTAATTGCCCAGCCTTTTTATGAAAGCTTGAAGGGACGGGATGATTCAACCTCACTGATGTGGGGAACTCCTCAAAAGAAGGCAGAGGCTACACTAAAACAAGCCTTAACTCAAGCACCCACCTTGAGGTTGCCAGACCCAGCAAAAAAAGTTCCAATTTTATTTCCACAAAAAGGAAGGTATAGCCTTGGGAGTGTTAACTCAAAATCAAATCCTTAGGCCCTTGGAGGCAATCCATCTGCCCACTGAGGTTTCAGTATCCCTGTCCTTGTAAAGGACACCAAAAAGGGAGCACGGAAGTGGCATGAGGAAACCAAGCAGCCAATCAGGCAGCTAAGAGAGCAGCATCACAGAGCTATGACCTAATAGGGGTTGCCACCCTAGTTCCACAGACTAATCTGCCAGAAACTCCTTCATATACTGAAGGTGAGATCTTAAAGCTAAGAGTGAGAGCTTTCAAGAGGATCATACTGGGTGGTTCCAAAAGGAGGGACTCCTTTTTCTGCCTGGGAACTTCCAATGGAAGTTGGTTAGCTCCTTACATGCCACCACTCATTTAGGGGAGAAGGCCCTCCCAAGATGACTAGAAAGGGCCTTCAGAGGAACAGGCCTCCAAATGACTATAAGGCAAGCAGTCTCCTCTTGTCCCACTTGCCAGTTAAACAACCCCCAAGGAGCTTGAAGACCCCAGCTGGCCCAGCCCATCCAGTGGCATGGGACCTACCCAGGAGAGGACTGGCAGATGGACTTCACCCAGATACCAGTTTCTCAAGGGTATAAACACTGATTAGTCATGATAGATACATTCACCCAGATACCAGTTTCTCAAGGGTATAAATACCAATTAGTCATGATAGATACATTCACAGGATGGATTAAAGGCTTTCCCACCCAGACTGAGAAGGCTGAAGAGGAGGTAAGAAAGAAAAAAAAACTGCTCCATGAAATTGTTCTGAGATTTCGTCTGCCCAGGTCATTACAAAGTGACAATGGGACATGATTTTCTTCTAAGGTCACCCAAGGGATCTCTAAAGCATTGGGCATTACTTATTATCTCCATTGTTGTCTGGAGGCCTCAGTCTTCAGGAAAAGTAGAAAGAGCCAGCTAATTATTAAAGTCAGTGGTAACCCAGGAGACCTCCCTGGAACGGCAGGAGGCTTTACCAATAGCTCTTTTCTGCACCCGTATTGCCCCTAAGGAACAGGTTGGTCTTGGTTCTTATGAGATGCTATATGGGAGACTTTCTGTTTATGTCAATAACCTCTTCCTAGATCCAGAGGCTCAGACCCTCCAGTCCTATACCATGGCCACTGGGCAGCTCCAACAGGATATATGCTTGTCGGGGTGTCAACCAGGACCCAAAAGATTCTAAAGAGCCACCACTATATGCTCCAGGGACTCAAGTCCTAATTAAAGTCTGGAAAGATAGGTCCCCAAAGGCTCAACTCCAGTCTGCATGGAAGGGCCCCTACCATGGACTACTTTCTACCCCAGACTACTTTCTATCCCCACAGCAGTCAAGGTACCCAGTCAAGGACACAACTACTGGATTCACTATTCACGAGTCAAGCTGTAGAAGAAAACAGAATAGGACACTCAATACACCTGTGAACCCCTGGGAGACCTCAGATACCTGTTCAGGACTACAAATGAGTGCCCTTCTAATGAGCACCCCTAAAATTAAGTGTCTGGGGATAAGCTTTCTCAGGATAGCTCTAAAGAGCCAGCACAGCCTGACAGAGATTGTACTCCAAAACAGACAGGAGATAAATCTCCTGGTACCTGAACAAGGAGAACTTAAGCCATCTTGAATGAGATGTGTTGCTTCTGGGTAAACACCTCCAGCCAAGTTAAAGAAAGTCTCACAGTTCTCAAGAAAAACACTGTGTCCTGTAGGATCTCAAAGAACAAGCTGGAAGTTCTTGGGGTGATTACAATCTCTTTTGCGGGGATCTTTCTCCTTGCAAGGGAGAATTTGGAGTTGGCTAATGCCCTTACTAATCCCTGTTATCACCACACTGATGCTGCTTATGATTGCTCCATGTATTATCAATTGTCTAACCTGTTTTGTCTTTGTCCAGGTCAACAAGCTACAACATGCAGTGCCAGTTCAACAAGGATGTATAAAACTACACCTGACCACGGAAAACATCACTCACGCCCCCTTCTTGGCTAGCCCAATTTGCATAGGGCAGGCTGGAGGGGAGGAGAAAAAACATATAAAAAGAGGAGCCAAAACTGAGCCTCCCGCTTCTCTTCCCATCTTTAGGGTTGACCCACCCTCACACCAAAGGGATGTATTTTCCTTTGCTTGCCAAAAAAAAAAAAGAAAACACTAAGCTGTTACCGAGCTGTAACATGGGTCTAGTGTTTAAACTGACCTGTAACACTGGTCCGCTGCTTCAAATTTTTGCTGTGGTGAGACAGAACCGAAGAAATCACACACTCCCCCGACAATATGAAGTGAGCTGGAGTCAAGATTCATTTTCCTCCACTTGGGTATTCATCTGACCGAAGTTTGTGTTTCTTATTTTTTAATTAAAACAATTTTTAGGGACTTCGTTGGTGGCTCAGTGGATAGGAATCTGCCTGCCAGTGCAGGGGACACAGGTTCAACCCCTAGATCCCACATGCCACGGAGCAGCTGAGCCTATGGATCACAGTTACTGAGGCCACACTCTAGACCCTGGGGGCCCAAACCACTGAGCCTGCCTGCTGAAACTCACGGAAGCCCACGAGGCCTAGAGCCTATGCTTGGCAACAAGAGCGCCACTGCAATGAGAAGCCTGCCCACCACAACCAAGAGTAGCCTCCAGCTCACTGCAGTTAGAGAAAGCCCTTGCATGACAATGAAGACCCACACCATCAAAAATAAACAAATAAATTAAAAAAAAAAAAAGAAACGATTCTGTTGAAAAGCCCCTCCGTGCCCCCTTGATCGTAAGATGCCTCATCACCTGACCGAGTTCTCTGACTCATTTCCCTTGGTTGCTCAGGTGCTCTTTGTTGAGTAGCAGATGTTGAGGACCATCCAGGAACCAGGCCAGAAGGCAGAGCCAGGCAGCAGCTACAGGCCATAGTGAGCCCTGGACCCCAGCAGGAGATGCAGTCAGTGGGGGGCGACACGCTCTCCTCTTACTGGAACCCTGCCACCGTGAGACCGGCCAGCATCAGCAATCTCCAGGGACCTCTGCAAGCTTCTTTACTGTCCAGTAACCCACGACAGCCTGCCTCCCACGTGACACCTCTGGCTGCTGGTAACCCCTGTGCAGCGCCCCCCGCCACCAAAGGCACTGGCTTGTATCACCAGTGGAACATCACAGAGGTGGGGGTGCAGGACTTCTGAGGTTGGTGTAAAGGACACTGTGTGAATGGGATCACTCACCATGGGGGTTGCTATGTTGGGAGGACCCTTGAGCAGCCTGTGGGGAAGCCCACGTGCTGACAAGCTGAGACCCCCAGCCAACACGTACATGTCCCTTAGCCACTCAGTTGTGTCCGACTCTTTGCGACCCCATGAACTGCAGCCCGCCAGGCTCCTCTGTCCATGGGGATTCTCCAGGCAGGAATACTCGAGTGGGTCGCCTTACCCTTCTCCAGGTGATCTTCCCAACCCAGGGATTGAACTGGTGTCTCCTGCACTGTGGGCAGGGTCTTTACCAGCTCAGCCACCAGGGAAGCCTGAAGCCAGCACCAGTTGCCAAACGCACTTGGAGCTGCCTTGCAAGCAAGTCCTCGAGCCCCAGTCGAGCTTTCAGACGATGCAGTCCTGGCCAGCACCTTGCCTGCAACCCTGTGAGAGACCCTGAACCAGAACCCCCTGGCTAAGCTCCTTCTGGGCTCATGAACCTCAGAAACAGTGAGACAATGTTTACTGCTGGTTTAAGCCATTCAGTGTAGGAGTCACTTACAACACAGCTATGGATAATACATAATTCTGCCCTTTCCTAGTGATGATTTTATGACCCAAGAGCGGGTTGAAACCCATAGTCTAGAAAGTGCTGGTGGAAAGCTTTGCCTCTGGACTTCCCTGCTTTGTGACACAGCCTGTCTAGTTATTTAACATCTGGAGCAAAAGGAGAGAAAGTTCCAGGAGGAGGTGGTAAAGGGCATAGACTCTGGCGCCAGATGGAGTCTGAGCCCCAGCTCTGCCATGCATCAGCCTGCAACCTGGACAGGTCCTACTGACCATCTGTGCCTCAGTTTCACTAACTATAAAATGGGAATGACAATAGTATTTGGCAGCAGGGTTATTCTGAGGGTTGGAGGGTATGCGTGACGGTGTTTGGAGCACAGTAGAAGCTGTATGAGTCAGCTTCTGACTTGTGGCAGATGGTGTTCTGGGGCTAGGGACACATCAGGACACAAAGTAATCAGAAACTCACCCTCACTGGGCTTGTAGCCTAGTAGGGGAGACATGTAAGCAAGATAAGTCAGTAATTTATGTTATGTAAGTGGGCCTCCCTGGAGGCTCAGATGGTAAAGAATCTGCCTGCGATGCAACAGATCTGGGTCAGTCCCTGAGTTGGGAAGAGCCCCTGGAGAATGGCATGACAACCCACTCTAGCATTCTTGCCTGGAGAATCCCCATGGACCGAGGAGCCTGGTGGGCTGGTCCACGGGGTCGCATGGGGTCAGACACGACTGAGCGACTGAGCACTTATGACAGGTGAGGTCACCAAGGGACTTCTTGAGGCTTCCTGTTTGTCTAGGTGATCATACTAGTCCTGCACAAACCTCCAACCGCTGCCCATATTCTGGGACAAGGAACTGGGTGGCACGGCCCAGTCTGCCCGTGGATCATTGATGAAGAGCCAGTGGAGGGCACTGAACTTCTGGAAGCAAATGCCATCCCCTCCTGGACTCCCAGTCACTGTGGTCTCTCCCCCATGGGGTGAGAATGACTTGACCTTTCTAGAAAAGCGTGTGGTGTGAACTTATGTCTTGATTTTGTGCATTCTACTCAACTCAACCTCTCACCCAGAGAAGCTGGCTGTATGTCACTGCCTGGCCTGGCTTCTCACCAATTAAACAACACCCACATCCAGACAAGGGAGTTCCAAGACCTAGGGGAAGACCCTCCTGGGATAATTCTCCCCTGAAACAGCAGTGAAACCAAGCCCATTGCCATGGGCAGTGTGTCTCTGGTGTGGGAACCACCCTTTCCCCCACTACCCACACCAGCCTCACCATGCACGTGGTGGCACTCCAGGCTCCCCGTTCCTTGTGCAGAGAGGGCTGCTGGGCTTCATCCACGTGCAGAAGAGGTGAGCAAAGGCAGACAGACCTGACCTGTTGCACGAGGTGTCCAGCTTCACTGTGTTGGCTAAGCGTGCTGGACGAAACAGATTAAACTGCAGCCTAGCTCCAAGATGCTGACACAAACACACGAGGCTTGGCCAAGGGATAGACAGGCCGATCTGAGGTTTGAACCTAGAGCTTTCCTGGGAAATCCATCTCAGAAGGCTTCTCACACAAGGACACACAGAGGGAAGTCACCTGCTGGCGGTCACACAGTTGTTGAATGGGGAAGACAGGATCTGGCTCACAGACACCACCCTCCAGCCTTCTTAAAATGAATCCACCCAAGGTCTGGGAGGGAACAGCGGCATCCACTGTATTCAGGGCCATCCTGGTGGGGGCCCAGTGCTCTGGCTGGTCCTCGAGTCCCTCGTGTGGCTGGTGATAAACATGGATGCCCAGGACCCCCTTTGACCTATGAGCTCCAGTGGGCAGGGGTGGGGCACCAGCACAGGAAAACCATGGCTCTAAGTTGGCCCAGCCTCTTGATGAGGGTGAAAGAGGAGAGTGGAAAAGCTGGCTTAAAACTCAACACTCAAAAAACTGAGATCATGGCATCCGCTCCTGTCACTTCATGGCAAATAGACGGAGAAACAATAGAAACAGTGGCAGATTTTATTTTCTTGGGCTCCAAAATCACTGCAGATAGTGACTGCAGCCATGAAGTTAAAAGACACTTGGTCCTTGGAAGAAAAGCTATGACCAACCTAGACAGCGATTAAAAAGCAGAGACATCACTTTGCCAAAAAAGGTCCGTATAGTCAAAGCTACGGTTTTTCCAGTAGTTGTGTATGGATGTGAGAGTTGGACGGCTCACATGACGGCTGAGCGCTGACGAGCTGATGCTTTTGAACTGCAGTGCCGGAGAAGAATCTTGAGAGTCCCTTGGACAGCAAAGAGATCAAACCGGTCAATTCTGAAAGAAATCAGCCCTTAAATATTCACTGGAAGGACTGATGCTGAAGCTAAAGCTGCAGTCCTTTGGGCACCAGATGTGAAGAGCCAGCTCACTGGAAAAGACCCTGATGCTAAGAAAGACGGAGGGCAGGAAAAAGGGACAGCAGAGAATGAGATGGTTGAATGGCACTACTGACTCAACGGACGTCAGTTTGAGAAAACTCCAGGAGATGGTGAAGGACAGGGAAGCCTGGCGTGCTGCGGTCCACAGGGTCACAGAGTCGGACACGACTGAGTGATTGGACCCCCGTGAAGTCTGGCCGGGGGGGACCAAGCTCTGATCCTTGCTGGCTGTTCCGGAGCCTGCCTGGCTTCGCTTGCCCGGTTCTAACTCGGGCAGGGGAGGCGGCGCCCTGCACCTGCCCTCCCTGCACAGGACGTGGGGCTCCCAGCTCACCCCAGTCCTCAGCTTCTCCAGGCATGAAGCAAGCCTGGTGCCGTCTTCTGGTTTCTCCATTCCCTTGCTGGGGGCAGGTGGCCAAACTGGAGTTCCTCCCTTTGGCAAACGAAATGGGTTCTCACACCCAGCACAAGAGCAGCCCCAGCAGAGGGCTGACGGTGGCGGGAGTGGGGGCCCCCCCTGAATCCCACGATGGGCACCCAAAGCTACGAGGCAGCCCCTAGCATCTGGTCCAGTGTTCCCTGGGCATCCCTTTACACACCAAAACCTGAGCCCTTGTCTACGGCCAGGTACCAATGGGAGGCCTGAACACAGAAGTCTGAACAGGGAGGTTTAAAACGGGCGCACCTCACTGACGGTGCTTTGCAGATATGGCGCTTTTGTACAAATCGGAGATTTCTGGCAACCCTGGGCCCAGCAACCCTGCTGGTGCCTTCTTCCAACAGCTTTTGCTCACTCTGTGTCCCGCGTCACATTTTGGCGCTTCTGGTCGTACTTCGGAACTCCCGTCACACTCGTTAACAGTGACCTGTGACAGCAACTGTCGATATCACTGTGGCCACCATTTTTGTGTGTTTAGCAACAGAGCATGTTTTAGTCAAGGTACATGCACTGTCCTTTAGGGCAATGCTATTTCATACCTCAAAGAGTACAGAATCGTGTGCACATGAATTTCATATGCACTGTGAAGCCAAGAAACTCATGGGGTTTGCTTTATTGTGACACAGGACATCCTCTACACGTGAACCTTCAAGTTGCACGCTTTCAAAGACGCAAGCACATGTTCTGTCGACGTTAGGCGCGGCACTGCCGCTGGCCCTCCATCTCCTGCTGCTGACCGCCCTTCAGCTCTGCCATCTCCCACCGCTTCTCCCTCCTCCAGCCGGTAAGGCTTCTTGCCTATTCACTTGATGCCAGCCCCTGTGTGCCAGCTGTTGTACCATACCACTGAACTTTTCAAGTTATGTCCTGTGAGATTAAAAATGTGTTATTTGTAGGAGAAGTACTATAAAACTATTACATTACAGTACTCTACAGCCAATTGTGGTAGCTGGGTGCCTAAACTAACTCTGTTGGACTCAGGAACAAACTGGAGTTTACAAACGCTTTCTCAGAAAAGAACTTGTTCGTACATCAGGGACTTACTGTGTTTGCTCTATCAAGGTGGTCAGGAACTGAACTTGCAATATCTCCCACGCACACCTGAATAAAGGATTAAGTCTATGAGGCCAGTAGCATCTAAAAGTCAAGAATACCTGTGGGTCGAAGAGCCAGCCATGGTAAGAAAGGGGTCCCCTCCTGAAGCTGGGGTTCAGGTCTCCTTGGAGAAGGTTTGGGTGAAGACCCCCTTGATGGTGGCCAAGGTCTCTGGGTCACCTGAGCAGAGTTTGTGAAGAACCAGAACCAGAACCAGGCCCCTCGTCGTGCAGCATCCCTCAGTGCCCTCTCCAGAAAAACGTGACATGGTGTGGGCGCAAAGCAGAAACGTCTGAAGGGCGCAGCTCACCACCACCGAGCAGGCGACGCAGGCAGCACCTGGAGCTGAAAGGTGGCACAGTGACCATCCACACAGCTGGCGGGTCCACTTCTACTGTATTTAGCAAGAGCTAAGGGCAGGACCAACCACGGGGGCTGGAGGATGTCCCCTTTGATGTCAAACACCCACTGTCTGGACCACAGACAGAGAGGAGACGCGTCATCCGTGGGCAGACCAGGTCATCCTCACCGTGGGAGCGCTGCACAGAGAAAGTCGGTGATTTCTGCTGCTGAGAAGGCAGCTGGTGTGGACCCTGGGAATTGTGCTCGGGGCAAGAGCTCCATTTGACAGGTTAGGAGCGGAGGCGCCCGGAGGTCAGGGCTGGGACCTGCGCTCTTCACTGCCCCACGGGGGCTCCTCCTGGCTCGGGCCCCCCTAGAAGATGCCGGGGAGCAGGCGGTAGGGCACGGCGGCCGTGTAGCGCTCCCAGTCACGGCCGTACTTGTTGGCACAGCGGTGCTCGTCCCGCAGGCAGCGGTGGGTCAGCAGGATGGCCATGAAGATGATGTAGAAGTAGGGCAGGAGATGGCCACCGCCGCAGGCCAGGCAGTAGGCCAGGCTGCCCATCAGGTCGCCCGTGTAGTTGAAGTGGCGGGCCACACCCCAGAAGCCCGACACCAGCAGCTTGCTGTGGTGTTTCTGCCCATCGGCCGATGTGTAGGAGCACTCGATGGCCTTGGGTTTCCTGCCCCAGATCAGGCAGCGCCCATCCGTGCGGCGGAAGAGGTCCTTCTGGTGGTTGGTCATCCGGAAGATGTAGTAGCCGAGCAGGCCCAGCAGCAGGACGCCCAGCGCGTAGGGGGTGGGCAGCTGCACAGGGTGGTACACCAGGTACAGGCCCTGCAGGGCGAGGCGAGAGGTCAGGGGTGGCCTCGTCCAGGTGGCGGGCGGACCACGGGCTCAGGAGCACGGACCGGCTTCACACCCCAGCTGTGCCCCTGACCAGCTGCCCACCCAGCCCTGCCTCGGTTTCCTCTCCTGTAAACAGAAGCACCCACCTCGGAGGGGATCAAACAAGTAAATGGGCGAATGACGCAGGTTCCACCCCTGGGTTGGGAAGATCCCCTGGAGGAGGGCACGGCAACCCATTCTAGTACTCTTGCCTGGAGAATCCCAGGGACAGAGGCTGGCAGGCTATAGTCCACAGGGTCGCAAAGAGTCGGATACAACTGAGGCAACTTAGTACGCACACACCCAGCTAGTATCTGCCTCTCTATCTACACACACGCACGTCACATATCGTGTAAATGTAAAATATATACCACAACGGGACTCCCAATGATGGCTCAGATGGTAAAGAATCTGCCTGCAATGAAAGTGACCCACGTTCGAGCCCTGGGTTGGGGAAGATCCTCTGGAGAGGGAAATGGCAACCCACTCCAGTATTCTTGCCTGGAGAATCCCTAGGAGAGAGGAGCCTGGTGGGCTACAGTCTACGGGGCTGCAAAGAGTTGGACACGACTGAGCAATTAACACACACAGCATGATATTAAAAATACCATTTGAATAGGAGTTACTTTTTTGCGCCCCCTTGGCTAGGCCATGAGACCCAGATACTTGGCCAAACAGTAGTCTAGTTGTTACAAAGGTATTTTTAAGATGTGATTAACTTTTCCAACTACTAGACCGTATGAAGCGGATCACCCTCCACAAGGCCGGTGGGCCTCATCTAATTGGTTGAAGACACGAAGACTAAAAGATTCAGGAGCAAGAGTGACTCAGTCCCACCAGCGGACGGCTGTCAGACCCAGCTGCAATACCAACTCGTCCCAGGACCTCCAGACTGCGGCCAGCTGCCCTGGAGAGTTCGGACTTGACAGGACCACAATCACACAATCAAATAGACAGACACATGCGTGTGTGTGTGCGTGCATGCATGATCTCCTGCTATCAGTCTGCATGCCTGGAAAATGGTGCTCACAATATCAGGGAAGCAGAGAGCCTGCCTGCAACTACCAAGTGGAGAAATGGGTCCGGAGGGTCTGTGGGGACCCAGAGTGGGGACCGGAGGCCAGAACTTCCAGCCTCCAGCCCAGGGCTCTTGCCCCTCCACCCTGGCAGCTCTGCTGTGACCTTCCTGCTTCCCTGCTCTTGCTGCAGGATCCTGCAGGGGGCTCAGCCAGCTAACAGCAGCCCTGCCATCACTGCCTGCAGGACCGGCTGACCGCTCACCGCCTCGCCCGTGCTCATCCTGGCCGGCCAACGAGGTCTGTCCACGTGGGTCCCCCCACTCTCACACAGCCTGTTAAAGCATGCCATCGGGGCTGCTGCAGACCACGCAAGTGCACCGGGACCTGCTCTCTCACCCCGCACCCCCTCACTCGGGCTCACGCCATGAGCAGGCGGCGTGTGGCCAGGCTCTTCACGCAGCCACCCTACACGGGAGCCCGCATACCATGCAGAGCAAAGTAGGGCTGTTCTCTGCGAGCTAGGAGTGGTGTGGAGGGCTGGACATCCGCCAACAGCCTCAGAGGGCTTCCCAGGTGGCTTAGTGGTAATGAACTCGCCTACCAACGCAGGAAACATAAAAGATGCGGGTTTGATCCCTGGGTCAGGAAGATGCCCTGGAAAAGGAAATGGCAACCCACTCCAGTCTTCTTGCCTGGAGAATCTCACGAACAGAGGAGCCTGGAGGGCTACAGTCCACGGGGTCACCAAGAGACATGACTGAAGTGACGCAGCAGGCATGCAACAGCCTCAGAACCACCCCTGCCTCCCCGAGGTGGCTCCTGTGGCACAGAGTACACGGTGGGCACTGGGGCAGAGCTGCCCAGCCCAGCTCTAACCAAGGTGAGTCCGCCCTGATTTTTCAGAGATGCTCAACGCCCTTTCCCCTGGCTGGTGGCCCAACAGAGGCACAAAGCCAGGTTTCTCCAGCTCCCCAGGCCAGGTTTCTACCCTCGACTCTTGTGATGCATGCGAGGGATCTTTTCCCAGAGCCTGCGGCCCCAGCCAGCCTCCACCCTCCTCTCCCCTGGAACTCTCCCCTCTCCCAGGCCTCCCGCCTGGCCCTGGGCTCTGACACCCCCAGCCTCTAGTCTAGCAGTGTTCTTACCCCCAGACTCTTCATTCTGCTCCTGGTCTGGCTGTGGCCGCCCCAAGATGCTCTGGCTGATCCCCATGTCCAGGCTGCGGGCTCCTCCTTGGCCCTCTCTCAGCGGTCAGTACCCCACTTCCTGTCAAGCACCCCCTCCCCACACTGGGCTGCCTGCGTCAGGACCTTTCCCTGTCCAGCCATGAGCTCCGAGAGTGGCGTGTCCTCCACTCATGCGTGTGGACACTCAGAGCCTTTAAGGGAAAAATGACAGGACAGCGGGCCTCTTATCCTTTTAGTGTTAAGGTCTGAATAAATATGAATATCAGTAGCCACCTTCATCCACCCTGATCTCAAGAATCATTTCTTTAGACCCAGCGCCTACTCTGAATCACCCTCTCCTCTCAGTGTTGGGGGCTGAGTTGTGTCCCCCACATTCATGTTGCAGTCCTGATCCCAGGACCTCAGCAGGTGGCTGGATCGAGAGATGGGCCTCCAAAGAGGTGACTAAGGTAAGATGGGGTCACAAGGGTCGGCCTAACCCAGTGTGACTGGGGTCTTTATCAGAAAAGGAGGTCAGGACACAGACACCCACAGAAGGATGTCCGTGAGGCCGTCTACCCGGGAGAGAGGCCTCCGGAAGATCAGTCCCGCCCACACCTGGGCCTGGGATTCCAGCCTCCAGGACCAGAGACGGCGAATCCTGCTCCTGGTGACAGTGAATCCTCTTGTTTGACTCGCCTGGTCTGAGGTGCCTGTGCTGACTCACACACTAAGCCTTCTCTTCTCCCTAAAAGGGACCAGCCTCCCTCCTCCACGTTCTGGTGCTCCGACTCCCTGAAAAATCCAGACACTTGGGCAAGGACAGGGCCTGGCATGTGCTCAGGCTGTCTGCTCTGTGGGCAGTGCTGGGCATGCCCAGGGACCCGGCCGCCGAAGGCCCTGCTGGGCGGGGGGTGAACACCACGGGGCCCCTTGGCCCACTCCTTACCTGCAGCGTGTACAGGTAGGGCAGCCAGACGCAGTCCCCCCAGCCCAGGTACCACCCAAAGTGGTCGTGGCAGATGTCGATGGTTTTCAGGTACCAGGTTTCGTTCCAGAAGAAGTCCAGCACGTAGATGGCCTGCAACACAGGAGCGGTTGTGTACTGGCCACGGGCGTGGATGGGGAAACCACGCTCCAGGACGGGCTGGGGCCCCTGGGTGTCCCTGAGCCCCCCTGGTGACACGCACCACGGGGCAGCTGCAGCCACTTCCTGCCAGGCCTGGGCCACTGGGGGGATAAGCGGGGGAGGGAGTCCCTGTCTGCAGTCTGAGATGACACATGGCCCAGAAGAGGGGCGCCAGCAACGACCTGGATGCCGATGCCCAGGGCCGTGGAGCTGGGAGCAGAGAGATGGCTCTGGGGATAGGGGATTGGGACAGGGTCCCTTCACGGCCATCAGAGCTGTGTTGCCAGGACCACTGACACGCCTGAGCAGCAAACAGGTATTCTCTGTGAGCCACACGAGTCCCCTGGGCCAGGGCAGTGCCTCACAGGTGAGGACACGACTCCTTCGCCTCCCACTCTGCAGCCAGCCTCCCAGACACGTGTGAAGGGTGCCAACCCCCTTCTAAAGGCGCGGATTACAGTCTTTCAAGAGGCTTCCCTGGTGGCTCAGATGGTAAAGAAGCTGCCTGCAATGCAGGAGACCAGGGTTGGGAAGAGCCCCTGGAGGAGGGCATGGCTACCCAGTCCAGTACTCTTGCCTGGAGAAGTCCATGGACAGAGGACCCTGGCGGGCTACAGCCTATGGGGTCTCAAAGCGTCAGACATGACTGAGCAACTGACACATCTTACTGTCTTTTGAGAGCTATCTGGCTCCGGGTTTCCCCCGCTGCTAGTCGGTGCCAGAGCTCACGAGCCCCCACCCAGGCCACAGGCAGGCTACCTGCAGGACGCTGACCAAGACCATGGAGTTGGTCACGTGGCCGTGGAGCTCCTGCTGCTTGGCCGCAAAGGACAGGTTGATGAGCGTCCAGGCGACGATCCCGGGGCGCCCGTTGAAGAAGAGCTTGAAGTCAAACCACTTCCCAATTCGGGGGTTAAACTCAACGCCCATCATGTAGTTGTAAAAGAAATTGCCTGTGAATTTGCTTAAAAACACAAACAACAGAGCATGCCGTCAACGAGCGCCTCTCACCAGCAGCCTCCTCGGCTGGCATGGACACAGCTGCTCAGCCCGGCCTGGGTCCTGCGGGCCCGAGAGAGCAGGCCTGGGGGAGGCCTGCTGTGGGCTGCCAGGGCGCAGCACACAGAGGCTGCGTCAGCCTCCGGCCCCCTCCCCGACAGCCGTGACACGTCACTCCGCATTCAGCCCCGGCCTTGAGCTGAGACAGCCCCGGCCTTGAGCTGAGATGCTGACTCTGTTCTAATGAAGGCGGGGAGACTGCACCTCGGCAGGTGCCCAGGATCCTCCCTCCCACCTCCAGGCTCCCCGGAGGTGAGCTGCCCAACTGGCTTGACTGGACAGAGATTTTATTCTCAAGGACTCACAGAGCATTCGGGCCTCCGTGGGCAAGTGAGGTGATAAATGACGCCAGGGTAGACGTGAAAAACAGTGCCAGTCTCAGAGCCAGGTGCCCGGCTCCGGGGCCCACACCCATGCCTTGCTGGGAAAATTTTAAATGCTTTGTTGCCCTCATCACCTGACCACAGGAGTGAGCAGAGAATCAGCCAGGATAACCCAGCTGGAGACTCACACTACCACCTCCTGCACATACAGGGGGATTTCTGTGTTAGGGAAATATATTTTCAGGTCCATTTCCTTCAACTAGGATAAGTAGAAAGAAGCAAAGTATACAAAGTCTGCAACAGGGGATGTGAATATAAAGCAGAGAAAATGATTTCCACGAGGCATAGGAGACCGGCGTCGTTATCTGATCATCACACAAGCTCAAAGCGCCGAAGTCCAAACATGCTTCCTGAGAGCCTTGGGGTCACAGGTAAAGGAAGCACACTTTGCTTTCATCTGGAACCAAAACTAAAAGGTAATCACTCCGAGAACAAGAATCCTGTTCACAACTAAAGCCCCACTGCCTACACCAGTCTACAGCAGGGACCTCACAAACATCTCTTGATGAATGTGTCCATGGAAGGAGGTGGAGAGGGAGAGATAGGGGATAAGTAGATGCATGGATCGATAAATGGATGGCTGGGTGGATGGACAGATGGGTGGAGACATGGGTGAATGGATGGATACAGGGAGACAGGGAGGGAGGGACGGGGGATGTGGGATGAATGGACAAATGGACAGATGGATGGTGGCTGGATGGGTAGATGAGTGGATGAGTGGATGGGTGGATGGTTAGATGAATATGCTGGATGGACAGATGGATGGGTGGTTGATGGGTAGGTGGGTGGATGGGTGGGTGGTTGGATGGATATGCTGGATGGATAGATGGCTGAGTGACTGGACAGGTAAGTAAGTGGATGAATGGATGGGTGGATGGTTAGATGAATATGCTGGATGGACGGATGGATGGGTGGTTGATGGGTAGGTGGGTGGATGGGTGGGTGGCTGGATGGATATACTGGATGGATAGATGGCTGAGTGACTGGACAGGTAAGTAAGTGGATGAATGGATGGGTGGATGGTTAGATGAATATGCTGGATGGACGGATGGATGGGTGGTTGATGGGTAGGTGGGTAGATGAGGAGGTGGTTGGATGGACGGATGGATGGGTGGTGGATGAATGGAAGAAGAATTGGATATATGGATGTATGAAGAGATGGGTAGTTGGATGGCTGACTGTCTAACCCAATGCTCCATGAGAATGGACACCAATCAGTAGAGCTCTCCTTGGGAAGCTATTACATTAAAGCCACCAAGAGATCAAGAATTCCCACTAAGACTGCTTCAGGCCACAGTGATGTTTCACAGAAAGAGGGAACAGGCTGCCCCAGCCTGCAAGAAGGAGTTGCCTCTCCTGCCCTCCTTCTTCCCTATGGCCCTGCTGGAGATAACTCAGCCACTGAAGATAGACTTGGCTGCCTTCAACTGCATCCTCCCCGAGGCAGGAGAAGCCACCCATTCAATATGGATGCTCCCCAGAGGCCACCACGGTCCCCTGAGCTCCTCCTCAAGGGTGCTCAACCCTCAGGCTTCCGCAACGTCCTAGCCCAACGTCCTCGAAAAAGACACCGACCCACCGCCGAGGGCTCTGGCAGCCGCCGAGGACGTACCATTCCCGGGCATCGGTGGGGAAGAGGTAGCCCTTGACCATGGCGAAGGTGGAGACGCTGTAGCCCAGGATGTTGGCGCACCAGAGCAGTGGGATCCAGTTGTCGAAGATGATGGTGGGAGAGAACCAGGCGAGGAGGTGGGCGTTGGCAAACCACAGGAGGTGGGTGAGGAGCCACGCCTGCAGGCCGTTGATCTGGTACTTGTTGACAGCTCCTGCAGAGGGGAGATGCGAGAGCGGGGCCGTTTGCCCGCTGCGACTGCTCCCGGCTCCTTTCCGGGGTCCCCAGCCCCCATTAGTGGCTGCTGCGACTCGGGCCCTCGGGGTCACCAGGCTGGCAGCACATCTCACACTGTGAGCTGGGGGCTAGCCACGCATGCTGGCTGAATCCCTAGGAGGGGGAGAGAGGGCGCAGGACGTCCATAACCGGCCCGAGGCTGAGTCACCAGCCTGCAGTTGGCTGGAAGCTGGAGCCACAGCCGAAGGGACGAGGGTCCCCGATGGCACCTGGCTGAGGTGGGCGTGCAGGGAGGGTAGCGAAGAGCTCCCTGTGGGTTGGGTTGGGGTCTCAGTGACTGTGGGGAATGAATGGACCAGGTGGCCCTAAGGCCTTGTAAGTCAAAGCTTGGGCCCCCGCGATGCCCCTGGGGGACTCCAAGTGTCCCTGCTGGGGGATGCTCCGTGAACCAGCAGGGAGCGAGGGCTATTTCGTTCCCTGGTTGGAAATGTGATTTCTCACCTCACCTCTGGAAACTGTGTGTGTATGTGTGTTGGGGGTGGGTGGGTGGGAGGACAGGCCCCGTAAGAGGAATGGACAGGGAAAGGCAGCATGTGGGCAAGCGGGGGTGGACCCTGGCTTACCTGCGGGAGTCACGGCGCCCTCCTGAACGCCCCCCACGTAGCCCGGCAGAAACTTGTGGCAGAAGTCAGGAAGCAGCATGTACAGAAGCACCTGAAACGCAGAGACGTCTCAGCTGGTTTCCCCGTGGGATGCGGGCCTGGCTGCACCTTGACACGGCTACGCTCTGTCAGCTGAGATGACGAGCGGGCAGGCACCGTACGAAGGGAGAAACCATGGTCTCGGCTGGTTATTTCTTCCAGGAGAGCTCACGGCTCGGGGAACGCCGACCGCAGGCTGACTGCGGGCTTTGAAGGGGGCCCTGAACAGGACACTCGTCACCTCTCAGAACACCCCCGCCGTCTCCCCACAGGGCTCAGCCACTCCCCCTGGGAGCGCCCACCAGCTTACAGTCCCTACAGTTTACCCTTGGAAAGTGTTCAGTGAAACTTCCCAGCTTGTGCCACCCTCCCCAGCGGCTGATTCCAGGCCATTCTTATCACCCCGAAAATGAGCCCCATCTGACAACCACTGATGCACTTTCTCTACGAATCTGCCTGTCCTGGACTTTGCACATAAACAGAATCAGACAGGACGCGCCCCTTCGCAGTCGACTCCTCTCACTGAACATCAGGTTCTCAAGGCACCGGGCTGCAGCCTGGGTCAGACCCTCACTCCTTCCATGAGAACCACACCCCGCTGTGTGGCTGGATCACACTGCGTGCGTGTCCCACACGTGGGCTGTTTCTGCCTTTAGGCCACTGTGACTCTCGCGACTCCAAATCACCTTTTACTCAGAAGGACCAAGAGGCCTGAAATGAGAGGGAAGCTGAAGCCCAAAAGCTGGGATCATGGGGAGAAACAGCTAGCAGAGGTCAGCACCTTCATCCAAGGCAGGAAACCCTGGGGGGTTTGCAGGGGGCACCTCCCTGCACCATTGCCCAGGATAATGATAACATCATTATTAATATTCAGATACTAAATACTGTCTGTTCACCGAGTTCATGGTGCAGACAGCCTTCCGATGAACTCCTTCTAAGTTGGGAAGCTAGTGAGGTCACAGCAGAGCCAAGATCCCCCCTCCACCACTGGCCAGGCTTGCGTGACCACCTCTGGGGACATGGCCTTGGCTTGGCCAAGACCAAGAGCAGCTCTTAGGAGCTGGGCAACCCTAGGACACGCTCCCCATTGTGCACAGGGCTTCCGGGGGGAGCCACGCCCTCCCACGCTCCCAAGGGGGGTTGCGCCCTGCTCAGTACAGAGGCTCAACGGAAGGCGAGCGGGACGCTGAGACGCCACCAGGTGCCCTTGAGCCGAAGGCAAAGCTAAGTCTATCAGGTGGCAGGTAAGGCCCAGCTGGGTCCCAGGAATAAGGATGTCCGTGTGAGCTGGAAGCCATCCCCGACCAGGGGCCAGGCCCACCCTGAGGAGGGGACATGCGCGCAGGCTGAGCCGTGCCACAGGGGCCGGGAGGGCTGACCTGGAGCGTGACCCACGCGGCGTAGATCTGGACTGCCTTCGCGGTCACGGGCGGCGTCCTGGCCCAGATGTCCGCAAGTCGAGTCCGCCCGGCTGCGAGGTCCAGCACGGGCGCCGTCAGGGAGCAGTCGTACTGGTCGCAGGCCATGATGAAGTAGTACACAATGAAGGGTGCGAACAGCAGCAGGAAGACAACGCTCGCCAGGGAGAACCAGTCCACCTCCCTGCGGGGCCGACGGATGGCAGCGGTCACGTGGGGCTGCCCGGCCCCCTGACCTCACGCGCGGGACGCCGAGCCCCACGGGCACACCAGCCAGCGCCTCCCGAGAGGGGCTGTCAGCTCGCAGGGCCAAGGCCCCCACTGCCTAGGCAAGGCACCCCACTCCCATCCTCCGCTTTGCGCAGTCTGAAGGCCGACGAGCCCACGGACACCCCAGAAAGCCCAGGGCCCGGGACACAAGCCCAGAAGGCCTTCCACATCCCATGGGTCCAGAGGCTTCCGTTCCAGGCCATCCGGGACACACCAGGTCCGTACCACTCTGTGGCCCTCGGGCCACGCGGGGCCCACGGGGTCCACGACCCCGTGAGTTACACAGCGGGGGCAAAAGCAGGACACCCGCCGTCCCTGACGTGGGCTTTTACAATAGTTTCTTCTCTGGGTTCCTAATTTTCTAAATTGGCAAACTGCTACTAGTAACAGTCCTACTGATAAAAAGAATTGCTTTACTAGGTTCCTGAAATCCCAAAGGCTGCCAGCCTCTCACTGAGAGCCCGCTTTACTTTTCAGCTGGGAAGAGGGGTGAGATGCTTACCAGGCACGGCCCCACTGCCCTTGGCCTGCAGCCTTGCCGTTGGTGATGCTGCTGGCACTCTTGGTTTTAGGGGCGCTGGGCTGGGACTTCGCAGCCATTGGGCCCTGAGGGAAGGAGACACCACGGTGAGATCATCCCCTGACAAACAGACACTGCAACTCCCTGCCGGCGGCCACAGGCCCCACAGAGCTGGACTCCTTCATTCACTGACTCTCTACCTTGTCCCGGATGGATGATTCCAGGCAGGGACTCCCACTCCCAGAACCTCTAATAGCTTCGCACCTGGCCCTACTTCTGCTCTTGTCTCAGTTCATTTTCCAACAACAGCAGAACATCCTTATTGTTACATAAACCCAAACACCTATGGCTCAGAAACCTCCCACCATGGGCTCCTGCCTCCCCTCCCCCGCACCCTCCCATCATACCCGCGGCTCCAGGCACACAGAGGTCTCTATCCATCCATTAATGTGATTTATCTTATTCACGATACCTGCTACTTCTCTGCTTAGAACATGCTTTACAGGTCTCCTCATTCAGGTCTCATAAAATGTTCCCTCCTCAGTATGACTTTTTATTTTTCCTGGAGTTAATGGTTGCCTCCCTTTTCCCATTCGCTAAGATTTCTATGTATCTATCACTAATTTTTTTTTTTCTGAATGCTCTAATGAGCTGCCATACACATTAGTAACTTCTCTACATATTCCAATACAATTTATCATTTCTGTTCCTCCCTCCCACCCATAGCCATTCATCTTGCACCAAGAGATAAGCCAACCCATGGTCATAACATGAGGGAAGCAGTGACACCCCCACTTCCAGGTTGAGTTCACATCGGGGATGTTTCAAAACATCAGGCATGAAAAAGAGATGATCTTAAATGCTTCCAGAAAAAATACAGGATTAAGAATCACGCTCGTAGCAAGCTGGTTCCAGAAGACAAGATGGAAAACTTCAAAAATTCTGAGGGAAACTGAAGCTGCTGAAGCAAAGGCCAGTGAAAGGACAAGAGGAAACCCCAAGATAACAGCTGGGCAGAGGACCAGACAGCAACCAGTCCACTGAGGCACGAGACGAATGGCTCAGGCCCGGGGCGGGGGCAGCAGGGATGAAAATGATACATTTTGTCGTGTTGGAGAGTATACAGAAATCACCGATAACTATGATGGCTCTGTTATAACATGCAGGAATAACAACTAGTGACAGATACACAGAAACCTTAGCAAATGGAAAAAGTGAGGCAACCATTAACTCCAAGTGAATAAATAAATAAAAAGCCAGATAAGGGGGAAAACACCAAACTATAATTATAGTACATTACTCGGCTTAACAGTAAGCAATAATTTTGCCAGACAGAAAAAAAAAGGTGTAAAGTTGAGGGTGCTAAAAGGAAATCATTTAGAAATAAGCAGGTAAAAAAACAACACAAAAGTAGCTTAGAGAATGAAAAAGTATTTGCTTCTGGGAAGTGAGACTCTAAGATGACGCAGGGAACGGTTTACTTCTAGATGTACATCTTTTAACGGTGGTTTTATTTTCAATGTGAAGATGAATCCCTTTAATACAACTGCACATTCACTTGTAATTTTTCAATGATGAAAACTGCAGCACATAGCTTCATTTTCGCAGGTTAGTTTATGGCGCGTCCCTGATGTACAGGCAGACCAAAGGGTTCTTTATGGAAAGAGGGCCTCTCATCTTTCTAGCCCAAACACAGAACACTGGGCCTGGCATGTGGCAGGGCTCTAACATGCTGGAAAACTGCAAAAGGGCCAGAAAAGTGCAGGCTAGGAGCTGGCTCTGGAGCACCAAAAGCATCTTTTCTAAGGATTAACGCAGGCCCACACAATTACTTCGAGCTTACAATGGCGTCATTCACCTCTCGGTCGTGTGTGTGGGCTGCTCAGTCGTGTCTGACTCTGCCACCCCACGGACCGCAGCCTGCCAGGCTCCTCTGTGCATGCGATTTCCCAGGCAAGAATACCGGACTGGACAGCCATTCCCTTCTCCAAGGCATCAATCTGACCCAGGGGTCAAACCCGGGCCTCCCGGGTCTCCTGCACCGTAAGTGGATTCTTTACCGCCTGAGTCACAGGGAAGCCCAAAAAGGGAACGCTGTGGCTGCATGGGCCAGGAAATGAACCTGGCCCTCCCACGGGGCAGGTGAGAATTCGACCACTGAACCATCCATGTATCTCTCTGTCCTAAGCATTGAATTTTTAACAAATGTGGAAGGGACACCTTGGCAGTAGATGGCTAAAATAGGGGAGAGGGTGGAGTCCAGGAAGTAAACTTTTGTTCCTAAGACTCGGGCAGGAACTGACCCTGAGCTCTGATGGGCCAGCTACCTTTGAAAACGGGCAGCAGCTCTGAGGGGTACTCACCTCCAACCTCTCACCAAGTGGCTCCGCGGCAGAACCTACGTTTTCCTTCTTGAACTGCCCCCTTTCAACTCTCTAGGCTCCTAGGCTCCACAGGCCTGGGGATCCTCTTCAACCCGCTGAACAAAGTCCTGCAGGGCACACAAAGGTGACGAAAAGACCCAGGGAGATAGGGACCCAAATGCTAGTTTTCTCAAGTCCCACCTGGTAACCAAGCAAAAGGTGTGGCTCAGCGCCCAGGGTTTGAAAGTGCAAGAGGCCCCACGGGTGGGAATCTCCACAATAGGGCAATTCTATCTCCTAGCTTCTCTGCCTGGCACACACATGTCTGCCAAAGAGGGAGCACTTATAAACAACGGGTGGAGCTGGATGGGGTTGCTTCCTGGAGGAGCGGCCCTGGAGAAGAGCCTGAACACTTGGCCTGAGGAACGGCGCACACGCCCCTGGAATGTCTGTACCTTTGACCTGCATCAAGTCCCACTCTGCCCACTCCACCCCACCCCCACCCAGAAGCAGGCATCTTCCCCCTAGGCATTCCCGGAACCAGTGAGTACTGTGAATACAGGGCATCACAGACAGTGATCTGGGCTTGCAGCCTGCTTCTCTGCAGACTTACTGGACCCAGTGACCAGTAAGCCCCAAGAGCGTCTTGGGGCTTCAGAGCCCACACACACACCCAGGGAGGAGCCAGGGAAGTGCATGGAGCTTTTTGGCACCCTGGTCAGCTCTCGGGGCTGCATTTTGAGCTCCACAGGCGACCCCATGGACTGCAGCCCGCCAGGTTTCCCTGTCCATCACGAACTCCCAGAGTTTGTTCAAACTCATGTCCATTGAGTCGGTGATGCCATCCAACCAGCTCATCCTCTGTCATCCCCTTCTCCCACCTTCAGTCTTTCCCACATCAGGGTCTTTTCCAGTGAGTCGGCTCTTGGCATTGGGTGACCAAAGTATTGAAGCTTGAACTTCAGCATCAGTTCTTCCAATGAATATTCAGGGTTGATCGCCTTTAGAATTGACTGGTTTGATCTCCTTGCAGTCCAAGGGACTCTCAAGAGTCTTCTCCAGCATCACAATTCAAAAGCATCAATTCTTTGGTGCCCAGCCTTCTTTATGGTCCAGCTCTCACATCCATGTGTGACAAGCATCCCCACTGCTGCCTTGCAGATAGGTTCATGAAGGTGGGGGGTGGCAGACATAGGTATGCCTGTGGCGGATTCATATTGATGTATGGCAGAAATCAATACTACTATAAAGCGCTTATCTTCCATTTAAAAATAAATATTTTTTAAAAAAGAGTGAGCCCGTGAAACTCTAGACACTCCACTCTCACGCCCTTGTAAAGGCAGGACTCCAGGCCCCCACACACATCCTCTTTCCACCCACAGTCTGGCTGAGTGGATGCAGGCGGGCAAGTACCCACAGGACCTGTGAGTAATGAACCTTGTTCCTCAGCCTTTCCTAATGGCTTTTGCTGATGATGTCCTGTGATCGTAAGAACCGCAAGGACAGGTCTGGCCACTATGAGGTCCCAGTGGGAGCGGTGTCTATGGGGCTCCTCACAGTTAAGCAGGCCAGGCGAGTGCCTTCAGCGTTCCTAGCTGAGAACACCACCATCAACAGCCCGAGATCCATGCAACAGAGGGCTTAAGTCCTGTGGCAGCCCTTTTGGCATCTTAAGGCTTTGGCGTTTGGTGAGGCATCAGAGGTGCGGAAGCACGGCAGAGATGGGATGGAACAGTGATGCCCAGGAGGCCTGGATGTCACTGGCAAGGCTGCGAGTTCCCTGCAGGATCAGGTCCGGCTGCCAACATGTCTCCACTTGGACAGTGTGTGACCGTGAGCAGCTACTTCTGCTCGCTAGCCTCAGTCTCCTCATCTACAAAGTAACCCACTCTGTGGGGTAAATGAGGTCACGGGACCAAGTGCTCAGAGCCCCTCCCAAGCCCCATCAGAGTTCTTCCCAGAGAGGCAGCTACTGCCAACACTGTCATCAGCACTCCGGCCTCAGGAAGGTGGGCTCACGCAGGGTGTCAGGGTGAAGCTCAGCCTGGCAGAGGCCTAAGGCAGATGCCCCTGCAGTGCCCAACACTGAAGCATTCTGCTGCCCTCCACGCAACTCATCTCTTCTCAATGCAACGGCTGAAAACAACAGTCTTTTGGGAATTCCGGGGCCGTCCAGTGGTTAGACTCTGAACTTTCACTGCTGAGGGCTTGGGTTCAGTCCCTGATTAGGGGACTAAGATCCCACAAGGGGTGCAATCAAAAACAACACCAAACCATCTTTTGTCCTCTTTCAGTGTTCCTGTGGGTCGGGGACTTGAGGAGGCTGGCTAGGTTAGCTCCAGCCTGGGATGTGATGGTGCAGGCCATCTTGGGCTTCCTCCCAGCATGGCGGCCTCAGGGCGGAGGGAGGAGGTGCCCAAGCTGCCTTTTCTTCCTGGGAGGGCATGTGACATCACTCCCAGAGCGTTCTGTTGGTTACACTGAGTCAGAATCCCACCACCTTTCAAGGGGCGGGGAAGCAGGCTCTGATTCTTGATGAGGAAGCAGCAAGGTATTAGGGGAGCACGAGATACTGTTGGGGCCATCCCTGAGTGACACAAGCAGTCACAGGTGGCCACTATTCGCTGGGCATCTACCAAGCCGCAAGCACCTGTGAACCCACAGAATTCCCACCCCACTCTGGAGAGTTGCCATCATTGGGCCCGTTTCACAGATGGGGAAGTTGAGGCAAGGAAAGTGGAGAAAGTAGCTGGCACAGACCTACAGGGACGGAACTAGCTCTGTGGGCACGCCACCTCCTGTGACACACTTGGGAGGTTGAGGAGTAAAATTCAGAGCAGTGGGGCTTCCCTGGTGGTCCAGTGGTTAAGAGTCCGCCTCGCAATGCAGGGGACACTGGTTTGATTCCTGGTCCCAGAGGAGCCCAAACGCCACAGAGCAGCTAAGCCCAGAGACCACATAACCTACTGAAGCCACGCTCTGCAGCGAGAGGCCCCCGAGATGAGAAGCTCACCCACCACAACAAAGCATAGCCCCCACTTGCCACGACTAGAGAAAGCCTGCAGGCAGCAACGAAGCTGCAACCCAGCACAGCCAAAACAAAAATAATAATAATAAAATACAAACATCAGAGTGGTGATGACAACGGCCAATCTTTGTGAGTGCTGGGCTAGGTGCTCTCCTAACATACATGGAGAAGCGGCCGGAACATTTTTGGAACAGCAGAGGTTCTGGATTAGAAATGCCCTTGTCTGAGGAGTAGGAGACAGGTAAAGGGACAGACGTGCCCTAATTGGTACTTAAAGGAATGACGGAATTCAGCTGCTCTTCAACTGGAGGACGGTTCCAGAGGCCAGGAAGACCTTCAGGTGGGCTCAGCTGCGACCTGCGGGAATTAATCCTGGACCAAAACCAGACGGCTGTGTGAAAAGGCGGATGCAAGAACTTCCATTCTGGAGCACTTGCAACATACTGGAGATGACTATCAATAAGGAGATGAGGAAAACAATGACGCCCTGGTACAGTGGAGTACTCAGCAGCTGTTGAAAAGAAAGGGGTTAACGTGGAAGAAGGTTCCCTGGTATGTACCAGTGCAAGGGCAAGCTGTAAGACAGTCTATCGCTAACAAGCTATTCAAAAAAGTCATTCTGATCCAGTGGCTAAGACACTGTACTCCCAAAGCAGGGGGCCCAGGTTCAACCCCTGGTCGGGGAACTAGATCCCACGTGCCTCAACCAAGACCTGGTGCAGGCAAATAAATAATATTTTTTTTAAAAGCCATACATCAAAATCCTCAACAGTGTAGGAATTCCATGTGGGTTCCCCCAGCCCCTTTTCCTAATTTTTTAGTAGACATGTACTTGTACTATAAAATAATTTAACAACAATAAAAAGAGCTGTTAAAATAGCTCTTGGAGTCCTTAAATCCACAGTTCTGGGTACATTTGTGGCTCTCTCCGGGGGCAGGGAGGTCATGGGTCCTCAAGGCAGGGGGTGGTGATGTGCGGGGTGATACTTGAGTTTGCCTGCAGCTTTTTTACATCCTCCCAGCCCACTTTGGGTGGGGTGGTCATGATCTCACCTGCATGGGCAATTCACGAGCCTCAGTTGCCACATGCAGAGACGGCTCTTGGCCCTTCCCAGAGCTTGGCCCTGGAGAGCTCTGGCCCGGTTGCCATGGAGAGGGTTGAGGTCCTGGCTGGGGCACAGCAACCCACGCCTGGGGCACTTCTGGGGCCTCCAGAAATAGGCAAGAGCCCTGGAAGGAAATTCCAGAAACACCAAGTCCTAATTCTAACTCTGTAATCCTAAAGGGTAAGCTGCAGCTTTGACTGCAGACGCAAGGGTTTCTGTTTCTCTAAAGTTGCAACATGCGTGCTCCCTGTAACACAGCCACTGTAACAGCAGTTTAGAGGTCAAGCACACACCTCCAGGGGCTTCCCTGGAGGCTCAGTGGTAAAAACAAAAAGTCTGCCAGCCATGGCAGGAGATGAGGGTTCAGTCCGTGATCCAGATCCCGCATGCCTCGGAGCAACTAAGCCTGTGTTGGGATGTTGACGGTGCGCATCCGTTGGAGCCCAAGCGCCCTCCAGCCCGTGCTCCACAACACGAGAAGCTGCCGTGACGAGAAGCCTGCGCACTGCAGCTGGAGAGCCGCCGCTGCTGGCTGCCACCAGAGAAAGCCACAAAGTGAAGCCACAAAGACCCAGCAGAGTCCGAAATAAAGAAAAATTATTTCTTTTAAAAAGTGCAAATCCCCTCAGTCCAGCCCCAGAAGTCACTGAACTTGGCTGCTTATTCTTCAGATTGTCACTCGATACACACCCACCCTCCCTCCTCCTTTTTTCCCCAAATTAATTTACCTCCAAATTCTTCTGCAACTTCACTTCTTGGCTTTTTCTAATCTTAGTAGATCTACTACATAAATCAGTAACTTCTTTTTTTTTTTTTAAGCAGTAAGTATACGAAAGGATTTTTATGAGAATTATTGCAAGAAGTAGCTGCATGCTTGTTTCTGCGTCTTCGCCTGGGAAACCATCCTGGCTTTTCAGTGGAGTGTCCTGCAGGTGGGGTGACTCCACCCCCTCAGGCCTGCTCCTGCGTCTTCCTGGGGGCCTTCAAGGCACCTGGGATTGTTCACCTGCCCCCCCCCCCCCCCCCCCCCCCCCCCCCCCCAAATGCAGGCATTGCCCTGAGGACTCCTCCCTCCCAACCAGTCTGTTGCCAGTTTCTCTGGGTTTGAACCCTTGCTATGTCGCTAAGTACACGACTCTTCACATGTCACTGCACCTCTGGGGAGCCTCAGTCTTCTCATCTGTAAGATGGAGCGACGTTTAGAAAGCAGGGTATTCTGAGAATTTAGGTCAGAGCACCCATCACAGCGCCGAATATTCAGGAAACACCACTTTGGATAAACATGATCTCCTCATTTGCAGTTTTCCTCCCTCATTTCTCTTTTTGTCTGAAATCTCACCAGAGCAATTCCTCCCCTTAAAAAATCTTTTCCATTAAATTACAAAATGTCCAAGAAAGAGGCACTACTAGTCCATCAGTGAAGTTAGTGGGGAACGCTGGAAGACAAGGAGGGCGCGTTTGGTCTTTTGTGAGCAACTTCCTGCACTGCCGGCCGGTCCCGACCCCCACCCCTCCAGCCCCCTGCAGTTAGTCTATTCCTAGAAGCAACTCAGAGTCCGCTGCTCCGGGCTCCCCCCTTCTCAGTGAGCACACAGATGGTCCGTGTTTCCTCAACAGAAAACCGCATGCACTCGCGCGGGGCACCCGAGGAAGCGGTCCGCCCCGACCCAAGAGGCACTCCCCTGGCTCCGCCCCGTCTCGGCTCGCCCAGGGGGCGCCCGACCACCGCAGGGGGGACGAGCATCCCCAAAGGGCCGTTTTCGGGTGGCCAACCCGCGCCCCCAGGCCTCCAGACCTGGCTGGCCGCACGCACGCGCCCCCTGCCCGCGCGGCTGCTCCTACGCCGGGGACCCGCCGCCCTCCACGGCCAGCCCGCCGCCGGCCTGCGCGCCCCCCGATCTGTCCCCCCGCCCCCGGGCGCACCCACCTGCGCGCAGCCCACCCCGGCGGCGGGCCCGCTCACCTGAGCGCCCGGCTCCGCGTCCGCTCCGGCCCGCGCGGTCTCGGCCAGTCGCCGCTGGCCCCCACGAGGAGGCGTGGCGACAGGCGGCCAATCGCAGGCGGGCCCCGCGCGACCCGGCGCCCCTCGGGCCTGGCGATTGGCTGCGGCGCCTCGCCCCACCCCGTGAGCTGACTCCGGGCCACCGCGCGCTCCACTCGGCAGCCGCGGGGCGCCAGACTGACAGCGGAGGGCCTGCCCGGCGCTCGGCCTGCGGGCGGGGGCGGGACCCAGGGGCCCCGGGCGCGCGGCCCAGGCTGGGGGGCGCGTCCCCCGCCGCGGTCGTGGGCAGGCCGCCGAGCTCCCCAGCCCGTTTCCTCTTCTGCCAATGGGGTCCACCTCAACCCCCGAAACAGACTAGATCGCTGCCCTTGGGGTGCACGTGGGGGTCGGGGCAGGGGGAAGCGGGATCAGGAAACAAACCATCATCGAGGAATATGGTGAAAACTAGCGTGGAGGAGGCAGAAGCAGGACGGTTCAGGTTGCAGTTTCATTGGGGTGTCAGGGAGCATCACAGGTGAGGGCTTGCCTGGAAGGGGGCCAGAGATCGGTACCCGAGAGTTCAGGGCCCCGCTGTGCAGAGCCGGGAGGACAGGAAGCGGTGAGTCAACCCGAACTGTAGGCTCACCAAGACAACCTGTCTGTGGCCTATTAAACTGGGCGTTCTACATCTGCTTTAACCATCCAAAGCAGAGGGCCTTTTAAAAAAATCGAAAGAGGAACTATGGTTCAGGCATTTGAAATGGATCTGGATGGCCACTGTGGACAGGGTTTCAGACATGTTCCTGCGTCACTGAGAACTTGAGTCTTTTGAACTTTATCACCCTCAAGGACACCGCCAGCTAGTCTCAGTACAGCAATCTGCTAGCTGCCAGCAGCAACCTTCAAAGACTCAAGGCCTCCTCTTGTCAGTAGGCAACCATTTTGGACTCCAACTAATCCTTGCTTAACAAGCTACTTATTACCTCTTGCCAATTTCAATTACAATTCTTGACAAACAACTTTCATCATTTGGTGGGTTTTTGCCTTTTCAAGCATCCCCCACTTTGTAGTTTTAATTGCTTCTCGAGTCAGAGTCTCCTGGGCTATAATCCTCAGTGTGGCTCAAATAAAACTCTTCTGTTCCTATTATAGATTGGTTTATTATTTCCATTGACAACAGGAATGGCGAACCCTCTCTCGTATACCCCTGCCTCCCTCAATCAAGGTACACAGGCTACTTTCTCAAGGCCACGACCTTGACCCGGGTGGCTGTGGAACCCAGGCAGCGTCTGGTGACGAGGGGCGGCTCCACTTGCAACGTGTGGGCATCAGCCTTTCTGCCGGAGGGGTCTGCATGGGCGCTTCTGTGTACCTCATGGAAACATTTGTTCCCTCTGCAGTTTTTTATTTTGAAAATGTCAAACATGCTAACCAGTTGAATAAATAGTAAAGTGAACAGCCACATACCTAGATTCAGCAGTTGTCAACAGTTTGCCACATTTACTTTCGTTCTGCCTTCCTGTAGCTTTGTGTATTTTTCCTGAAACACTAATTCGTTATAGAGGATACCTCCTTCCTGAATATTTCAGTATCCATTTCCTAATAACAAGGACATTCTCCTACATTATCAAAATAAAGTGGCCATACTCTGGAAGTTTAGCATACATTCAATTCTATTGTCTGATCTATTACTCATATTCACTTTCCTCCAATTGTCCCAATCATATCCTTTATGAAAAAGTGAAGTCACTCAGTCGTGTCCAACTCTTTGCGACCCCATGAACTGTACAGTCCATGGAATTCTTTAGGCCAGAATACTGGAGTGGTAGCCTTTCCCTTCTCCAGGGGATCTTCCCAACCCAGAGATGGAACCTAGGTCTCCCACATTGCAAGCAGATTCTTAACCAGCTGAGCCACAAGGGAAGCTGAAGAATACTGGAGTGGGTATCCTATTCCTTCTCCAGAGGATCTTCCCGACCCAGGAATCAAACCAGAGTCTCCTGTATTGCAGGTGGATTCTTCACCAACTGAGCTATCAGGGAAGCCCGTATATCCTTTATAGCTCATTTAAAAATTCCAGGATCCAATTAGGGAACCACACTGTGCATTTAGTTATCTTGGTTCCTCAGCCTCCCTTAATCTGGACCTTTGCCCCAGCATTGCTTTCTGTTTTGTTTTATTGTATCTTCTTGGTCCTCGGCCATTTTGAAGAGTCAAGGCTGGCTTTTTTTCGCAGCAAGTTTCTTGACTTGGTTTGGCGGTTTTCCTTGTCCTTGTTTTTTTTTCTTCCCAGCCAAGTTGAGTAGCATGCAGGATCATAGTTCCCCAACTAGGAATGGAACCTGTGCCCCCTGAGTGGAAACCAGAGTCTGAACCACTAGACCACCGGGGAAGTCCCTGTCCTTGCATTCAGATGACACACTGTGAGGCAGGATAATACACTACATGGATGTCATGCGCCATAGCAGGGGGAGACATGATGTCACTCTGTCCCTCTGTCGATGGTGAGTTTGATCCTGTGGTTCAGGTGGTTTCTGCCAAAAGTCTCTACTTTCCTTTCATGATTAATGAGTAAGCTATGGAGTGATACTTTGAGACTGTGTAAATACACTGCTCCAAATAAACTTTGGTCCACTTGTCTAGCATTTAATGACAACTCTTGCCCAGATCAAACTTCCTAACGCAAAAGGGTGATCTTCTAACTTCTTTATCCTTTCAGGATTGATTAGCTGGTATTTTTTCTGTAGAGAATTTCCCTTTGTTATTTAATCCTTTATCAGTATGGGATAACAAATTTTTTGCTCATTGAGGAACTGTCATTTACCTTTTTTAAAAAAAGTCATTATCTTTGGATATACAAATTGTCCCATAATTGGTCAGTAGGAACCCCTCCAAACCGACTCTTTGCCAAATAACATGCTCACATCATTATGAGAGAATGTGCTTACTTTCCACTCCAACCAGACATCGTAGGATTTGCTCCATTCCTAGCTAAGGCCTAGATTTGGCCATGGTTCAGTTTAGTTGCTCAGTTGTGTCCAGCTCCTTGTGACCCCATGGACTGTAGCACATCAGGCTTTGTTCATCACCAATTCCCAGAGCTTGCTCAAACTCATGTCCATTCAATATGGACTGATGCCATCCAACCATCTCATCCTCTGTGGTCCCCTTCTCCTCCTGCCTTCAATCTTTCCCAGCATCAGGGTCTTTTCTAATGAGTCAGTTCTTTGCATCAGGTGGCCAAAGTATTGGAATTTCAATTTCATCATCAGTCCTTCCAATGAATATTCAGGATAGATTTCCTTTAGGATTGACTGGTTTGATCTCCTTACAGACCAAGGGATTCTCAAGAGTCTTCTCCAACACTGCAGTTCAAAAGTATCAAGTTCAAAAGTATCAATTCTTCGGCACTTAGCTTTCTTCATAGTCCAACTCTCACATCCATATGTGACTACTGGAAAAAAACATAGCTTTGACTAGATATAACTTTGTTGGCAAAATAATGTCTCTGCTTTTTAATATGCTCTGTAGGTTGGTTATAGCTTTTCTTCCAAGAAGCAAGTGTCTTTTAATTTCATGGCTGCAGTCCCTATCTGCAACCATGGTTGGCAGGAGAGATTTGAGTTAACTGAAAAGGACTGAGGTGTTTCTGGCAAAGAAAACTATCCCCCAAAGGGTCAAAGTTAGAATTAAATGAATGAACATATAAACATTTTCGTTCTTTTCTGAAATTTCCAAATTGTCTATCATGAACTAGTCTTACTTTATAAACAGGAAACAAGTTCTTTTCAAATGTAAAAACATGTATGTATAGGAGCGGCAGCATTGTAAACTGGGAGAAAAGGGTGCCTATTCTATCAAAGATGGCCAGCCAGCAGCTTATTCCTCGGGGGTGGGGTGGGGAATGAATTCCTACCCTAAGGGGACTAAAGGGTAAAATGTGAAAACAAAACCCGAAAAACTGGTGGTAGTGAACAGGTCCAAACGGCACAGAGAGGAAATTGGGCAACATTTAGTAAAGCTGCACATATGCATAACCCAGGTCAGGCGTCTGGGGAGGCGCAGGTAGCTGCAGCCCCGGGGGAAACTGGCAACCGTCCACGCAGAGGAACTGCAGGTGCCCTCCAAGGAGGTGCACATAGGCACGGAAGTGGCAGTGCGTGTACGTTCAGGCGCGTGTGCGCTGGCACGGGGCTGCTCCCTCAAAGGCCCGTCGGTGATGAGCCGATAAAGGGTGCTTTAGTCCCACAGCGCGGCGCCGAAGCGCAGCAACAACTAAAGGGCCGTCACGGACGTGGGGCGGGGACTCGCACAGGCCTGCTAAGGCGCAGTGTGCGGGGAGCGGCGGGACTGAATCGAGCGACGGGGGCACGCGGGCGGCCGGCCCCTCCACCTGCGCTCCGGAACCCGGAGGCGGTCCCACCTGCCTGGGTCTGCGTCGCGGGGTGAGGCCGGCAGAGGCACGGCCGGCGGGTCCTCCCGGGGCCCAGGCCGCCCGGAACTCCGGGGGCGGGGCGGGGCGGTTGGGGGCGGGGCCTGTCGTCACCCGCTCTGCGGTCCTATCCCGGCCTCGCTTCGCCAGCGGGGCGGGGCGGGGCGGGGCGGGGCGACATGGGGGCGGGGCCCGTCGTCACCCGCTCTGCGGTCCTATCCCGGCCTCGCTTTGCCAGCGGGGCGGGGCGACATGGGGGCGGGGCGAGAGCCTTCAGCTTTGTGGCCCTGTCCCTGCAGCGGGACAACCCCGGAAGGACCCGAGCCGCGGCCGCCTCTCTCCCTAGGAGACAAAGCATCACTACCCGGCCGCCTCTTTGCCCGGGCGTCTGCAGCCAGGATGGGGCGGAAGGTGACCGTGGCCACCTGCGCGCTCAACCAGTGGGCCCTGGACTTTGAGGGCAATTTGCAAAGAATTTTAAAAAGTGAGTCTGGGGCCGGCCTGCGTGGGGTGGACAGACAAAGGTCACTTCTGGTCGCCCGAGTTTGCTGTGACGCATACGTAGCCTTGCTCTGGAGAAACTCGCGGCCATAGGTATGGGGACAGATATGACCTATCTTATGACCACACTTGTGCCTCTGAGTGCCCAGGTCCTCCTCCTGAGTGAGGTGGGGCAGTGGGGGTGGGTTACAGTGCCTGGGGCATCTGGTATGTACAAGTGGTAAGAAAAGTCTGGCCCTGGAGGTGGAGATGAGCAGGCTGGAGTGAGCCGGTCCTCAGGTACCTCTGGGGTCCCATGTGGCATTTATAGAGCTGAATCCGGTCCAGAGAGGGACCTGGAACAGGGGTGAGGCCACCAGCTTAGAGACCAGGTGTGGTTGTTGTGTGTGTGTGACGGGGTCCGTGTACAGTTATCACCTGGACCAGCTCACCTTTGAGAGTGGAAGTTTGCGCAGTTGACCTCTACACCTAATGGGGCTGCCCTGGGCAGTCTGCAGGCTGGCCATCCTCAGTTGCTTCCTGCAGTGGGCCACCAAACACAGTAAAAGCAGGGTGATTCAGGTGAGGGCATCTTATGTCAGCCATGTGCCTTGGACCTTCTTCCTTTCATTTTTTTTTTCAATCTCAACCTGCTTTCACCTTGTCAGAACTCAGAGCAAATATGGTTGATGAGAGGTCATCTCGGGCGGCCAGAATTGTGTGTCCATTCAGCCGGCCTCTCTTCCCCAGACTGTGTCTGGAAGCTGCTGCTCAAATGCAGAGGCGAATGGTACCTGTCACTGGTGCCTTCAGGTCCTGCCTTCTCCCTGCACAGGGTCCTCTCTGCCTGATTGTTAGTGAGCTACCAATGTGTGACTTCCCCAGCCCCACCCCTGCCCTCCTCCTTGGTGCTAAGGGTCAGCCCTGCAGGCCTCAACTCTGTCTCATTTCCTGTGGGTGTCAGCAGGGGCTGGGAGATGCCCTTTGGATTTTTATGACACCAGTGGCAGCAGAAGGTTGAGTCTGCCTCCTTTGGACCAATCGTAGGTGCTGAAATTGCCTCTCTTTCTCTCTCTCTCTCTCTCTGTCCATGTAGGTGTTGAAATTGCCAAACACAGAGGAGCAAGATACAGGCTTGGACCAGAACTGGAAATCTGGTGAGAGCAGAGCTCAGAGACACCCCAGGGTGGGCGGGTAGAGGCCTCTATGTCAGCTCCCCTCAGCTGAAAGGGCAAGGAGAGGCCAGGATTGAGAACTGGACATGCAGGCCCACCTAGGAGATAGTCAGAAGCCCCGTGAGTGGGCCTGCTTGATGCCCTTGGACAAGCAGGCCCGTCGGCCTGGGTGATCCTGGATCCTACCTTGAGTGACACAGGAGCCCGTAGAGAGGCTGACTTTTCCCAGTCCAGGGCCGATGTCAAAGCTGGCTGGACGTCTGGCCTTGCACTGGTGTTTGGCCTCACACATGGCCTAGGAGCTGAGGGAGTGACAGCCTCTGAGCAGGAGTCTGTCCTTGGAGAGGAAAGGACCTCCCAGGTCTGGATCCCACACAGGGCATCTCCCTGACCTCGTTTCCATCTAAGAACCAGCCTTTCCTCCTTATCAGAACCAGAGGCCCAGAGGAATGCTCCTCCAGGCATTAACAATGGCAAAGGCCAGTCTGGAGGTTAGTGTTCATGTCAGCAAAGTTTGCTTGGCATTTTAACATCGCTTCTGCTATGCAGTAAGTGCAGAGGGTTTTTTGAAGATTTAAAAGCAGTTTACAGGGACTTCCCTGGTGGGCCAGTGGTTCAGAATCTGCCCTCCAAGGTAGGGGATGTGGGTTCAGTCCTCGGTTAGGGAACTAAGGTCCCACATGCCTCAGGGCAACGAGGCGGGTGCCACAGCGACGGAGCCCACTTGCCCTGGAGCCCACAAGCTGCAGTGAAAGATCGCATATGCCACAACCAAGACCCTAGGCAGTCAAATGGACGAGTAGATAAATATTTTTAAAAAATGAAACTAGTTTACAAATACTCTACATTTCATTACTGGGACCCCCGCACTGAAGAATTACTCTCAACCCAGTCTGTCCACGTTGGGACTTCACTGAGCATTGTATTAGTATTTTCAGGGGCTGTTGTACTACAGTTTCACAACAGCAGAAATTCATTCTTTTCACTGTTCAAGAGGCCTGAAGTCCAAAATCAAGGTGTGGGTAGGGTCCTGCTTCCTCAAAGGCTCTAGGGGAGGGTCCTTCCTGCCTCTTCCAGCTCCCGACTCCCAGCTCCTCGTCTCATGACTGCACCCCTCCAGCCCCTGCCCCTGCCTCTCCTCTGATGTTTTTCCTTCTTCCGTCTCATGTAAGGACACTTCTCGTTGGATTTTTAGGGCCCACCTGGATAGGCCAGGATCATCTCATCTCCAGATCTTTCACTTACTCACATATCTAAAGACACTTTTTCCAAAGGAGGTCACATCCACAGGTTCTAAGGGCTTCCCAGGTGGCTCAGTGGTAAAGAATCTGCCTGCCAGTGCAGGAGACGCAAGTTCAGTCCCTGGATTGGGAAGATCCCCGGAGAAGGAAATGGCAAGCTGTCCCAGTGTTCTTGCCTGGAGAATTCCACAGACAGAGGAGCCTGGTGGGCGACAGTCCCGGGGGTTACAAGGAGTTTGACACAACTGAGCATGCTCATGCACGCCAGAAGTTCTGGAGGTTAAGACGTGGACATGTCTCTTTTGGGGACACCATTCAGCCTGCTGTGAGCTCAAGTAAATGGCAAGGAAGTCATGTAGCCGTGTAAGTGGCATTTGGATGGTTATTCACGGCCCCTTTGCCTGAGGAATGTTCTTGTCTGGGTCCACCGTTGTTTCTTTTGCACTCCTTTCTTGTTGATTAGTGTAATTTGGGCCACACTGAAGGTTAACAAAAAATCCAAGGGCAGACAGTTTCTGACATGACAGAGAATTTCTCATAGTAACTAAGAACTAGCCCATTAATTAACCAGCCCATTAATTTCCGATACAGTGCATCTCTTTTCCTCGTTTTTGTAGCAGTGAGTCTAACTCTGGTTGCACAATAGACTCTCCCGGGAGGCTTTGTAAAGATACGGGTGCCAAAGTGGCACCCTGGCACCGTCACCCTGGCCTGGCCCCAGGCCCCTGCCCCACCCCCACCCCATGCCCACCTGTAGTGTCCCGGGCACTCACTGTTCTCGCCCTCCCTTTGCAGCGGCTACGGCTGTTGGGATCATTATTATGAGTCGGACACCCTCCTGCATTCGCTCCAGGTCCTGGCGGCCCTTCTGGAGTCTCCGATCACTCAGGATATCATCTGCGACGTGGGGATGTAAGTGCGGTGTGGGCGTGGGAGAAGGGCCAGTTCCAGGGCCTCTGTGTCCGGAGGTGTCCCTGTGGCGGGGATGTGGCACCTGCTCCCTGCCTGGCCCTGCATATCCCTAACTCCCCAGGTGGAGGCAGCTTTGGGGAGATTTTTTCTGTTTCTCCAGGCACTATTATGCACATGGGAACACACTTTGCACAAGTCAGAGCTCAGGATCCCCCAGTCTCATGTACAGCATTTTCCTTCCTTAGTAGTAAGTTTGGGGATGGTTCCCTGTCACTCTGGGCTTCCCAGGCGGGCGCTCGTGGGAAAGAACCTGCCTGCCAGTGCAGGAGACGTAAGAGACATGGGTTCAATCCCTGGGTCGGGAAGATGCCCTGGAGGAGGGCACGGCAACCCATTCCAGTGTTCTTGCCTGGACAGTCCCCATGGACAGAGGAGCCTGTGAGCTGCAGTCCACGGGGTCGCAGAGTCGCACACGGCTGAATGACTGACTGAGCACGCCTGCACGCGTGCCATTCCATATTGACATACAAGCCATCTGGTTCCAGAGGGGGTGGACACAGAGGCGTAGGTTCCAGAGGTGTAGGTATAGACGGTGTAGGTCCGTATGGCGCAGGGTCCGTAGGTAGAGATGTATGTGCTGCAGGCTCCATAGCTGCAGGCCCCAAGGCCTAGAGGCAGACCTCTGAGACCTTGCAAGCTCAGTTCCACACCACTGCAGTAAAGCCAAATATAGAAATAAAGCAAGGCACAGCAAATTGAGGGAGGAGGTTTCCAGTACATATAAAAGTTCTGTTTGCATTTTACTGTTCTATCTAAAAATATACTTACGTACCTTACTTAAAAAAAAAACATTATTGCTAAAAAATCCTATCATCTCAGCCTCCAGCGAGCTATCATCTTTTTGCTGGTGGAGGGTTTGAAATATCATGAGAATTATCAAAATGTGACACAGAGACCGGAAGTGAGCAAAAGCTGTTGGGAAAATGGCATCAATAGACCTGCTCAACGCAGGGTTGCCGCAGACCTTCAATTTGTAAAAAATACAATATCTGCGAAGCACAATAAAGCAGACTGCAATAAAATGAGGTCTACCTGTAGGTCCCTATGGTGTAGATTCCCCGAGTGCTGGTCACATGGGTAGGACTCGGGCCTAGGATTATTCTAGAGTGTGTCGTCTGTGACCGACTTTGTGTACCCAAGCCCACCGACGGGCTTTGTGTTGCTTCTGTTTGCGTCTCTATTGTGTGTTATGTAGGCTTCCCTTGTGGCTCAGACGGTAAAGCATCTGCCTGCAATGCAGGAGACCTGAGTTTGATCCCTGGGTTGGGAAGATCCCCTGGAGAAGGAAATGGCAACCTCCTCCGGTACTCTTGCCTGAAAACTCCTATGGACAGAGGAGCCTGGTAGACTGCAGTCCATGGGGTCACAAAGAGGTGGACACGCCTGAGTGACTCCACTCTCACTTTCCTTGTTATGTGGTGTGGATGTAGCTGAGTTTGCTTTCTTTTTCCTCAGCCTTGCGTGTATCCTACACTTCAGCCTGCTGTGACATCTGTGTAGCAGGATCTCTTTTAAGCAGTGAATAGAGGGATTTTTAGCCCAGTTTGTTCACATTTATTATAGTTCTTGATATGTAGGCCATGTTTGTTTCATCTTGTGCTGTTGTGCCAGCTTACCACAAATGTAAAACACAGAACCACCCAACTTTGCTGTCTTGTGGTTCTGGAGGTCACGAGTGTAAATGGGTCAGCGGGACTGGTTGCTTCTGGAGGCTCCTGGAGGAGAGTCGGTTTTCTTGTTAAAGTCCAGCTTCCGAGCTCGCCCTCAGTCCTCAGCTCGTGGCCCCTCCCTCATCCTCAAAGCCAGAGATCGTGTCACGGCAGCCCCTGCCCGGGGAGTGCCCTCCTCCCTCGTATAAGGACCCCCGTGGTTCCGATGAAGGCCCTGGGGAGTCTGGGGTCATCTCTTGTCTCAGGATCTGTAGCTTAATGATGTCAGCAGGGTCCCTTTTGCCACGTGAGGTAACATGTCCCTGGGTCCCGGGAGTCAGGACGGGGACATCAGTGGGGGTCTTCACTCAGCCCACCGAGTGGACGGATTCCTGCTACTGTGTTAAGTGTTCTGGTCACCGTGTTTTCCTTCTTTATTGTTTTCCCGTTGTCTTTTTCTTTGTTTTCTTTGCCTATTTTCCTCTTTTGGCCTTGAATTTGTAATCTGACTTTAATTTTTCTACTTTTTTGCCCTTAAAATACTAATAATCATATTTTAAAATGTTTATTCTGGGATTTTCCTGGTGGTCCAGTGGCTAAGACTCTGCACTCCCAATACAGAGGGGCCAGGTTTCATCCCTGGTGAGGGAACAAGATCCCCCATACTGAAACTAAGAGCTCGCATGACAACCCACTCCAGTATTCTTGCCTGGAGAAGTTCGTGGACAGGGAAGCCTGGTGGGCTGCAGAGTCAGACACAACTGAAGTGACCAAATGAGGACTGTAGGTCCCAAGTGCTGCCCCTAAGGCCTGAGGCCGCTTAATAAGGAAATAGTTTTTAAAAGAAATTTTTCTTTTGAAATCCAGCATATACCTGGATCTGTAAGTGCCACTGAAGAAAATAACAGTTATGCCTTGATGTCACTGATATTCACCATCTAGAATTGCCTTATTTCTCCAAGAGAGAGACACTGAGTCTCCTTCCAGCTTTCTGTGGTTGGAGGCATGTTACCCTTAGCACTGATCCCAAAAGGCTAGCTCAAAATCAAGAAACCTTAAAAACACAAAATAGAGAAAATCTTAGAGTGAGCAATAACTTTCTTTTAAGAAAGCTATCATATTTATTTGTTGTCATGATTTACGAAATTGAATTTTTCTATTTGTTTTTTGGGCATTTGTGACACTGTCTTACTTATTGTTTTGCCAGTAATTGAAGTGTTTGTGTCTGATTTATTAAGAGTTCTTTACATATGAAAGCTATCGAGCTGTCCCCACATATGATAAAAATACATTTCCTTGTCTGTTGTTTGCTATGTAATTTTACGTTTTGAGCTTTAAATCTTTTTTGTCATGCTTTTTGTTTGTTTTTGTCTGAGAGGCTTACTCCAGTTGGAAATCAGATATTCACTGAGGGCTTCTTTTTCGCTTAGAAGGTGTTTACCTCCTACCCTGAACACATTTTTGTATGAATGTGGACGCAGTGGGTTTTGGTTTGGCCTGGGAGGAATGGACACCGTCGCGGTGGGAGCGCTTGCTGGCGGCATCCTTGTGCCGAGGCCGGGCCTGGCAGCCCGCCTGCATCCTGCCCCTTACGATGCTGTGGGAGGAGGAGCCGGGCCGCTCGGCTCGGCCAGTGCGGAGCGGGACTGGGCCCGGCCCCCTGACCCGACAGCCCACGCTGCTTACGGACGGTTCCGTTTCCTCTCGCTCCCCTGCCCTATTCACTCTTGTCCCGGGCCTTATTGTTTTTCATCTGATGATCCATCCTTACGGCCCTCCTCGCCTGGTGCCTGATGCCTCCTGCCTGAGCTCCCATGCTCTTGCCCTAAGCTGGGCTCTGCCATTTGTGCCCAGCGCTGCCCTGGCTGGTGGCCAGCAGAGTGCCCTGGCCTCCAGAGCACTGGCCTCTCTGCTGCAGAGGAGGAAGGAACCTGGTGATCGGGGAGGGTGTCTGTCCTGAGGGGTCCAGACAGAGAGGCGAGCAGATCTGTCCAGCGCCCTCTGCCTCCTGCCCCTGGCCCTGCCCCCTAGGCCAGTCCCCCTGCCCTGCATTCTTGGTGGGGGGCTCAGTCAGGAGAGATGCTGAGGCTGAGAATTGGGGATATGCAGGGGCGAGTCCTTGAGGCCAGCAGGGGATGGACAGTGACATGGCAGCAGGGATGCGAGAAGAGGGAGGGAGGTGGCCACTCGATGGTCTGCGGACCTTCTGGAAACAGAGGACAAGGCCTGAGTGGGAGCGACTTTGTGCTCGATTTAGAAGACTCTCCCATTTAGAGTCTGTGCCGTGGCAGAAACGCTTGGGTTCGTGGTTCACCTTCCTTTGAGAAACCACAGAGGGGCCTTCTGATTCCCGTAGAGGACCCGGAGAAACTTCATGTTAAAGCAGACGTGGGGCTCTGCTCTTTGCAGACGTGTGTCCGCTCTCTCCGCAGGCCTGTGATGCACCGAAACGTCCGCTATAACTGCAGAGTGATATTCCTCAACAGGTGGGTGACTGCCCGGAGCCGCGCAACACCCTTTGCCCCCAGGCTTGGGGCTTGGTCCCCCGGGGCTTCTTCTGGAACTGCCTTCGTGGGGGTGGGGTACCAGGCAGGCGGGGGTCTCCGGTGGCACTGCTTCTCCTGGGCTCTGTCACCACTGGCACCTTCAGACATCAGGAACAGAGACTGTGGGTGGAGTTTGGGGGCATACAGCTCGGTGGCCAGGAGGTCAGTCCAGGGAGGGCGACCTTGTAATAATGTCCCCTCGCAGACCCTGGGCATGAGTTGCTGGCAAGTGCCCACCCTCGGGGTCTTAGCTGCTCTGTCTCCATCGACAGTCAGGGCGGACGGGCTGGTGGCCGCTCCTTGTCACATGGGGCGTGTTCATCTCAGGAGCGGCCTCGTTCCCCTGTCTGTAGGAAGATCCTGCTCATCAGACCCAAGATGGCCTTGGCGAATGAGGGCAACTACCGCGAGCTGCGCTGGTTCACGCCGTGGTCCAGGAGCCGGTGAGCCACGGCCCATGTGCAGGAGCCCGGATGATGGCCGCTCCTAGGATGCGTGGGGGAGGCAGACAGGGACTGGGGCCAGCGTCCCTACCCCACACGGGGCCTGTCTTTTAGTGATGGCTGCCTGATGCTGCTGATTACTTCGTAGCTAGTTTATCAGACACCGCATGGAGCTCGCAGTCAGCAGTCACCTGCCATCCGTCTTTCTACATCTGAGCCTACAGATCAGGGTTTCTTGACTCCAGCCCTGTTGTCTTGGGGCCAACTCGGCCTTGTTGTGGGGTGTCCTGTGCATGGAAGAGCGTGCAGTAACATCCCTGGTCTCCACTGGCGGATACGTCTGCATCCCTGTCTCAGTTCGCAGTGTCTCCAGACATTGCCAAGCATCCCCTGGGACAGAATCTTTTTCCAAAATTTTGTTTATTCATTCTGGGCTGCGCTGGATCTTTGTTGCTGTGTGGTCTCTAGTTGTGGCGAGCGGGGCTACTCTCTAGTTGGGGTGTGGGGGCGTCTCCCTGTGTTGGCTTCTCTTGTTGCAGAGCATGGGTTCTGGGGCACAAGGGCTTCTGTGGTTACCACACCTGGGCTCCAGGGCACAGGCTGCATGGCTGTGGTGCACGGGCTTAGTCGCTCCGCAGCGTGTGTGATCCCCCAGATCAGGCATCAAACCCGTGTCTTCTGCATTGGCAGGTGGATTCTTTACCACTGAGCCTCCAGGGAGGCCCCGTCTACCTTCTTCTTCGTGTGTGAACTGAGGGGGGAGGCGAGGATGAAGGGAGAAACCCTGGGTGGCTCTCCCTTTAAAATGGATTGTGACACAGCCACGTCACCGTGAGCAAACCTGCGTAGAGTGAACTGAGTGCTCATTATGGGAAGCCACGGCAGCTCGGGGGTCAGGGGGCGTCTGCAGTGTCTGTTCCCTTCATTAGTGAGGGCGAGGCGGCATCATCCCCTCAATGCCTCTGCTTTAAATTTTAGTTAAGGGATTTCCCTGGTGGCCCCGTGGTTAAGACGTCATCTTCCCATGCAGGGGACGTGGGTTTGATCCTTACTTGGGGACCTAAGATCCCACATCGCTCAGGGCTGAAAAACCAACACATGAAACAGAAACCATATTGTAACAAATTCAGTAAAGACTTTAAAAATGATCCACATTAAAAAAAAATCTATTTATCAAAAAAGTTACTGAAATAAAAGTCACTAAAATCTCCCAGGAGGTTCTTGTGATTCTGAGAAAGCAAAAAGAAGTCTAGTTGATTGAGTGTCTTCATGGTGCACCTGGTGATCGCCCACTTGCCGTCAGATTTGGAAACCGTCTTGTATTTGAATTCTGCCTCTTAGGGGCGACCTCGGGATGGTTGGGCCTCCTTGGTGGCTCAGATGGTAAAGAATCCGCCTAGCCCCTGCAGGAGACCCGGGTTTGATCCCTGGGTTGGAAAGATCCCCTGGAGAAGGGAATGGCTACCCTCTGCAGTATTCATGCCTGGAGAGTTCCATGGGCACACAGGAGCCTGGTGGGCTACAGTCCACGGGGTCGCAAGGATGAGCAGCGATCGCGTTCACCTTCTGGGATGGCTTGGACAGCCGCTGTGTTTTAGACTCTCTGTCCGTCTCATGCGATTCGGAACGTTCCTGCTTCAGTGGTGATAGAGGCTTGTCTCTGCGTGCTGGCTTCCTGCAGTACAGTCTTTCTGATTGAAGAATTTTGATCGGAAGTTCCAGCCGCATTTCTCTGTGGGGAAGTGTGTCTTCTTCTCGGACAGTTCCTGTGACACGCCTCTCAGATACTGTAATGAAAGCGGGGGGCACTCAGGGCCAGTGAGGGGAGCCCCCAAGGGCCTCAGTGTCCCATGCCCCGGAAGCCTCACGGAGTCGCCCTGCTCTTCCGTTTTTGTCTTAAATTCGTCACAACAGTGTGCGTCGAAACTTGACAGTTCCTTTGCCAGCTCACAGGCTCCGTGCTCTCAGTTTGAGCTTCGCTCTGCATCTGGATGCCGTTCTGCGTTGTCCCCTGAGATGGTCCAACTCAGGTCTCTGGTGGTTTCGTTTCCAGGCAAACAGAGGAGTATTTTCTCCCCCGGATGTTACAGGACGTGACGAAGCAGGTGAGTCTCGGGGAGGAAAACTCGTCCGTCAGGCGTCCCTCTGGGGCGGGCCGTGGGGGCAGGACCCTTGGGGACAGAGTCACAGCATCACTGTGGCCCACGTAAGGAAAACACAGACGGGGGTGATTTCTGTCACAAGTGGGGAAGGTCCCAGGAGCATCGGGGGGTGGGCTCCTCCTTGCCCCTGCGTGACGTCCCCTCCTCTCCTCCGGCTCACACCGTGGGGTGGGCTCAGGGGAGCTTGAGAGGGGGGCTGCTGTACCACCCAGGCCGGCTGTTCCCTGCTGGGCTGGGGGTCTGGCCTCAGGGCTGCCCAAGAAGCCGAGTTTGGGGGATTTCTAGTTGTAAAATTCATGAAAGACTTTACTTGGCTGCCTGTTTATTCTGTGAAAGCTCAACATCAGAAATCTGTCTTGTCTTGTCTTTTTGTACCTGGCTGGCCAGGTGTGAAGAGCTTTGACCTTGCAGCCTTATCCAGGGAAACCAAAACCCATGCTATCCACTTCTGGTGAGGGGTTGGGAGGCAGGGGCTCACAGGGAATGTTTCAAGGGGCCCCTGATATCTCCGGCTCCTACCTGAGTTTCCATTCTGGTTGCCAGGTGTATTGACTTGTTCAGGCTGCCATAGCCAAATTCCACAGCCTAGGGACTCAGACAGCAGACTTTCATTCTCTCCAGCCCTGGAGGCTGGAACCCCAGACCCAGCTGTGGGCGGGGTGGTCCTCCCGGGGCTTCCCTCCTGGGCGTGTGGATGGCCGTCCCCTCCCTGTGTCCTTGTGTGTCTGTGTCCTGACCTCCTCTTCCTATGAGGACCCCAGTCCTGTGGGATTAGGGCCCCGCCTAGTGACCTCATTTCACTTAGTCTCCTCTTTGAAGACCCCATCTCCAAACACAGTCACATCTGAGGAGCTCGGGGTCAGGGCTTCAGGATATGAACTTGGGGGACACAATTTAGCCCATGTCCCCAGCCCTCTGCACCCCGCACTGCTGCACTCAAGGTGGCTCATGGGGACACACTGAATCTCTCCGATGGGGCAGGCCAGCAGGACGCATCTGGACCTCAGGGATGGATCTGAGGGCTGGGACAGGGTCTCCTTCTCCCCAGTCCCTCCGGGTCCCCGCCCCATCTCCTCTTTCTGCCAGGGGTCTCCCTCTGCCTCTCACTTCCTTGGCCCTTGGGCTGTGGTCTCCTGCATTCAGAGGCCAGATTCAGTCATTGGCACCAGTTCTGATTCCTAAGAGAGGCTCTCCGAGGGGCTGGCTTGGGTCGCTGCCACCCACATGCCAGTCCAGTGGGCGCGGCTGAGATTGGCGGGGAGGACTGTCGGTCAGGTCTGCTTGTCTCCCAAGTGGCCTGGAAACTTTTCAGACCTCAAGTTGCAGCAAGGAGAACAATTTAAAATCACGGTGATCCAGAACGCACTCTGTGTGTGTGTGAAACAAACATTTCAGCAGGAGTCCTCCTGCATGACGCTCATTCCGTTTCATTCTTCTAGGACCCTTTCATATCCTAAACGTCCCACCAGGTGACCCCCTGAGCCCACGTGGGATCATCTGCAGGTGGAAGGGTGCTGCTTAGTGTCTTTGGTTGGGAACAAATTGCAGGAATTGGCCCTGGGCAGAGAGACAGAGCAAAGCCAGCCCTGTAACAGGTGCAGCCTGGACGTGCAGGTCTGGGGCTGATCCCTGGGTGCCACCCCAGATGTTTTGTTTGCCCCCCTGTGGCCCTGAGCCCTGGTCTTGTCCCAGGAGGATGGGGTCAAGATTCCAGCCCTGCCCCCATGGTCAGGGTTTCAAGGGCAGGGGATGTGGTGATCCTGGGACAGCTGGCTCAGGGTCCAGGGTGAGCGCCGTGTCCATGAGCTGAGGCCTCAGAACAGAAAAGGGCAGGCTTCCCCCGGATCCTGCCTTTGGAGATGAGAGGAGTTGAGCCCACACACAGCCATCAGGAGACCTGACCAAGACCCCGGGCCTCCGGGGCTGAGTTCTTGGGCAAGTGAGGTAGCAGAACAGCTGAAACCTGGTCCCCGAGAGATGTGGCCAAGGCGGGCTCCATGCCTGCGTGACCCTCTCAGCACACATTCAACCCGGCGACTCCTCAGACCCGGGCGGCGCCCTCGGGGGCGGCTCCATGCCCCCCAGCAGCCCCACCCCTCGAGGGGCCGTGAATGAGGCTCTTGGAGACCTGCGTCCTGCCCCAGGCCTGCCCCTAGAGAGCTGAGTGACCTGTCGGCTGGAGGGAACTTTATTGGGCTCAGTTGGGTCATTTCTGGCGTGGGCACCGGACCCCCAGAGCACAGATGATGTCAGAAGAGCATCCGGGAGCCGACGCGGCCGATGCTGGCTGCCCTCTGAGCCCCAGAAACTTCAAGAGCTGAGTCACTGTCGGTTACGGCCACAGTCAAGGTCATGGGAGGTCAAAGCTGGGCTCTCGGCTGGTGAAGGGTGTGGCCGGGGCTCTTTGGTCCACAGAGGAGATGCCCGCTGACCCTGGGCTGGGAATGCTCCCCAGCGGAGGAGGGATTCGTTAGGGCTTGAAACAAAATGGCAGCCTTCCCACGAGTCCTGTGTGTGGCGTCTGGAGTCCCGCCTCAGCACGTGGCCCAGACAGGACGGCCAGGGGGCCTCACGAGCTCTGGTCCCTCCCTAGGAAGCTGTGCCCTTTGGGGATGCTGTCCTCTCCACGCTGGACACCTGCATCGGAAGTGAAGTCTGTGAGGAGCTCTGGACGCCCCTCAGGTCAGCCCTGCCCTCCGATCCCCGTCCTTGCAGGGAAGACACCCCAGGAGCTGCGGGGCTGGCTGGGCGGGCTGGGGACACAAGTGTCTTCTCTTTGTCCCCCTCCGCCCGCAGCCCGCACGTGGAAATGGGCCTGGACGGGGTGGAGATCTTCACCAACGCCTCCGGCAGCCACCACGTGCTGCGCAAAGCCCACACTCGGGTGGATCTGGTGACCTCGGCCACCACCAAGGTAGGCGGCGGCAGGGACGCTGGTGCCTGTCTGGCTCACACACGCGCGGCCTGAACGCAAGGCTACTCAGTACTCCTGGGTCCGGCCGGGGCTGACCTGACTCCTCCCAGGCCCACGTCCATGACCTCGTTTAATGATGGAAAGCAGCGTGTGAGGCGGGCGCTGTTGCCACCTCCGCTCTCCAGAGCAGGGCACCCAGCACATCCATCAAGTGGCCTCTGGCCTCACACCCCAGCTGTTCAGCTTCTGGGCTCTTGACCATCACAGTGGTCTCGGGACAAGTGACGGGGGAATCAGGACCCCGTTGGCACCACAGCCAGGCACGGGGAATGCCCACGAGTTTGCCGCTCTTGCGGGCAGCGTGACCCCAGGGCCGTGTCCGCTCTTTCTGGGGACAGATTCTTGGCCTCATAGCCCAGGGAGTTGTCTCCTCCAAAGCCCCGCCCCTCCTGCCTCCCGGGGAGGTGACAGCATCTGCCTTGGAGGGTCGCTGGGGATGAGAGTAGACGCTCTGTGACGCCGGTACCTTGGAAGGCCGAGGGCGCGTAGCTGCGGGGCCTTCCCTGGAGGCGTGTGTTTTATTTGCTGGAGTCGGGCTCTGATTATTAGTACCGCATAGCTGTGGGGGTGGAGGTCTGAAGCTTCGCATGGTTGGGCCGGCAGAGGGTGAAGGTGATGGATCAGAGCTGACCACTGCTGTCCCCTGTGTTTTCCAGAACGGCGGGATCTACTTGCTGGCCAATCAGAAGGGCTGTGACGGGGACCGGCTGTACTATGACGGCTGTGCCCTCATAGCCATGAACGGCAGCATCTTTGCCCAGGGGTCCCAGTTCTCTCTGGACGATGTGGTATGAGCCGGTCCGAGCCACGGCGGGAGGGTCTCTCATTCAGAGGCTGTGTTCTCTGCTCTCCCTGTAACCGGGGGTCTGATGTGCCCCGCTCCGGAGGAATCCTGCTGGTTTTGACTGCTTCCTCTTCACCTCCTTGGTGGGCTGAGGGCTTCCTACCCTGAGGGTATGGGGACGCCCCCACACAGCACACTGGTCGGACATAGCCACCACGGGTCATCAGCCCTGCACGCCCAGGAGGGGCTGCAGTGGAGCCGAAAGAGAGGCTCGGAGCTGTGGGAGGAGGGGGCTTGGTAGTGACCAAAGTGTGGGTGGCCCCTGGATCCAGGGAGGATGGGATGGGCTCGTGAAGAAGCCCATGGCCGGCGGGGAACTGGAGCCAGTCCCAGGAATAAGCAAACACTGCATGTGGTCCAGCGATAAGGGGGTCATTTGGGAGGAGCAGAGCAGGGAAGAGCCTTGCAGGTGGGCCCTCAGAGGGTTCTCCCCAGAGGTCAAGGCAGTGCAAGCTGGAATCAAGACTGCCAGGAGAAATATCAGTGACCTCAGATGTGCAGTTGACACCACCCTTATGGCAGAAAACGAAGAGGAACTAAAGAGCCTCTTGATGAAAGTGAAAGAGGAAAGTGAAAAAGCTGGCTTAAAAGTCAACATTCAGAAAACTAAGATCATGGCATCCAGTCCCATCACTTTATGGCAAATAGATGGGGAAACAGTGGAAACAGTGACAGACTTTATTTTGGGGGGCTCCAAAATCACTGCAGATGGTGATTGCAGCCATGAAATTAAAAGACACTTGCTCCCTGGAAGAAAAGCTATGACCAACCTAGACAGCATGTTCAGTTCAGTTCAATCACTCAGTCGTGTCCAACTCTTTGTGACCCCATGAACCGCAACACGCCAGGCCTCCCTGTCCATCACCAATTTCCGGAGTCCACCCAAACTGTCCATTGAGTCAGTGATGCCATCCAACCATCTCATCCTCCGTCGTCCCCTTCTCCTCCTGCCCTCAACCTTTCCCAGCATCAGGGTTTTTCCAATGAGTCAGCTCTTTGCATCAGGTGGCCAAAGTATTGGAGTTTCAGCTTCAACATCAGTCCTTCCAATGAACACCTAGGACTGATCTCCTTTAGGATAGACTGGTTAGATCTCCATGCAGTCCAAGGGACTCTCAAGAGTCTTCTCCAACACCACAGTTCAAAAGCATCAATTCTTCGGCGCTCAGCTTTCTTTATGGTCCAACTCTCACATCCATACATGACCACTGGAGAAACCATAGCCTTGACTAGACAGACCTTTGTTGGCAAAGTAATGTCTCTGCTTTTCAATATGCTGTGTGAAGCTGACCTAGTTCCAGGAAAAGTGGACTGAGGCCTTCCTCTCAGGAAGGGTTCACTCCTCTGGGGTCCTCCCAATTTCTGTGGCTTCATCAGGAGCCGCCTGGTGGCTTCAGTGACCAGCACTTGGGAAATGACAGATGAACTAGTGGACGTGGGAGTTCTCTGTTCTCTGTCTTTTCACAGGCATTTCTATCTTGGGTTAGGCTTGGTGTTGGCATCGACGGCTGCCCACGGCCATCAGCAGGAGCAGGGGCCCGGCCTCCCTGTGTCCCCTCAGCAGGAGTTCCTGCTGTCCTGCGCCTGCACATAGGGGACGATGTCCTTGTAGTATGATCTGGTTAGGATTTTTTTCATAAAGGGGTAATATCTCTGAGTTAAACCTTTTCTATTTTCTGCTATTGGTTGCAAGTGGCAGAACCTCCATCTCATCTGGATTCAAAGGCAATGAAGCGTCATGTCCTGGATCACATGCAGCAAATCTAGGCCGGGACTATTGTGTGATGATTGCCGGGGCTCTGGCTCCATCCCTCTGTCACTCTCCAGCTGGGCCTTCCTCTGTGCAGGCTTCATTGTCAGTTGCCTCATGGTCACGGGATGGCTGCAGCAGCTCCAGCCATCCCAGCTTCACACAACCTCATTCAAAGGCAGAAAGAGGGCCCTTACTCGCCCTGTTTCTTTTTAAGAAACTTTCTCAAAAGCCCCCAGCAGACATTTATTGTGTCTCATCAGAAAGTGTGTCAATTCAGTAGTTCTGGTGGCAGTGACAAGAGAGAAGGGCTTTGGGTGGGCCGAACCACTGGTGCTCCCCTCTCCCCAGGCCCCTAGTCCCTGCCTTAGGAGGTGGGACTCATTGTGTATAATGGGGCATGCCTATGAAAACAGATGCCTGAGGGAAAAAAATAGGAAATCATGATTTTCCTTTGAAACTCCCTTCTCTAGGAAGTCCTCACCGCCACATTGGATTTGGAGGACATCAGAAGCTACAGGGCAGAAATTTCATCTCGAAACCTGGCGGTAAGCGATTATAAACACACCCATAGGATGCTTATCAAAGACGGGGAGATTTTTTTAATAATAGCTTCATTGAAATGTCACTCCCATACCCTGTAATTCACTGATTTCAGCACAAGATGCAGTGGTTTTTAGTATATTTGTGGAGCTGAGCAGCATCACCACAATCAGTGTCAGAATGTTCTTAACACCTGAAAGGAACCCGGACCCATGAGGTGTCACTCCCCATTCACCGCCTCCAGGGGCCCTGTTGAGTCTATGGATTTGCCAGTTCTGGACGTTTCATATAAATGGAATCATATAATACGTGGCCTTTTGCAGCTGACTTCTTTCACTAAGGATAATGATTTGTGGTTCATCCGTGCTGAGGCGTGTATTGGTTCTTCTTTCCTTTTTATGGCTCAGTAATATTCCACCGCATGGGCAGCCCACACGCGGTGTGTCCGTTCATCGGTCGGTGGGCATTTGGACTCTTTCTGCTCTGTCCATGATGAATGGCGCTGCCGTGGGCCGATGCCCAGGCATCTGTGTGGACGTGTTTGCCTGTCTTCTGTTATCTACCTGGGGCTGGCCGGTGGGGTCCTGTGGTGATTCTCTGTTTAACTCTGGGAGGTCCTGCAGGCTGCCCTCAGTCACTGCTCTGTCTCGCGTCCCCCCAGTGCTGTGCAGGGGCTCCAGTTCCCCACATCCCGCCAGCGTTTGCTGCATCCTCCCCTGGCCTGGCCATCCTGGTGGCCGTGTAGGGTCCCCACTGGGGTTCTGAGCTGTGTACCATCCCCCCCTACAGTCACCGTGGGGATCTGTATGGGTTCAGGCCCTCAGGGGATGTCCTTCCCAGGCCAGCAGGGTGAGCCCCTACCCCCGCGTGAAGGTGGACTTCGCCCTCTCCTGCCACGAGGACCTGCTGGAGCCCGTGTCTGAGCCCATCGAGTGGAAATACCACAGTCCTGCTGAGGAGATCAGGTGGGGCCTTTGGTGTGCAAGGCACGAGGTGGGTGGGGGGTCTGGTGGCTCAGATGGTAAAGAATCTGCCTGCAGTGCGGGAGACCGGGGCTCGATCCCTGGGTCGGGAAGATCCCCTGGAAAAGGGCGTGGCAACCCACTCCTTCTTGCCTGGAGAATCCCATGGACAGGGGAGCCTGGCGGGCTACAGTCCATGGGGTTGCACAGAGTCGGACATGACTGAGCAACCGACACACTGTCCTTCCCAGGGCACTCCCTCCATGCCCTCTGCACTGCCAAGTGGCCGCTTGGGGGCCTGGCACCCTGGTCTCTAAGGCCTGTGGCCGACACCGCAACTAGACCGCTGGCCCCACGCCCAGCGCTGCCCTCCTTGCCCTGGGCCCTCAGGCATAGAGACACCGCACTTGCTTTTCTGTGTCTCCATTTCCCCCATGGGACCAATGATAGGCCCTACCTCTTGGGACTGCTCTGGGGCTTCAGATGCACTCGTTCCCTCGAAAGACTGAAAGCAGCCGGGGGCAGCATGCTGGTGCCGCTCACTGGCCCCGTGTCCACCTGGGCCCCTGCCCCCAGGTGAGCTGCGAACCAGGGCGGCGGCTCGCCAACCTCATGCTTCCCACTGTTCCCCAGCCTGGGACCCGCTTGCTGGCTCTGGGACTTCTTAAGACGCAGCCGACAGGTAAGGTGTGGGGGGTTCTTGCCAGCCCCCTTTAATCCTTCTACGGTTGGTTTGCGTTTGACTCTGGCATGCTGGCGACTATTTTTTTTTTTAAGATTTATTTATTCACTTTGCTTTCTGACTGGTGGGTTGTTGTTGCCGCGCGCAGGCTTTCTTTAGTTGCCACGAGCGACGCTTCTCTCCCGTTGAGCGCATGGGCTTCTCACTGCAGTGGCTTCTGTCGCGGGGCTGGGGCTCGAGGGCACACGGGCTGCGGCCCTTGCGGCTCCTGGGCTCTCGAGTGTGAGCTCAGTGGTTGGGGCACGCGGGCTTAGCTGCCCTGCGGCAGCTGGACTCCGCCCAGACCAGGGATCGAACCGGGGTCCCTTCATCGCATGACAGATTCTAAACTACTGGCTCTGCGGGGAAGCCCTGACGGGCGTTTCTCAATGCAAACATTTCCTGACTCCGCCTCAGTCAGGAGCCTCAGCTGCCCTGGCCAAGGCCCCACTGCGGTGTGGCCCTGTCTTTGAGGTCCTGTCTGATGACCCCGAGTTAAGACTTCCTGCCTAGTTGAGATCGTGCGCATCTGTCATTCCCGGCGGGGACTCAGCCTTGGGCCCTCCACCGTGGAGCTCCCTTCTCCCTGTGGAATGTGTGGGTCTCCCTTCTCCTCCCCCCGGGGGACAGCTCTTTGTGGGCCGTCGTTTCTGCCGGGGGGCGCGAGGCCCCGCTCACGCCGCTGTCCGGCTGGCCTGTTCCAGGCGGGGTTCTTCCTTCCGCTGAGCGGCGGGGTGGACAGCGCAGCCACCGCCTGCCTCGTCTACTCCATGTGCCGCCAGGTCTGCGAGGCTGTGACACGTGGAAGTAGGTGACGCCTGGGGCCCGAGCAGGTTCCAGGAGCACTCAGCCTGTGGGAGGAGCAGAGGGGCAAACCCAGCTCCCGGGCGTTGTGGTGGGGGGCATGCTCAAGCGTCCCAGCATCACCCCAAGTCCCGGGGCCTTCACGGCAAGCCCATCACAGTCCCTTCCGGGGCCTCGGCCCACGTGGCTGGGTCCGTCAAGCCCGCAGGGTACCTGCGCTGCTGTCTGTCGGCAGCCTGGCCAGGAGGAAAGCACAGGGCCGCGGGGTCAGGCCAGCCCAGGTTCACACCCTGCCGCCGTGTGCGGCGATGCTGTCCTTTCCCGTAGCATCCACAGCCGAGAAACAGGCCCTGTAGTGCCACCCGGCAAGACGGTGGGCGGTGGGGAGGGACCGGGTGGTGTGGATGCTGGGCAGACAGCAAGTGCCCTCTGTCCCACGGGTTTCAGATCCGGAGGTTCTGGCTGACGTCCGAACCATCGTGAACCAGCCCAGCTACACCCCCCAGGACCCCCGGGAGCTCTGCGGCCGTGTCCTGACCACCTGCTACATGGCCAGCGAGAACTCCTCCCGGGAGACCTGCGACAGGGCCCGAGAGCTGGCCCAGCAGATCGGAAGGTAGCTGTTCCCTGGTGTTGGGCCTTGCCAGCTGGTGGGGACCACAGGAGGTTCCCCTCAAGACCCTATTTGTGGGTCACTGAGCATCCCAGAGGCTAGCAGCTTTCCCATCAGCTTCACCCCAGATCTTCTCCGTGTCTGAGATCACCCCCTTACCCTCCGTCCTTCCCAGGAGCGGGTTGATGCGCTCCTGGTGGGAGCATGGGAGCCCCTCACCGCTCCGGGGGTGCAGCCCCCGCCCTCCTCTGCCTCCCTGAGGGACCATTGTACCAGACGCAGGCGCTGGGGGGGGGGCGTATCTCTGTTCAGGGAGACTTGGTTCCCTTCAGAACATTCTATCTGTTCTGCCTCCAAAGAAAAGATCATGAGTTGCCCATTCTGTAAGCAGAGCTCAGCTAAAAGCAATCCTGCCCATGGGGAGATGGCCAGAGGGACGGAAAGCAAAGACATGAGCAAGTATTTACACACTCCTGTCCACACAGCGTAGTCACAGCTCACACGTCATCAGCAACTGAGTAGAGAAACACGATGGGGTCTGTTCACCCACGGGCGTGCCTCTCAGCCTTAAAAAGGAAGGAAGTGCTGACACAGGCTACCACCTGCGTGAACCCGAAGGCATTGGGTTCAGTGAAAGAAGCCAGACGCGAAAGGACAGATACTGTGTGATTCCACTTCTACGAAATGTCCAGAATAGGCAAATCTGAGGGCTTCCCTGGTGGCTCAGTGGTAAAGAACCCGCCTGCCAGTCCAAGAGACGAAAGGGGTGCAGGCTCGATCCCTGGGTTGGGAAGATCCCCTGGAGAAGGGAATGGCAACCCACTCCAGTATTTTTGCCTGGAAAATTCCATGGACAGAGGATCCTGGCCAGCCACGGTCCATGGGGTCCCGAGGGTCCCTAGGAGTTGGACATGCCTGACCACACACACACACACACACACACACACACACAGAAGGGCGTCCACGGTCATCAGGGGCTGAAAGAGGAGGGGGATGGGGAGGGACCGCTCGTGGGCACAGGTCTCCTGGGCTGATGGAAGGTTCTGGAATGGGAGGTGGTGGCAGCATGTCATGAATATCCTCAGTGCCACTGGACGGTGCCCTTGAAGTTGGCGAGCCCCGTGCCCTGTGTGTTTGTCTCGTGTCTGCCCGCCGCCCTCTCTCCTTCCAGCCACCACATCGGTCTCAACATCGACCCAGTGGTCAAGGCCCTCGTGGGCCTCTTCAGCCTGGTGACAGGTTCGAGCCCGCGGTTTGCGGTTCACGGAGGAAGCGGCCGGGAGAACCTGGCTCTGCAGAATGTCCAGGTGCGCCCCCCACCTTGTCCGCACGCAGGGTCCGCAGGGAACCCAGGGGACGGCCGGCGCTGGGGTCAGCAAGCAGCCTGCCTCTTACGGACGTGGAGTGTGCAGCCTCGTGGACAAGGATGGGGGTCTGCATGTGTGTGCATGAGAGTGCGGCGGGTACGAGGGTGAGAGTGTGCGCAGGTGTGTGCACAGGAATAGGCAAGTGTGCAGGAGTAAGGGGGTGGGGTATCTGAGAGTGTGTGTGAGTGGGGGTGAAAGCACGTGAGTGCACGTGTGTGTGTGTGCGCATCGGCGTGAGCATCTGAGCATGAGGTGTGAGTGTGTCCGAGTGTGTGTGTTCTGTGTTTTCGGGGATCGGCCACAGGGGAGCTGGACCCTGGGTGGTCCATGCAGGGAAAGAGGGGGTGTGGGCTGCGTCTGCTGGGGTCTGCCCTGTCTCCGGCCGCTTCCCGGGGCTGCTGGTGGCCTTCCCCGGAGGTGCGGGGACTGGCTGGAGCGGCTGAGGTCTCCCTGCTGCCCAGCTCTCATCTCTGGCTCTGGTCCCTCTCTGCAGAGTGCAGGAGCCCCTCGGGGGAGGGACCACGGGCTCCAGGACTCTCTGCCGCTGGAAGCTCCTGCAACACTTACGCATCCCTGCTCTCTGAGGTGCGGGAGGCGGCGTTAGCGTGCGCCCCCCGACCCCCAGCCTGCACACTGACACCCCATCCTGTGCGCCAGGCGCGGGTCAGGATGGTCGTCGCCTACCTCTTCTCTCAGCTGAGCCTCTGGTCCCGCGGTGCCCCCGGCGGGCTTCTCGTGCTCGGATCCGCCAACGTGGACGAGAGGTGTGTGTGGCCCCACCCTGGAGGAGACCCCGCTCCACCCGAGGCCGCTCCTGTGGGTCTGTGCCCTGCCCCCTCTGCCGAGCTCTGGGTGCACCTTTGGGAGCAGTCAAGGGGCGAAAGAGGCAAGGGGTCAGATGAACACGGCCGTCTCTTCTGGCCTGGAAACCCTGACCCTTGCCCACAGATGGGACCCCGTTCGTACCATCGGCCGTCCGCCTAATGGGACAGCGAGATAAAGGAGCCCGACTCGGGACTGGCCCTGGTCATCCCCCAAACTGTGTCCCCCCTGGCTTGCTGGATACCCCTCCTTGGCTGTCCACAGCGCCTGCCCCTTCCCCAGTCTGCCCCAGCACACCAGACCGAGACCCTCGAGTCTGCGGAGCGCTGGCTCCAGGGCCCTGGAAGGAGGCATGTCCCGGTGCCCAGGGACTGGATGGCCAGGCCCCCAGGCTCTTGGAGTCTGCAGACCCGGGTCTCCTGCCTCAAATATGCCTATCCTTTCTCCGGCTGCAGCCTCCTCGGCTACCTGACCAAGTACGACTGCTCCAGCGCCGACATCAACCCCATCGGCGGGATCAGCAAGACGGACCTGAGAGCCTTCGTCCAGCTCTGCGTGGAGCGCTTCCAGCTTCCCGCCCTGCAGAGGTGCGTGTGCGCCCACGAGGCCACGGCTGGGCCGCCGGGCGCGCGTCTTCTCAGCACAGCCCGGCCACCCTGCTCCCCTCAGCCACCATCTGGAGCGCCCATCGCCTGATGGAGGCAGTCCAGCCTCCAAGGGCACTCGGGCCCCGAGACCAGGTACCCGCTTCCTTCCTGTCGCTGCCACCCTGGCTGTGGCCAGATCTGGCGGCCGCCACCTCCCTCTGCCCCTCACCACCCTTCTCTCGCCGTCTGAGGCTGGGACGTCAGCGCTTCCCCTTTCTCCGCACTTGTGTGGTGTCTGTTGCGCCAACACCCAGCTGTTGTGACCGACCTCTGTGTGCCCTGACCGCAGCATCCTGGCAGCACCGGCCACAGCCGAGCTGGAGCCCTTGGCCCATGGGCGGGTGTCCCAGACCGACGAGGTAACCACGCTGGCTTTGTCGCCGCACTTCCTCCACCACCTCCCCGCTCCGGGGCTCCTGCATGGCCTCCTGTCTGCCCCCGAGCAACCGTGCTCCGTCACTGGGTCCCCGGCTGGGCGTCCAGGGCTTGGTGTCATCCGTTGCTGACCTCTGATGTTCGATTCGGGTCTCTAGAGGTTGGGGCCGGGAGGAGGCGGGGGGGGGGCTTGGCTCCGTCTCCAGCAGAGGTTTTAGGCTGTCCCCCCAGCGCTGACCTGCTGTCACTCGTGAGACACATCTTTGTCCCCAGGAAGACATGGGGATGACGTACACGGAGCTGTCCGTCTACGGGAGGCTCCGGAAGATTGCCAAGACAGGCCCCTACAGCATGTTCTGCAAACTCCTCAACATGTGGAAGGACACCTGCTCGCCCCGACAGGTGAGGTGCGCCCGGCGTCCTCAGGGAGTCGGCAGGTGAGGTCACCTTCTGGGCGGGCTTGGCTCCAGAGCCGGTGGTCACCATGTGACTTCAGGAGGTGAGCACTCCGTAAGGAACCACGGCCTGTTCTCAGCGCCCCCTCGGCCCCGACTGAGCTTATTGGAGTGGGGCTGGACCCCCTCACAACAAGCAAGCTACCCCCCTCTTGGAGGGGCAGAGGGCGAACTCCGAGGTCAGGATACGGCTTCTTTTCCCCTACTTGTCGGGCTCGTTAGGGCTGAAGCCCGCAGACAGGGCAGTCCCTGCAGAACCACCTGGAAGCCTCACGAAATAGGAATACATCTTCCTGGGACCCCTGCGCAGGTCTCCTGATGCAGTTTCCAGGATGCTGGAGTCAGGAACCCGCACCCTTACAGCTCAGTCCTCTGCCCTAATCCGAGCAGCCGCATCGGTCCACTCCTGCCTTTGAGGAAGTCCCAAGGCAGCGCTCTGGGGGTGTTGGGGAGAGGCTGTTAACTGGTCTGGGCGATGCTGCCGAGAACGCCGGCCTGGGGGCTTCCCGGCTTTGCTAACCCCAGGCCCTGTGCGCCCCTCGCCTCCCAGGTGGCTGACAAAGTGAAGCGGTTTTTCTCCAAGTATTCCGTGAACAGACACAAAATGACCACGCTCACCCCCGCGTACCACGCCGAGAGCTACAGCCCAGACGACAACAGGTTCGACCTGCGGCCGTTCCTGTACAATACCCGCTGGCCCTGGCAGTTCCGCTGCATCGAAGACCAGGTGAACCGGGGACGGTTTCTCTCCCTGTTACATACCTGTCCAGGGAGTACCAGCTCGTCTCCTGCACCTGCTCATTTCCACGGAGGACTGAAAAGCTTCTTAGTGTAGTCAGTTCAGTTCAGCCGCTCAGTCGTGTCCGACTCTTTGTGACCCCACAGACTGCAGCACGCCAGGCTTCCCTGTCTGTGGTTAATGTACACACTGGCATTTTTTTTTTCATTGTCCTGCTTTCTGCCAAGTGTCCAGTATGTTTCAGGCCCATCAGAGCTTGGCACGTGGTGGTTTTGGCTGGACTGAGGATGCTAAAATTAGCGGCTCCATCACGCAGTCAGTGTGATACCAACCACGGTGATTTCTAGACTGCTGGGGTGTTCAACTGGCTTCACATTGTCTAAACCATCTGTTTTTCCGTACTAATTAATTGGAGAATAAAGGAAGGGAAAACAAAATCAGTTTAATAGGCAAGTCTAAGTCCGTCCCTTTTCTGTGATGGAGGCAAGTTCGAGGTGGCCCCCTCCTCAGTGAAGGTGATGGGAGGAGAAAGATGTCTCATGAGTGAACACGGGATCCGTGACAGTGGTAACTGGTGATAATGCTGCTGAGTCCAAGCTCGCCCTGCTTGATGTGTGACAGTAAATTGAGAGATGAGCTGCTCAGATAAGGAATAGCGACTTTACTGGGAAAGCCAGTAGACCAAGAAGATGGGGGACTCCTGTCCCGAGAACCATCTTGCCCGAGTTAGAATCCAGGCTCCTTTTATAGTAAGAGGGGCGGGAGCAAAGTCCAAACGCTTGCTGGTTCCTGTCGGCCTGCAGAGGGGCCGGGCCCGTTTCCTCCTCCCTTGCGGTCACTCACAGCGGGGTCTGGTCACAGTGTTTCCTTTGAACTAGACAAAGGTGCTGCAGCTTGGTGCTCCATCCCTAGGGGCAGGGTCCCCAGAGATGAGCCCTTTCGTATAACAGGCAACGTCTCTTTGGGGCAGTGGTCCCCAACCTTTTCAGCACCAGGCACCGGTTTCATGGAAGACAGTTTTCCCAGGGCTGGGGTCGGGGGGAGATGGTTCAGGCAGTAACGTGAGTAATGGGGGACAGACAAAGCTTCGCTTGCTCGCCCATCCTCCGCGAGGCTCTTGCTGTGCAGCCTGGTTCCCAACAGGCCATGGACTGGTGCTGGTCTATAGCCCGGGTGTCGGGGACCCCTGCTTTAGTGATGAATTGTAATAAATCCCAAAGGTTCTTTCCTCTTACAATAAGAGCAGCGTTGAGCTGGAGGGCCATGGGGTGGGGCTGAGGGGAGCATCCTTGAGGCGGGGATGTGCAGACCGAGATGGGAGCCAAGCAAACCTGCGTGGCCGCAACCCTCGTCCAGGGGATGTCAGGCCATGTCCAAAGACAGTTATCCTGCCCAGGGTGAGGTCTGTACCCCCACGTCTAGCAGACAGAGTCCAGAGATGTTGCTGAGCACCCCCACATTGCCTTGGATGCCCCCTCCCCACAAAGAACTAGTGAGGGGCGGGGCTTGGCTCCTGTCAAGACGCACTCAGGCATGGGGTTCAGAGACTGGAAGATCTGCATGTGTAGGAAAACACAGCTCGGTAAAGATGGGCTTGCTGTGACCTTCTAGCCCAGCAGTGACCCCTGCCCCCACCGGCCAGCACACGTCCTTCCAGAGGAAGGATCCCCCCCAGGTCTCCTTGCCCTGCAGAGGCAGTTTGCAGACCTGCTTTTTTGGTCCCGTGACTGTGACCCTCTTTGGGGTGGATCGGTACATTTCAACAGCGTGAACGTTTGGGGCGGCATGGTGACAGCGTATCTTCTCCCCTAGGTCCTCCAGCTGGAGAGGAGGCAGCGGCAGGATGTAGACGGCGTGGACTGAGCCCAGGCCCTGTGTGGAGGGCTCCCTGCCCGCTGGTGATCAAGAGCAGGAGCGGAGCCCCATCTGACGTATTCCAAGGAGAGGGTTCTCTACAGTATAGTTCCATTTTTAAAAAGGCTGAAAGAAAGTGTTGATTTACAGTGTTGTGTTAATTACTGCTGGACAGCAGAGTGATTCAGTTTTATGTAGATATACATACTTTTATCTTTTTTAAAATGTTCTTTTCTATTAGAGGAGATTGTGAGATATCAGATACAGTTCTCTGTGCTGTGCTGTAGGACCTTGTAAATCCATTCTGAGAACACATGTAAACGTTTGCATCTGCTGACCCCAGCCTCCCACTCCACCCTCCCCCGAGCCCCTCCCCACTGGCAACCACAAGTCTGCCCTCTACGTCTGTGTTTCGGTCTTCGCAGAGAGGTTCCTTCGTGTCATAGAGCAGATTCCGGATATAAGTGATGTCATACGAGATGTGTCTTTCTCTGTCTGACTTCACTTAGCATGACGATCTCTAGGTTCATCCGTGCTGCCGCACACGGCATCATTTCGATCTTTTCTATGGCTGTGTAATATTCCCTATGTGTACACCCCATCTTCTTTATCCATTCATCTGTCGGTGGACGTCTAGATTGCGGCCATGTCCTGGCTATTGTGAATAGTGCCTGCAAAGAATGTTGGGGTACATGTGCCTTTTTGAATTAGAGTTTCCTCCAGATAAGGAGGCAGCAGAGGATGAGATGGTTGGATGGCATCACTGACTCAATGGACGTGAGTTTGAGGAAACTCTGGGAGAGAGTGAAGGACAGGGCAGCCTGGTGTGCTACAGTACATGGGGATGCAAAGAGTTGGACCCAACTTAGAGACTGAACAGCAACCCACGAGTAGAGACTGAACAGCTGCTGGGTCATATGGCAGCTCTGTTTTTAGTTTATTTTTTTAGGAACCTCCATATTGTACTCCAGAGTGGCTGTACCAACTTCCATTTCCACCAACAGTGGAGGAGGGTTCCCTTCTCTGCACCCCACAGAGGATGAGGTTTTAAACCCTCCTCTTGAAGCCAGCGCTTCCCCAGCCCCTCTGGCCCTTGTGTGGCATCTCCTGAGTCTCACCTGAGCTGCAGGAGAATTTTCCAGGCGGGGATGGAGGAGGTGATGAGGGTAGAGGGCGGTCCTAGAGTGCCTGTCCCCACCGGTCACCTGCCCTCGCAGTCTGTGTAGTTTTTGCAAAGCAGCCCTTTCTCCTCTTCTTCTGTCTTGCTTTTGGTTCTTTTCGCCGTAAACCAGCCCGTTGCCCTCATTTCTGTTTCCTGCGTGCATGCTCAGTTGCTCAGTCATGTCTGACTCTTTGCAATGCTATGGACTGTAGCCCGCCAGGCTCCTCTGTCCTTGGGGATTCTCTGGGCAAGAATACTGGAGTGGGTTGCCATGCCCTCCCCCAGGAAATCTTCCTGACCCTGCGTATTTTATGTCTCCTTCATGGGCAGGGGGGTTCTTTACCACTAGTCCTGGTTGTTGTGACTGACACACTGAGGACCTAAACCTGCAGGGATGTAGGTCCTCCTGTAGCTTGTCCCATGCCACCAGGGAAGGCTCCACATGTACCCAGGGCCCGGCTGTGTGGCCATCATCCCTGACCCTGCCATGTGCTGCCCTAGGGAGAGACCTCTGGGGAGGCTGCTGTCCACTGTCCTTGCCAGGCTCCTCCGTCCATGTTGGTCTCACCGTCCTGGGGTGAGGCCCGTGTAGGTGGGATCAGAGAGCAGGTTCTGGTTGCTGGCCTTGTGGAAGGTCCAGCGTGGGTGTGAGCAATACAGCTCAGCCCCCATTCTACTGGAACCCCCGGAATTCCTGAGAATCCCCAGGAATATTTGCAAACTGCATCAGCGTGAAGTTTCTACATGTGAATCACCAAAAGGCCTACCCAAGAAAAGAACGTGGTGAACAAAGACAGAAATTTCTTGGTTGACGTGCTGAGTCCAGAGGGAGTGACAGCTTCAGGCCTGGCTGGACCCAGGGTTTGTGCCACGTCACTGGAACTTGCTTCTCTCCTCCCCTGGGCTTGTCTCTCAGCATGGGCTTCCTCTGTTCTCTGCATCCTGACACCGTGACTCTGGTTGTACAAACTCCCAAGTTCACATCCAGCAGGAGATTAGCGAGTGTATTGAGCATTTCTTTAGTAGAAGCCTTGGATTAGCTCAGTTAGGTCATATGCCCATTTCTGAACTATTTAGCTGCCACCCCAAGGGCCTCCAAAGAGGACCAGGAGGTGTTACAGAACTAGGAAAAATAGATGATGAGTTCTCCGAACAGGATCAGCCACTGAGCATACCCTCAGGCCCCCGGCCTGGGCCCCGGCTCTGGACGATGGCTCCCTGGACCTAAGTCCACGTTTCCTGCTGATGCTCCTGCAGACCCTGGGCTTCACAGCAGGTGCACAGGCCTTTCCTCACCTCCCCACGGTGATGGCAACACCCAGGGACGTGTGAAGAAGTCTCCACCGCAGGTTCTGGCCGAGGGGAGGAGACAGGGCACCCTGTCCTCTTTCCCCGAAGGCTGCCACCATCTGCGTGTCTCCCACCCCGGGATCCAGAGCCCCTCCTGCAGGCGCAGGGGCAGAATGACCACTGTCCCCTCGCCCCACCAAGGGCCACAGGTTTATGATGTAAAGTCACTCCACACAAAGACAACGTATTACGCAACGATGAGAAGCCATGTCCTGCCCACCATCCCCAACCCCTGTTCTAGAAGAGTCTTGGCTTTGTGGAGCCAGATCCCAGGACTACAGGCTGAATGTTCGCAGCCCCCAAAACTCACGTGTGGAAACCCTGTCCCTGCATGTGACGCTGTTGGAGGAGGCCCCCGGGAGGTGATGAGGGCCTGAGTGTGGAGCCCCATGAAGGAGGCCAGGGGCCTTTAAAAGCCCAGGGAGCCCCAGCTCCAGTGAGAAGTCACCAGATCGACCCAGAGGAGGGCCCTCCCCACACCCCGCTGGGCCTGGTCTCGACTCCCAGGCTCCGGAGCTCTGAACGGTGCAGTTTCGTTCACGAGTCACCAAGTCTGATTTCGTTACAACAGCGCGTGTGTACTAGGACCCCGGAAGATGTTTTTCCTAAAGCAAAGGAACAGTTTACTCATAAAAGGAGAACGCAGTCCTTCACCTTCAGAAGGCTCTAGAAAGAAAACAAAGCTGGTAAAAGGTAGGTGATGCGGCCCAGTTATGCCGAAGAGCATTCTCCTAATTCAAGGATGGTCTGGGGGCATGGCCAGCCAGCGGATGGGTGGGTCCCCTGCGGCAGTGCTCCCTGACTGTCTAGGTCTCATCCCAGCCTGGGGCCCTCGCCGGTGGTGACAGATAAACTCAAGACAGTGTGACCACGGGGTTCAGCAGTGGAGGGGTGACCGCTCGCACCGTGCTGTCAGCTTCCGGGATGGCTGTCACCTGGGGTGACGGGCAGGCCCCCAGTGCAGGTGTCAACACCCCCCGTTGTTCCTGCAAGGACAGGCAGCTTGCTGACTCCCCAGAAGGAAGAATCCTGTGTGCCGCCCTGGCCCCGCGCAGCCCTGCACGCCTCTTGAGGCCTCGGCTCCCGCACTGTGTACGCTGGGAGCAGGGCGGAGGCCGCTGCCCCAGGGCAGGAAGGCGAGGCCGGCCAGCCCTGGGCTGGTGGCCAGAGTCAGAGTCCTGTACCTTGTCCTGCAGGGGCCACTTGCACTCAAAGGTCCCAGGACCCTGGCCACTGGTCATCAATGTATAGGGTGTGTCCCCCATTTATAAGGTAGTGTCCCCCAGTTCTAGGGCAGTGTCCCCCAACTATAAGGTAATGTCCCCCAATTATAGGAAGTGTCTCCCAGCTCTAGGGCTGTGTCCCCCGGTTATAAGACAATGTCCCCCAGTTATAGAAAGTGTCCCCCAGTTAAAGAAAATGTCCCCAGGTCTAGGGCAGTGTCCCCGGTTATAAGGTAATATCCCCCAAATTAGAGGAAGTGTCTCCCCAGCTCTAGGGCAGTGTCCCCGGTTATAAGAGTCGCCAGAGCTTGGCTAATGAGAAGCTATGGGTTCTGGTCTGCAGCACCAGCCTGTCACATGGGAGCCTGTCTTTTTTCTGAGCCCCACAGACAAGCCCCACGCCCCATCTCCTGTCAAGTCTCATGTCAAACTGAGAGCTAACTCCGAGTCTCCAGGGTTGATCCTGAAAATAAGACCCACCAGCACTTTCTTCTCACCCTGGGGTGGTCCTACAAGCTTGGGCTGAAGCACTTCCCTCAAATGACTGAAGCAGTCTGGGGACCACATGGACACCCGAGTGTCACTGGAACCTGAATTACTGATGGAACCAAGCTGGCACGTAGCTGGACATTGTCCCCCAGATAGCACTGGTCACAGAGCTTTATTTTGCTGGAATTCTAAAGACAGAAGGAGAGGACTTTGAGAGAGAACACGCATTCCAGAAAGTAGAGCCACTTAAAGTCAAGGAAGAAAAAAACAAAAACACTGTATTCAGATCCCAGAACATGCCAGAAAAATGGACAGAGAACAAAGGCACATCATCTCCAAGGCCCAGGCTTTACCCAAGAGGAATTTTGTATCCCAATTTGGAAACAAGCAGAACTTTCACAATAAGTCAGATGTTGAAACTGACTTTCTGAGGTTGGTCAGTGTGAGTCTGTGAACTTTTTGAAGGATAATGTGACGGGTTTTGAAAGGCTCAACGGGATTCCCCAGCGGCTCAGTGGTAAAGAATCCATCTGCCAACGCAGGAGACACAAGAGACCTGAGTTCGATCCCTGGGTCAGGAAGATCCCCTGAAGAAAGGAATGGCAACCCACTCCAGTATTCTTGCCTGGAGAATTCCATGCACAGAGGAGCCTGGCGGGCTACCGTCCGTGGGGTTGCCAAGAGCTGGACATGACTGAGCGACTGAGCACAAGCAAAAGACTCAAGGGTGTGCATTTGGTTTCATACACACCTACTTCTGGGGATTTGTTCTCAGATTTTACACAAAAATGAAGCTAGGAAGGGAGTTCTTAGGGGGTGCTGACTTGGAGACCTCTATCCCACTGATGGTGAGGCATGGTTCCCACCTCAAGACTGTAGGGACTGTGGCCCCAGGGACACGGATCCACTGGGAGACCCCCCCATCCATCAGAGGCCCATGCTCTCCATCTTGCCAGTTGGGGTCACTTTCTGGTCTTCAGCATCCTCTGTCCCCTTGTTCAGGGCTCTTTGAAGGGCCACCTTGAGGGTCTCTGTCGGCCGCTCCCTCTGAAGGCCCCCGATGAGGAAGTGAACCGCAGGGTTGGCCATGCTGTTGATGCAGGTCAAGAGGACACAGATGTCATTGAAGATGTGATTTTTCTCAGTTATGCAGAACCGGATGATACCGAGGGGCAGGCCGAAGAGGAAGCCCAGGACCGAGAGCAGAAGGACCAGGTAGAACTTTCTGGGCTGATGCTTCTGGGAGTTGGCCTGGACTTGGTGGAGCAACAGCAAACTGGATGTGCCCAGGATGGAGAACTGGAGCAAGACCAACACAGCGGTGGCAGTCTTAAATTCATCACAGAACTTTTCCTCTTCAGTGAATAACTGACCGCAGGCATAACTTCTCAGCGTATTTAACAAAAAGGTCAGAATCCAAAGGAGGGCGCTCACGATGGCCGACAGGTGCTTGGGGCAGTGACCCCGATACCAGATAGGGAAGAGGACGGACAGACAGCGCTGGAAGCTGATGGCGGTCATGATGCCCAGGCCAGTGAGGTAGAAGAACCACCTCAGGACCGTAAAGAAGGCGTGAAGACCAAAGCAATGGAGGAGGAACGGCTTCAGGATTTGGCGGACAGAGAACAGGATCTGGAAGCTGAGATTCATGAAATCCGCGATGGCCAGATTGAGGCTGTAGATGAGGAAGGAGGTCTTCTTGTGAGACAGATGGACAAACCAGATCACAATTCCGTTTCCCACCAGTCCACAAAGGGACACAACCACGGCGACGGACCGCAGAGTCACATGCTCAGCATCGTGGGCTCCTTCAGCCAGCTCCGCAGTGCTGGAATTCGCCTCACAGTAATTGTCCATGGTGAGGCAGTTTGGGCTCGGCACAACTGCTGGATTCCCCGGTCCTGTGATTCCTGGCACTCCTGGGGAGTCAGAGACGGAGGTATGGACCCTCAGGCAAGTGAGGGGGGCTCTTGCTCCTCCCCACTCCCTGCCTCCTCTTCCCTCAACCCCCACTTCTTCCCTCCTTGCCTCTCACCTTCCCTCCACTTGTCTCTCTTTCTCCCCCACCCTCCTCTACTCCCCCCGCCCGCCCAAGCCTGAACACAAATGCATTGAGTGCAGTCCTTCCTGTGGTCCTTGGCTCTCTCTGGATGATGAGATAGGAGCTCAGCTTTGCCCTCATGAGCTGCGCCTCTTGGGCATCAAGGCAATCCCTCATTCATCTCTAAACTCAGCAAAATGATCTGCTGGGTGTCCCCTCCAGCTTAGGCTCTGAGCAGAAAGCTGGGTGGGGGGAGTTGGGGGGAGTGGTCTCTGACCCTGAGAAACCCAGGGGTCAACCATTTACAAGACAGTGTGATTGGAGCTCTAGTACTTGGGGTGGGCGGGGGGGGGCGTTGACCCTTGAAGACATGATAGATGTTACCAAGAAGGATGATAGCCAATGCAAAGAAACCACTCTAGGAAGAGCCAGGGGCTTGAGGGAGCGTGTCCACTCCAAGGGTAGACTTCTTAGTATAGTTAGTCCATGAAGAACAATTTGGGGTACAGGGAGAGAATGATGGATGATGGAAAGGTGGGTGGAAGCCTCTGGTCTACCTCCTTACTTAGGTCCAGGGGGCAAGGCCACTGAGTTAAATAGCAGCTCAGATTCACTGAGGTCTAGCCTGTGCCTGAGTCCCTAGGGCACCTCATCAACTCCAGCTGTTTCAATACCATCCTGGTTCTAATGATTCAGAGAAGAGGGTGAGCCACCTTGAAGGGGCTCTGTGGGTTCTGAGGGCTGTGGGACAGAAGGGTGGCTCCTGGCAAAGATACCAGTGTCCTAATCCCCAGAACCTGTTATGACTTGGAGAGAGGAGATAAAAGTTACCCATGGAATTAAGGCTGCCAACCAGCTGACTGTAAAATAGACAAATTACCCTGAGTCATCCAGGCGGGCCCTTCAGGTAACCACAGGGGCCCTTATAAGAAAGAGGTGGGGCATATGCACTCTGCATATAAGTTAAATAAGCAGGGTGAAAATATACAGCCTTGATGTACTCCTTTTCCTATTTGGAACCAGCCTGTTGTTCCATGTCCAGTTCTAACTGTTGCTTCCTGACCTGCATACTGATTTCTCAGGAGGCAGGTCAGGTGGTCTGGTATTTTTCCATCTCTTTCAGAATTTTCCACAGTTTATTGTGATCCATACAGTTAAAGGCTTTGGCATAGTCAATAAAGCAGAAATAGATGTTTTTCTGGAACTCTCTTGCTTTTTCGGTGATCCAGCGGATGTTGGCAATTGGATCTCTGGTTCCTCTGCCTTTTCTAAAATCAAGCTTGAACGTCTGGAAGTTCACAGTTCATGTATTGCTCAAGCCTGGCTTGGAGAATTTTGAGCATTACTTTACTATTGTGTGAGATGAGTGCAATTGTGTGGCAATTTGAGCATTCTTTGGCATTGCCTTTCTTTGGGATTGGAATGAAAACTAACCTTTTCCAGTCCCGCAGCCACTGCTGAGTTTTATAAATTTGCTGGCATATTGAGTGCAGCACCTTCACAGCGTCATCTTTTAAGATGATGGGGAAACCCCATTGGAGAAATGTCCAGAAGGGTAGGCCCCAGGCATCAGGGGCCTGGTCCCCACCGAGACATCAGTGTTCCCCATCAAGGCATCAGGCAGAAGCCCGGCAGGGGGGCAGAGAGAAGAAGTCGGACGAACCACAAAGCAATGGTGGGTCAGAGAAGACAGGGAGGTGGTAGGCAAGAGGAACCTGAGCAGCTGCAGATGCTCCGGGCTCCAAAGCAGATGCAAGCTTACTGCTCAGGTAAACGTAGTAAAGGAGGAGGTGGACAACCCACTCTTACCTTGGTGCTGGTCCAGCCCGGGATCCTGTCTGTGAGAGCAGGAAGGACCTTCTCAAGGAGTCTGGTCTTGGAGAAGTCCACTCTCTCCCCGCACCACTGAGCCACCCTCAGGAGCTCCTCTGGAGAGTGGGGCTCTGAGTGTTGTCGAGTTGGCTCAAGGCCACTTCTCTTTTCCTGTGTGGGGTCACTGGCCAATCACAGTCCAAGCCTCATCTCAGGAGCGTATCTCAAGATCACGTTTCCTCCCAGGTTGCCTCATCCTCACATTTGGCTTCTGCCTCGATATTCTCATGCGCACAAGCTGCTATTTGGAAAGAAAGGGGCCACTTGACCAACCGAGGGTCCCCAGTCAAATATGGCGATCAAATCCTTAGGCTCTTGGAGGCAGTCCATCTGCCCACTGAGGTTTCAGTATCCCTGTCCTTGTAAAAGACCCCAAAAAGGGAGCACAGAAGTGGCACGAGGGATCCAAGCAGCCGATCAGGCAGCTAAGAGAGCAGCATTACAGAGCAATGACCTAATAGGCATTATCACCCTAGTTCCACAGACCACTTTACCAGAAATGCCTTCATATACTGAAGGTGAGACTCTTAGAGCTAAGAGTGAGGGCTTTCAAGGTCATATGGGGTGGTTCCAAAAGGAGGGACTCTTTTTTCTGCCTGGGAACTGCCAATGTAAGTTGGTTAACTCCTTACATGCCACCACTCATTTAGGGGGAAAGGCCCGCCAAAGATTACTAGAAAGATCCTTCAGAGGAACAGGCCTCCAAAAGACTATAAAGCAAGTAGTCTCCTCTTGCCCCACTTGCTAATTAAACAACCCCCAAGTGTCTGTCTACAATGTGGGAGACCTGGGTTCGATCCCTGGGTCGGGAAGATCCCCTGGAGAAGGGAATGGCAGCCCACTCCAGTACCATTGCCTGGAAAATAGATGGAGGAGCCTGGTGGGCTACAGTCCATGGGGTCGCACAGAGTCAGACACGACTGAGCGACTCTACTTGCCACCTGATATTCTCGGAATTGCTCTCTCTACCTGTGACTTTTTCTCTGAACCAAACCTTTACTGCACATTTGCAGCGCGCTGTAACAAGCCTAACCCTTGGCATCCATCATCTTGGTGATGTTTGAGACTTTGAACTACCTGGTATACTTTGGGGGCTTCTTCTTATATGTGAGTCACGTCTGGGAGAATGTCCTCCAGGGCCACACCGTGAGGGAGCTTCCTCCTCAACTCACATCCTGACCTTCCCAGGGGCTCTGTCCTTTCACCTCTTTCTAAGTCTCAGCCTCTCATATCCCCACAACCACACAGATGTCCTGGACACTGAGCACCCTTACTTGCAGGTCAGCACTTCCAGTGGGCACCATCGGGTTGGGTGGGAGCAGCTGAATCTACTCCATCTGAAGACACGAGCCACGTTCTTTTCAGAAATCATGTCTAGTTGTGGACGGCATGACCTCCTGCCCCTGGGGAGAGACAGCAGGAGGATGAGGATGGAGAGACAGGTTAGCTCTGGCCAAGCCCCCTGGGAAGACCAGAAATAAATGATGAAAGTGTCAAGTCATGCCCTCTGGCATGAAATCACCATGGTCCAGCCCAGGCTCCTGAGGTTCCCAGGGATGAGCAGAACCAGAAGTCATTTATCACACCTTCCAAAGTATTAGGAAAGACCCCGATGATGGGAAAGATTGAAGACAAAAGAAGGGGGTGGCGGAAGATGAGATGGTTAGATGGCATCACCAACTCAGTGGCCATGAACGTGAGCAGACTCTGGGAGACAGCGGAGGGCAGAGGCACATGGCGTGCTGCAGTCCACGGCTGGCAGAGAGTGAGACACAACTTAGTGACTGAAAAACACCTGCCACATTCACCCCAGAAGGATTTCCCCCACTATGTTTGGTTTCGGAGAAGGCGATGGCACCCCACTCAGTACTCTTGCCTGGAAAGTCCCATGGACGGAGGAGCCTGGTAGGCTGCAGTCCATGGGGTCGCGAAGAGTCAGACATGACTGGGCGACTTCCCTTTCACTTTTCACTTTCATGCCTTGGAGAAGGAAATGGCAGCCCACTCCAGTGTTCTTGCCTGGAGAGTCCCAGGGAGGGGGCGCTGTCTGTGGGGTCGCGCAGGGTGGGGCACGACGGAGCAGCAGAGGGTTTCGTTTTACTTTCAGTTGCATGAGATTCTTTACCAGTGATGAGGAGCTGGTTGGGCTTTCCAAGAGTGTGCCTCCGAGAATTGATAATTAGACACTCTCGACAAGAGAGAAAAGTGGAGGAAAGCGTCCTGCTGGTCGTGGGAGAGGACGCCGATCGTGTCTGCCCGAGAGACAGGTGCATGTCCAGGGCTTGGCGTCTCTGCCAGCCAGCTCGAGCCTCTCCCGCAACTGGGTACAGTAAATGGAGAGGGCACCATGTCCCTCCCTTCCCACAGCTCTAGGAACTCCTCAGTGGTGGTTCACAAATATTTTGATCTTAAGACCCCAAAGAGCTTTGGTGTGTGTCATTTATACCTGTTGTTATTTTCCATCTTAAAATAAAGTTGAAAATTAAAATGTGTAAAGCCGTTTTAAAATAAAACAATAAACCCACGTCATGATTCCATGGTAACTTCCCGACTCAGGGATTGAACTTGAGTTTCCTATATTACAGGCAGATTCTTTACTGTCTGAGCCACCTGGTATATTTTTAATGAAAAGTAAATACAGCTTTTTTTTTAGGTTAAAAAAATCTCGGTGAGAAGAGTGGCACTGTTTTACATGTTACGCATATCTTTTCAGTGTCTTGCTCCTGGGAAGACAGCTGGAGTATCCTTTCTGTATTTGCTCTGTTGCAAATTGTTACTTTTGTTGATGTGTATGAAGAAAACCTGACCTCACACAGACATGCTGAAGGAAAAGGGAAGAGGAGTTAGGTAGCCTTTCCAGGACCATTCTGTGAAATTTGACATGTGCACGGATGCTCAGTCGCTTCAGCCATGTCTGACTCGTCATGATCCTATGGGCAGTAGCCCTCCAGGCTCCTCCATCCATGGGATTCTCCTGGCTAGAGTACTGGAGTGGGTGGCCATCCATCCTCCAGGGGATCTTCCTGACCCAGGGATCGAACCTGCATCTCCTGAGTCTCCTGCATTGAAGGCAGATTCTTTACCACTGAGCCACCAAGAAAGCCCATGCTTCCTTGAAGTTATGCCAAAACTTAGCAAGCGGTAGTTTCTTCAAGGTTAGTTGCAATTCGGAATTCGAAACCGTATCAACAAACCTTCATACTCTGTTATGTTAAAATCCATTGATCTAAATTGCACTTTGGTTAGATCTTTCATCATGTATTATTTTTGTAATATTGTGTATAAGTCATCTGGAGAATACCGGTTCATGGAGTTATGTAGATTTTTCAGATATTGACACATTTCACCATACACTCTATCTATCATCTATCTGTTGGTCTGCCATGCGGCTTCCCTTGTGGCTCGGTGGTAAAGAATCCACCTGCCAATGCAGGAGACACGAGTTTGATCCCTGGAGAAGGGAATGGCAGCCCACTCCAGTATTCTTGCCTGGAGTATCCCATGGATAGAGGAACAAGGCGGATTACAGTTCACAAGGTCACAAAGAGTTGGACACGACTGAGTGACTGAACAACAACACTTCAGTCTATCGCATTGTTAACATCACCTTGAATCTTATCAGAAAACTCTAATTATTGGGAAGCCATTATACTCAATGTAGCAGATACATGGTTTCTCAGGATTCTAATTTTTTTCTTGGAAGCCCAAATGGTATTAGTGACAATAAAAACCTCTAGTTGTTTTCCTTGAAATGACTAGCTCACTTTTTTCATTTTGAGAAAATTTATATGCATAGTTGATCAGTCAGTCATGCTTTCAAATAAAAATGGTGATCCAGAGAAGAAAAAAGCTAGTTACGTTCTCAGCTCAAGTAATTGCAGTGCTATATAGCCTGAGAAAGTCATTGTACTTTGATGTAAAGCCAAAGTGATTAACTAGATAGTATGCAAGCTTATTATATATTATAGTATATATTTAGATTATATATATTTCCCCATTTAGTCACATAAAATATTAAAAAGTCATGTACTCAACGTATATATTTCACAAAATGAAGAGTTTTTGCTTCATCAAGAATAAAGGACATCCCTGGGTGAAGGTGGCTTTTTGGAAAATTGCTGTGAAGCCGTGATGATGGGAAAAAATACAACACAATAGTACTATCACACGTCTTGCCACTTCTTTGATTTGAGCTAAGGCAGAAGCTGTTTTATCCATCATTGCTTTTGCATCCATCAGTGAGAATCTCAACAAAGCTGTTCCAGAAGAAACCATGAAACAAAAAAAATAATTCAACATTTTGAACATTTCAGCACTTTTATTTGTTGCCAAGCATTCGTATAAAAGTTCTCCAATAATTAGTTGCCGTTGCTACCAGATGAATTCTAGGAGTTCAGGAATATCTATCAGTTTTAACAATTGTATGTAAAGAGAGTATATTGACTCAGTTTTCATGTCACTGCCAAATCTTTTAGCTAACAAGATTGCTGTATCATTAGAAAGTGTTAGTCGCCCAGTCGTGTCTGACTCTTTGTGACCCCACGGGCTGTAGCCCACCAGGCCCCTCTGTCCACGGAATTCTCCAGGCAAGAATACTGGAGTGGGTTGCCATGCCTCATCCAGGGGATCTTCCCAACCCAGGGATCGAACCCCAGTCTCCTGCATTGAGGGCAGATTCTTTACCCCCTGAGCAACCAGGGAAGCCCTTAGAAAGTAGGGGGCACCAGAATTATTTTACTGACTTGCCTCCAGCTGGCATTCATCAACATCAACTCTACAGGCTGAGTGAGTAGTGGAAGTAAGTGGTGTGGTTAGCAGGGTGAGAACAGAGATACCACCAGTGTTTACAAGAAATAAGGAAACTTTAGGCAAGGTAAACAGATTCTCACAGCTACATAAGATGGGAAACAGTATTCAAGTTTCTACAATATGCTATCTAAAATATTCAGTTTTCAACAAAAAATTACAAGACATGCAAAAGAAATGTGAAAGTACGACTCATACGCTGGGGTAAGAGAAAAGTAGGCAACAGAGACTGTCAGGTTGACCAGATGTTGAATTTAGCAGGAAAAGACTTTGAAGTAGCTACTATTAATACATTCAAAGAGCTGATAGAAACCATGCCTAAGAAGGAAAAGAATGTGTGATGACAGTATCTCTTCAAATAGAGAAAAATCAATTAAGAGATAGAAATGAGACTATTATGTATAAGTGGATTAAAAAAAGGCCCTACTGTAGAGCATAGGGAACTTTAATCAATATCCTGGGATAAACCATGATGCAAAAGAATATAAAAAACATATGTGTGTGTATGTGTGTGTAACAGATTTTGCTGTATAGCAGAAATTAACACAACACTGTAAATGAACTATACTTTAATTAGTGTTTTAAAAAGAGAGAGAGAGAAATGATTTTTTAAAAGAACAAATAGAAATTCTGGAGTTTAAAATAGAGTTGAAATTAAAGATTCACTACAAGAGCTCAACAGGAGATTTGAACTGTCAGAAGAAGGATTTAGCAAGTTTAAGATAGATTGATAGCAATTATATAAATTAAAGATAAATGAAGGGAAAGAATGCGCAAAAATGAAAAGTCTCAGAAAAATGTGGGACATGATGAAGCACCCAAATATGCATAATGGGAGCACAGGAGAGGAGGGAAAGAAAAGAGAAAAAAAAAAGAAGGAATGGCTGAAAACCAAAATCTATGAAGGACACTTATATAACCAAGAAGTTCAGTCAATCTGCCTTACTCTTTCTTGGTTTTGCTTTTATAAGGGGACTTTTGGATACATATCTAGAAAATGCAAGGAGTAAAATATGAACCTTGAGAGTCCCCCTCCACTTCTCCAAATATTTCACGATTACTATCTGTCTTCCCCCAACTTTCTCCATGATTATGACATGTATTGGGTTGGCCAACCCGATACCATATGTGTATGTACGTGTGTTAGTCACTCATGTCCGACGCTTTGCGACCCCGTGGACTGTAGCCCACCAGGCTCCTCTGTCCGTGGAATTCTCCAGGTAAGAATACTGGAGTGGGTTGCCATTCCCTTCTCCAGGGGATCTTCCTGACCCAGGGATCAAACCTGTATCTCTTGATTGCAGGCAGATTCTTTACCGCCTGAGCCACCAGGAAAACCCTACAATATGTACATGTACCTACATGTTGACATCAGCGTTAATACCAATATCCGTATGTGTTGGTGCATAAAAGGAATCATACAGCAAGATCTCTTCTGCAGCTTCCTTTTTACTATCAAATTGACTGAGGGTGATTCACACATAGTAGAATGCCCACATCCTAAGTACAAGCACACCCCATTTTATCGCACTTTGTTTGATCATACTTAGCAAATATTGCATTTTTTTTTAATAAATTTAAGGGTGTTGGCAACACTATTTCAAGTATTTTTCCAACGGCATTTGCTCACTTTGTGTCTCTGTGTCACAGGCTGGGAACTCTCACAATTTTCCAAACTTCTTCATTACTATTTTATTTGCTACAAGTGATTTGTGAAGTTATTATTGCAAAAAGATTATGTCTCGCTGAAGGCTCAGATGATGGTTAGCATTTATTTAGCAACAAAATATTTTTAAATTAAGGTATGTACATTGCTTTTTAAATAGAAATTTTTGGTTTCTTTTTGGTGTGCTGGGTCTTCGTTGCTGCGGGCTTTCCTTAAATTGCAGCGAGCAGGGGTTCCTCGGCAGTTGCAGCCCCCAGGCTTCCCACTGCAGGGATTTCTCTTGCTGCAGAGCACCGGCTTTTGGGAACGTTGGCTTCCGTAGTTGTGGCATGCGGGCCCAGTAGTTGTGGTTTCCAGGCTCCAGAGCACAGGCTCAGTAGTTGAGGCACAAGGGTTTAGCTGCTCCAGGACATGTGGCATCTTCCCAGACCAGGGACCAAACCCACGACTCCTCCACTGGCAGGCAGAGTCTCTACCACCGAGCTCCTAGGGAAGCCCTGTACATTGCTTTCTGAGACCTAATGCTATCGCACAACGACTACAGTATAAACTGAACTTGACTCAGACATTGGGAAATCAGGAAGTCCGTGTGACCACTTTCTTGCGACAGTCGCTTCATTGCTGTCATTTGGAACTGAACCCACAATGTCTCCAAGGTATGCGTGCATATGCCAGGATAACTTTTGACAGATGTAGATGCCCCTGTAACCTCCAATGCGTTCAAGAGGCAGAACGTTTCCTTCATAGTAGGAGGTTCTTCTGGGTCCTTTCGGAATCCCTACATTAACGAAGCTCCGATCCTCCCCTCCCTGGACAGCTGTGAGGCTATATGGGCAGATTCCTGTCCTCTGAGTAACACGCAGACCAGCCTTCCAGAAGCTTTATGAGCTAAACTGACATTTGAGCTACATTGCTGGGTCAGGATAGGCATTTTGATGCTAAAATAGAATACTGAAATAGGAATCACAGTGTCCAACACTCAGAATTTCCATTTACCATTCTCCAGGCAAGAATACTGGAGTGGGTTGCCATTCCCTTCCGCAGAGGATCTTCCCAACCCAGGGATCAAACCCAGGTCTCCTGCACTGCAGGCAGATTCTTTACTGCTTGAGCTACAGTTTTCCCCAAATGGACATACAGATTTAATGTAATTCCTATTAAAATTCCAGAAAGATTTTGTGGTAGATATAGACAAGATTATTCTAAAATATATATGGAAAGGCAAAAGAACTAATATTTCTAGAAAACGTTTTGAAAAGGAAAATCGAAGTGGGAGAAATCACCCTTTTAAATTATAAATCCTACCGTACAAACTACAATAGTCAAGAGTGTGTCTTCTTGCTGGAAGGACAGACACAAAGATCAACGCAACGGCGTAGAGAATCCAGGAGGTGACGAACCACAGCAGGAAGTCTTGCCGGTGAGTCCCAGCCCGCTGTTTGGAGGAGTAAAGTCAGCTCCTGGGAGAGGGATGAGTGTAAGCACTTTAGAGACACCAAAATGCCTACAGGCCTTTAGTTGAGTGAATAATAAAGGTGTTGGCTTGCTAGAAGTTGTTTTATTTTTTCCCCCTAGGGAAATATGAATTTATTTAATAAATTTGTTCATGCAAGACTTTTTAACAACACGTATAATTTCTCTTCATTTTATTTCCAGAAATAGATCAAGAATTTCTACTTGAGATGTATTATCATCTTAACCTTTGAAGTTGAATGGCCATTATTTTGATTCCTCAACTGGTCTCTCAGTTGATTTAGACAGGTTTACTTGAAACTAATTGTTTAATCAATTGCAATTAATGGAAGAGAGAGAGATGTCTGATTTGCCTTCTACAACCCCAGTCAGTGCTGGGCTGACCAGATCTCAGAATGTCTGCCCAACAGAACACAACGCCATGATCACCACGGGCGTGGTGAATCTGACACGAGGGTCTCAGATCTGCAAGGATTCCACATCTTCACTAAAACAAAAATTCAGCTCCGTTCATGGATAAAGAAAAGGGGCATGTTTGAGGTCCTGCATGCCATGCTGCCCTGGTTCCCTCTCTGACCGGGATGAGCTGGACTGGACTGGACATCAGCCTGGGAGATGGACATAGGAGAGGCTGTGACTTTCCTGGAGATGCTCTTTGCTTGGGAGACAGTCAGAAAAAACAGAATAATTAACAGTCAGACAAGCTGGAGGGTATCACGAGCTGCTGAGATGCGAGGTTTCAGATAAAGGCCTGAGTCCTGGTTTGCAAGTGGCCTTCATATAGAAATGCCCGAGGGACACAAGACACTTGATTACCCCTCGTCAGGACCCCATTCAAGACAGAAATCCTTAGAGAGCTTCCTGATGCCTGGGCGAACTTGAATCTCTCAGGATACTGGCCCATGGGCACCAGTTCTGTCCAAGAGGACCTCCCAGGTATGACAAAAGATTAATCTGTCTAACTGCTTTCATTTCCAACAGTCTTAACCCAGATTTGTGTTTGCCTGGAATTCCTCAGGATTTGTACTAGGAAAGGGTATCTGAAGATGGACAGGACAGAAATGGAGTCCAGGGTTTCCACCTGTCCCCCCGGGGATAACAGCGGGGAGCCACTCCTGAGCCCCAGCTCTTGCTCATAGGCTGTGCCCGCAGCCAGGGGACCGTGACACCATGGTGCTAGACACAGGATTCCAGCCGCTGTCACCAAGGTTTGGTCTTTGACCTTCTGGGACAGCCTCTTGGTTCTTCTGATTTAACAGCTTAGCTGCTAAACTGATGTTTATTTCTTCTCCAAGATTCCCTCTATTCAGTCTAAGTTACTTTGGTGAGAGGTGGGGCAGCTAGATGAATTTGAAGAAAGGAGGGGCCAGCATCCTGGCCTTCTGAGAGGCTCAGCCCGAAAAGGACTGAGGCCCCCACACATGCTAAGACATGAATGAGCCCTGAAAACATTACACCGAGCGGAAGAAGGCAGACACACAGGGCCACGCACCGTAGGGTCCCGATTACATAGACTGTTCGGAACAGGCAGGTCTGTGGGGTCGGAAAGCAGCCTGGCGGCTGCCGAGGACAAACTGGGAAGTAAGAACCCGTGGGCGCCAGCATCCTTTGGGCGACGAGGATGTTCTAGAATTCGACGGGGTTTGAGGGGTGCCCATCGTGAATATGCTGAATGGCACTGAGTTGGTTCGCTTCAGTCCCTGTTTGTCCGCTTCCAGTTTGCCTTGATTCATGGACCTAACATTCCAGGTTCCTATGCAATATTGCTCTTTACAGCATCGGACCTTGCTTCTATCACCAGTCACATCCACAACTGGCTGTTGTTTTTGCTTTGGCTCCATCCCTTCATTCTTTCTGGAGTTATTTCTCCACTGATCTCCAGTAGCAAATTGGGCACCTACCAGCCTGGGGAGTTCATCTTTCAGTGTCCTATCTTTTTGCATTTTCATACTGTTCATGGGGTTCTCAAGGCAAGAATACTAAAGTGGTTTGCCATTCCCTTCTCCAGTGGACCACGTTCTGTCAAAGCTCTCCACCGTGACCCTTCCATCTTGGGTGGCCCCACACGGCATGGCTTAGTTTCATTGAGTTAGACAGGGCTGTGGGCCGTGTGATCAGATTGGCTTTATTTTGGGGGGCTCCAAAATCACTGCAGATGGTGACTGCAGCCATGAAATTAAAAGATGCTTACTCCTTGGAAGGAAAGTTATGACCAACCTAGACAGCGTATTAAAGCAGAGACATTACTTTGCCAACAAAGGTCCGTCTAGTCAAGGCTATGGTTTTTCCAGTAGTCATGTATGGATGTGAGAGTTGGACCATAAAGAAAGCTGAGCGCCGAAGAATTGATGCTTTTGAACTGTGGTGTTGGAGAAGACTCGTAAGAGTCCCTTGGACTGCAAGGAGATCCAACCAGTCCATCCTAAAGGAGGTAAGTGTGTTCACTGGAAGGACTGATGATGAAGCTGAAACTCCAATACTTTGGCCACTTGAAGCGAAGAGCTGACTCATTGGAAAAGACCCTGATGCTGGGAAAGATTGAGGGAAGGAGGAGAAAGGGACAACAGAGGATGAGATTGTTGGATGGCCTCACTGACTCGATGGACATGAGTTTGGGTAAACTCCAGGAGTTGGTGATGGACAGGGAGGCCTGGCGTGTTGCAGTTCATGGGGTCGCAAAGAGTCAGACATGACTGAGCGACTGAACTGAACTGAACTGCCTTTTGTGGGCTTCCCTGGTGGCTGAGCAGTAAAGAATCCACCTGTAATGCAGGAGACGTGGGTTCAGTCCCTGGGTTGGGAAGATGCCCTGGAGGAGGGCATGGCAACCCACTCCAATATTCTTGCCTGGAAAATTCTAAGGGCAGAGGAGCCACGTGGGCTACAGGCCATGGACCGCAAAGAGTTGGACATGACTGAGCACTACTTTTTACACCTTTAATACGTTAACTCCTCACCTCTCTGCTCTTTTTCCTATAAAGAAAACTAACATGGTTCCCACGTGGGGTGGATGAGGGGAAGAGATAAGGGTTTGGGATGGACATGTACACACTGCTATATTTAAAGTGGATAACAAACAAGGACTTACTGTATAGCACATAGAACTCTGCTCAGTGTTACCTGGCAGCCTGGGTGGGAGGGGAATTTGGGGGAGAGTGGAATATATATACAGCTGAGTCCCTTTGTTGTCCACCTGAAATGATCACAACATTGCTCATAGGCTGTATTACAATATAAAATTAGAAGCTTTAAAAAATTAAGAAACTAGCATCGAAACTTGAACAAGATGGTTCCCTGGGACAGTCGTCCACCGTCTCCTTGATCTGCCGGCTTTCCCAAGAAGGTTGCTCTTCCCGCCCCAGCACCTCGTCCATCTCCCGGTTGGTCGGTCTGTCATGCAAGAGCAGTAAGCCCTTGGCCTCAGTGACACCGTGTGAGGGATAGATGTGATCTGAGCAGTCACCAGCTGCACAAGCCTGGGGTCCCAGAATCGCCCGGGGAAGAAGTTGCCTGCTCTCTCCGTGACAGGCTAGTGTCTCCTCTTCCTGAGTGTTCTGTCACACTACTATGTGAGGCAGGTTTTGATTTACACTTGTTGATGCCGTCATTTGATGAGCAAGTGGCAGAAATTCTGGCCGGAGAATAAAGTTGATCCAGGCGGATTTGGCTCATGCGTCCGTACAGAGAAGGGGGCTTCACCAGCTGAGAGTGATTGCCTCATGCTCCTAAGGGCTGAAAGTCCAATATGAGGGTGCCAGCGCGGGTTCTCAGCGAGGGTCCCCCTTCTGACGCACAGGAGCCCGGGGTCCCTCATAGCTGAACGTGCTGGTCCCTGATGGGGCAGTCCAGACTCGGGATGGGAAAGGATTTCCAGACACAGGGCATTTCAGAAGAGAGCGGATTTATTGAGAACAAAGAGCAGAGATAATGTGGGCACTGCGAGCACAGTGGACTGAGCGCCTGACAGACCAGGGGGAGTTGACAGGTTTTGTGGGTTAGTAGCAAATTTTTATAGCCTCAAGACAAAGAAAATTCCTGCTGGAAGGTTGGCATTAGGTGGTTGGTTAGGGCGCTATAGGGTGAGTATAGGGTGGGCATTCTTGCCTAATTTGGGGTCAGGAAGCTCGTTAGTGATGGTCAGGGGGCTTTCGGCAATGGCTACAAAGGGACTCGGTCAGCTTCGGAGGTGACCTCGGTTCTGGGCCCTGGTCCTGCGGGCTTCGTGTAAGGCCTGGCACCCGTGGCCGGGGCAGGCCTCCACGTCACACACACATTTGTCCTGAACCCTGTGCAGGAGTTCAGCTGTGTGGCCGCTGCCATAACACCCGGGGAAGCAGAGAGAGCAGGGAGCTGAGACAAAGACCCTCAGAGAAGAAGCCGGACGTCATCCTTCCGTGACTTTCTGTGGGCTGAAGCCAGTTCCTTGGACTGGCTCCTGACTAGCTGACACTCAGCAGGTGACTCTCTGGTCAAACAAGACTGGGAGTGTTGCCACCCAGGCAGGGGCTTGCGGTTGGCGGCTCCCACCCAGGCAAGGCTGCTCCCGTCCGGCCATCTGCCCGTGAAGCCTCTGCCACCGCCAGAGGGCGCCCGAGCCCTTGCCAGCCTAAGGGTCTGCCCCCAGGAGTACCTCGCCTGCGTCCTGCCTCTCAATGCTGTGCTAACCAGCTGGCAAATATCGAGCCGGGTAATTCATTTGGTTTTTATTGTAGTATTTCTAATTTGCAATGTTGTACCCGTTTCTGCTGTGCAGCAAAGTGACTGAGGCATATTTATATACATGTATATGCACTATTTTTAATATTCTTTTCTATTAAGGCTTATCCTAGGACCTCAAGTACAGCTCCCTGCGCTTAGCAGCAGGACCTTGTCCATTCATCCTATGCGCATTGCATGCTAAGTTGCTTCAGTCGTGTCCAGCTCTCTGCGGCCCTGTGGACCATAGCCCACCAGGCTCCTCTGTCCACGGGACACCCCAGGCAGGAATACTGGGGTGGGTTGTCATGCCCTCCTCCAGGGGATCTTCCCCACCCAGGGATCGAAACCACGTCTCACGAGTCTCCTGCGTTGGCAGGCAGGTTCTTTACCACTAGTGCCCCCAGGAAGGCCCTCATTCATCCGGTACGTAACACCAATAGTTTGCGTCTGCTAAACCCAAACCCCCAGTCCATCCCTCCCCACCTCCCTCCTGCTCGGCAGCCACCCATCTCTTCTCTGTGTCCATGATTCTGTTTCTCTTTCAAAAACAGGCTCATTCGTGTCGCACTTTAGATTCCACATCTAAGTGGTGTCACGCAGTGTCTGTCCTTCTCCGTCTGACCTCGCTTCGCGTGGCGGTCTCCAGGCCCACCCGTGCTGCTGCGGGTGGCATCGCTGCCTTCTTTGTACGTGTGTGTGCGCGATGTGCCTGGACCACACTAGCTTTATCCATTTCCCTGTCAGTGGACTCAGGTTGCTTCCTTGTCTTCAAACGGGTAATTTTAACGACTCTGTGAAGCAGGGTGAAAGAGGAGAGTGGAAAAGCTGGCTTAAAACTCAAGATTCAAAACACTAAGATCATGCCATCTTGTCCCATCACTTTACGGCAAACAGAATGGGAAAAAGTGGAGACCTAGTGTGAGTCTCCCAGTCGTGTCTGACTCTCTGCCACTCCCTGGATTGTAGCCCGCCAGGCTCCTCTGTCCATGGAATTCTCCAGGTAAGACTATCAGAGGGGGTTGTCATTTCCTTCTCCGGGGGATCTTCCTGACCCAGGGATTGAATCCGTGTTTCCCTGCACTGCAGGCAGATTCCTTACCATCTGAGTCACAGGGAAACCCCAAAAGTAGAAACAGTTACAGTGAAAACACAGTGACAGATTTTGTTTTCTTGGGCTCCAAAATCAATGCAGACAGTGACTACACTCATGAAATTAAAAGGTGCTTGCCCTTTGAAAGGAAAGTTATGACCAACCTGGACAGCACATTAAAAAGCAGAGATACCACTTTGCCAACAAAGGTCGGTATAGGCAAAGCTATGGTTCTCCCAGTAGTCACATATGGATCTGAGAGCTGGATCATAAATAAGGCTGAGAGCAGAAGAACTGATGCTTTTGAATTGTGGTGTTGTAAAAGACTCTTGAGAATCCCTTGAACTGCAAGGAGATCAAAGCAGTAAATCCTAAAGCAAATCAACCCTGAATATTCATTGAAAGGACTGATGCTGAAGCCCCAATCCTTTGGCCACCTGATGCAAAGAGCCAACTCACTGGAAAAGACCCTGATGCTGAGAAAGACTGAGGGCAGGAGGAGGACGGGATGACAGAGGATGAGATGGTTGGATGGCATCACTGACTCGATGGACGTGAGTGTGAGCAAGCTCCAGGAGACGGTGAAGACAGGGAAGCCTGACGTGTTGCAGTTAATGGGGTCGCAAATAGTCAGACTCAACCTAGCAACAATATAAACAATATAAATAATATGTATAAAACAATATAAATAATATGTATAAAATATATACTTTAGAAAACTATATGAATTTTTGCCTAACTAAAAAGTTTATGACATTTTGATTTCACCTATTTGACTTAGTGTGAACAGAATGCTAGATTTCTAGTTAAAAAAAAAGATATGTAACAAGCAACAAATGTTTAATGTATAAAACAGGGACTGTAGTCAACATCTTATAATAATCTATAATGGAAAATAATTTCAAAAATAATATATGTGCATATGTATCACTGAATCACCTTGCTGTGCCCCTGAAATATTGTAAGTCAACTATACTTCAATAAAATATATATATATTAAGAAAAAAAAAGGAAACTGACCTTTCCCAGTCCTGTGGCCACTGCTGAGTTTTCCAAATTTGCTGCCACTGAATGCAACACCTTAACAGCATCATCTTTTAAGATTTGAAACAGCTCAGCTGGAATTCTATTACTTTCATTAGCTTTGTTCCTGGTAAACCTTCCTAAGGTCCACTTGACTTCACACTCCAGGATGTCTGGTTCTAGGTGAGTGACCACACCATCATGGTTATCTGGATCATTAAGACTTTTTTGTATAGTTCTGTGTATTCTTGCTGCTACTTCTTAAAATCTTCTGTTACATCCTTGCCATTTCTAACCTTTATCATGCCCATCCCTTCATGAAATATTCCCTCTATAGCTCCAATTTTCTTGAAGAGATATCCACTCAAGATACTTCCCATTCTATTGTCTTCTCCTATTTCTTGGCATCGTTCCCTTAAGAAGGTCTTCTTCTCTCTCCTTGCTATTCTCTGGAAGTCTGCATTCAGTTGGGCATATATTTCCTTTTCTCCCTTGCTTTTTGCTTCTCTTCTTTTCTCAGCTATTTGTAAAGCTTCCTCAGACAACCACTTTGCCTTCTTGCATTTCTTTTTCTTTGGGATGGTTTTAGTCAGTGCCTACTGTAGAATGTTATGAACCTCCATCTATAGTTCTTCAGGAACTCCTCCTATCAAATCGAATGCCTTAAATCTATTAATCACCTCCACTCTTTAGTCATAAGGGATTTGATTTAGGTCATACCCGGATGGCTTAGTGGTTTTCCCTACTATTGTCTTAGTGAAAATAGTGGAAAGTATGTCTGCAGTTCCCTAGGGCTGGAGAGACAAAAACCAGGCTGGCAGAAAGTAAGCAGAGCAGACCGCATCCGTGGGGCAGAGATCCCAGTGGGAGGACACCTCGGAGGAGCAAGTCTGATGCTGAGCACGTTTCCTCTTGAGATACTTGCAGTTACTACACTGCTTAGAGCAAGTGGGTAAGAAGCCAAGCAGACAACATCAACTAAGGGCCTTAGGAGGGGAACAGAGCTTTTTGGCAATTCTGAGGTCTTGAGGGATTAAAAGCTTGATTTTAGGAGCTGTCAAGGGGACCCCAGTGTGTGCTCAGCCATGTCCCACTCTGCAATCCCATGGACTGTGGCCCACCAGGCTCCTCTGTCCATAGGATTTCCCAGGCAAGAATATGGAGTGGATTGCCACTTCCTACTCCAGGGGATCTTCCTCATCGAGGGATCGAACATAATTCTTCTGCGTCTCCTGCATAGTCAGATGGATTTTTACCTGTGCCACCTGGGAAGCTCAATCAAGGGGCAAGGTCATGGTAAAATGTGTCTTCATTGTTGTGACGGTTACACAGTTGTATATATGAGATAAAACGACATCAAAGTACATTATACACACACACACAGGTACACACATATGTACACACACAGGTGCATTGACATGTGAGTAGTGCACACAGGTAGGCAGACCACGAAGCATTTGCTAAATGTTCTGTGGACAAGAGGGAGGTTGGGAGGTAACCGCATGAGGCAGGGTAGCCGCCAGGGGCCTGCGTGTCCAGGGAACTAAGAATTTGGGACAAGAGGGGGGAAACGAAATGAAGTGGTAATAAGACACGGGAATGAGACTTGTCTCCCCTCCAGCCTGTGGTTCAGAAGTTACAGGATGGGAAGAGCAGCGCCCTGCCTGAAGCAGTGTTGTCCAGAGGCAGCCTGGTCTCCAGAGAGTAATAATGTGAAGGGATCATCTGGAAAGAGACTGAAGTTTAGAGCCATGGGGTGAGAAGCAGAAGTCAGGAGCAGTGCTGGGTATCGGGGAGATGCGGAGATGGGACCAGATCGGGGTATCGTTGACCTGGCCAAAGCCTGGGCAGCACCTGAGGGAAGCAGGGCCGTAGGGCGTAATGGAGCTGTATCCAGAGGGAAGGCCAGCACGTGCAGTCCTGGCCTCCTTGGGGAGGATGAGGACTGGACTCCGGCGCTCATGTAACTGCGTGCTCAATCACCACAACTACAGACTCAAAGTTGGAAACTGGGAAAGACCCAACGGGGGTCTTCCAGTGTGGGGCAGGTGTTCTTCAAGTAAGGGATCGACGGGGAAGACCCAGAGCTGCAGGTATGAGGGCTCCCCAAAGACTCCAGTCACCCCATCCCTGACGCCCGGAGCCTCCGCCAAGTGGGAAGCTGTCCATGTCTGAACGCGATGCCTCGGTTTTGGTTGTAGATCCTTCAACCCAAGGCCCTAAATTCTTGGAACCGGCAAATCCCTCAGCACTGTCAAGCTGGTGTCATGCTTCCTCTTTATTCCTCAGCTCCTTGGGATTCCCCCAACGTGGCAGGAAGCACAACCGCATACTTAAAAGGGTGCTTGTGGGTTTTTTTTTAACCAAGAATGTGTGGTTGCTGTACAAGCAGAAGCTTTTCAACCTATCTGGTCCAGCAGATGGTTATTTCCTGAAGTGAAAGTCCACCCCAGGGTTTGGGGGAGACTTGAACAAATTCAGCAAGAAGTGCTGATGGATTTTCTCCTTGCATTAGTGACAGTCTCTGCCTCAGGAGTGAGCAGGTGGTGGAGCCCATGGGCTGAAAACACACACTCCCCAAGAACACTCCCTCCTCCTAGATGGGCCCTCCAGACCATCCCGGAAGCCATCGTAGGTGTGAGCTCCAGCCGGGGTTGGACATCGAAGCCAAGCCCTCCACACTGAATTTCACACCACTGAGTCCAGGGGGAAGTAGGATCCCCCAGGCCCATCAGAGACTAGCTGAGCTCCTAGACACATCCAAAGGAGCAAGTGCCCACAACCTGGCCCAGAAAAGTCACACTTGCTTCTAAGGGGTGTAATCTGGGCCCCTCCAGAAAGCCAACAGAGAGGCAAGAATTTGGGTGGAAGTGGTTTCTTTGGGAGGTGATTCTAAGCAGCAAAGACGGGTCTAGGAGAGTGAAACAGACGGAGACACCATAGCTTTGACTATACCGACCTTGGTCGGCAATGGCTCTGCTGTTTAATATTCTGTCCAGGTTGGTCACAACCTTTCTTCCAAGGAGCAAGCATCTTCTAATTTCATGACTGCAGTCACCATCTGCAATGATTTTAGAGCCCAAGAAAATAAAACCTGTCACTACTTCCACCTTTTCCCCTTCTATTTGCCATGAAGTGATGGGGCTGGATGCCACATCTTAGTTTTTTTAATATTGAGTTCTAAGCTGGCTTTTTCTACTCTCCTCTTTTACCCTCAAGAGACTCTTCAGTTCTTCATTTTCTGCCATTAGAGTGGTATCATCTGCATGACTGTATTTAAAATAAAAAAAAAAAAAGGCTACAGTAGACACCACCAAACTCTGCCCAAAGAAGGTCTGCTCCAAACACCAGCAGGTAGAACTTCCCACTAGTGCTTGAACTTGACTTTTTCCCCCTAATCCAAGTGTGAAATGAGGCCCCCTTTGCAACTGTGAATTGCCACATTGCTGGTGAGGCTGTACCTTTTCATACTGATGAACTGTTTGGTTCCCTTTCCTGTGAACACCCTGTACTTCTTGGCCTATTTGCCTTTGAATTGTCTTTGTCCATTTCAATACGCAGGATTCCTTATCCCCCGTGTTAGTTACATCTGTTGTAAGTCTCTTCTCCCACTCTGCAGTTTGACTTCATGTGTTGCGTGGGTGGTTTTTTATGATTGCAAGTGTGGGTTTTTTTAACCTATCGATCTTGTTCTTCCTGGGCTTCCCTGGTGGCTCAGCTGGTAAAGAATCCAGCTGTAAAGCGGGAGACCTGGGCTTGATCCCTGGGTTGGGAAGATCCCCTGGAGAAGGGAAGAGCTACCCACTTCAGTATTCTGGCCTGGAGAATTCCATGGATGGTATAGTCCATGGGGTGGCAACGAGTCGGACACGACCGAGTGACTTCCACCTCAATCATTCCATCTCTTTCTATGTTTCGCGATTTTTTGTGATGTGCCTAGTTGCTCTTTCCTCTTTATTCTGAGGTGGTAAGGATGGTCTCCTGTATGTTTTCTGTCCTAAAAATGTTAACGCTTTGCTTCTCACCTTTGGGGCTCTAGAGCAGCGGGAGAACGTATGAAGTAAGAGACAGATCAAGGCTGCTCTTGCCAAACAGAAAGCACAAGTCCCAGCATCATCACTGAATAGGCCACCTTTGCCCCTCACCATCCACGCCGCCCCTGTGACGTATCATCTCTTTAGGGGTCCGCCTCTCAGCTGCCCTGGTCCGCTGGTCTTTTGTCTCTTCCTGCTGCTGCCACATTTTTACTAATACAGCCTTAGGGCAAGTCTTGGAGGATCCATGGATTCTGAGTCTGCAGGCTAAGATGAAGTACCTATTTGCCGACAGTCAGATATGAATAAGAAAACGAACCGAACGCTGCCACCGATGGCCAAACATCCCCCACCGTGACTCCCACGGCCCCACGGGGACAGCTGCCGCTGGAGGGGCCGTGGACAGGGCTTAGGAGAGAAGCCCACCCTCCAGGGCCAGCTTCCTGATGCTGTGTGACAAACACCCCAAAGCAGCAGCACAGAACAGTGGAACCAGCTTATTATGCTCATGAATCTGTTAAGGAAAACAGTGCACAGAGAGGCTAGATTATCTCTGTAATTCACCAAGATTCAAGTGAAAAACCTGGCTTAAAACTCAGCATTCAAAAACTAAGATCATGGCATCTGGTCCCATCACTTCAGGGCAACTAGATAGGGAAAAATGGAAACAGTGATAGATTTTATTTTCTTGGGTTCCAAAATTACTGCAGATGGTGATTGCAGCCATGAAATTAAAAGATTCTTGCTCCTTGGAAGAAAAGCTAAGACACCTAGACAGCGTATTAAAAACCAGAAACATCACTTTCCCAACAAAGGTCTGTATAGTCAAAACTATGGTTTTTCCAGTAGTCATGAACAGATGTGAGAGTTGGACCATAAAGAAAGCAGAGTGCCCAAAGAACTTGCTTTTGAACTGTGGTGCTGAAGAAGACTCTGGAGAGTCCCTTGAACAACAAGGAGATCAAACCAGCTAATCCTAAAAAGAAATCAACCCTGAATATTCATTGGAAGGATTGATGCTGAAGTTCCAATACTTTGGCCACCTGAGGCGAAGAGTTGACTCACTGGAAAAGACCCTGATGCTGGGAAAGATTGGGGGCAGGAGGAAAAGGGGACGACAGAGGATGAGATGGCTGGATGGCATCACTGACTCAGTGGACATGAGTTTGAGCAGACTCAGGGAGATGGTGCAGGACAGGGAGGCCTGGCGTGCTGCGGGCCGTGGGGCCATGGAGAGCAGGGCATGAGTTAGCAACTGACCAACAGCAGGGGCTTTGCCACTGAGGCTGCCCTGCCTTGGGGAAGGTTGAGCTACAAAGCGGGTGGGGGGCGGGGGCTGGGAGCCTCTGGAAGCCTCTTCACTTCAAGTCCGGTGCTTGGGCTGGGCTTTCCGAAAGGCTTGGTGCAGCTGGAACAGTTGCCCCCATGCCTGCACCTGGCCTCTCCGAGTGGCCTGACTGTGTGACTTGGGCATCCTCATAGCGCAGAGGCCACAAGGAGGTTGAACTCCTTTTTAATTAATTTGACCGTACCAGGTCTTAGTTGCAACATGCGGGATCTATTTCCCTGACCAGGGGTGAAACCCAGGCCCCCTGCACTGGGAGCTCGAGGTCTTGGCCGCTGGAACATCAGGGAAGTCCTTGGGCCTCTTACAGCGGCCCGCGGCTCTAAGCCGCAGTTTGCGGCAAAGACAGAAGGCCTTCGCCTTCGCCTGGCCTTCCCTGACCAGCTTTGGGGTCCCGGAGCATCACTTCTGCAAGACTCTGTCGCTCAAAGTCCCCTAGATTCAAGGGGAGGGGTATAGGCCCTGCCTCTCAGGAGAAGAGGTGCCAGCAAATTTGCAGCCTGTCATAAAACCACCGCACATCCACACGGAGTCTTTGTCTTGGTTGGGGCTTCCCATAGCTCAGTTGGTAAAGAATCTGCCTGCAATGCGGGAGACTCCGGTTCGATTCCTGGGTTTGGAAGATCCCCTGGAGAAGGGATAAAGCTACCCACTCCAGTATTCTGGCCTGGAGAACTGTGACGTCCATGGGGCCCCAAAGAGCTGGACAGGACGGAGTGAGTTTCACACAGTAATGGAGGAGATGCCTTTTCCATCCAGAAGGAAGAAGCAGAACTACTAGAAGCGTCCACAGACGCCTTCAGCTGGAGCTTGCCTCACTTTGCGGGCTCAAATTAAGATACTGCCCTCCGTTCCCTATGATATTAAAGAGAAAATGATAACCACTGCCTGTTGCCTCTATCCTTTCATCTTCTAAGAAGATGGAGAAGAGGAATCAGACTTTCAAACAAAAACATCTTCTCTTGCTATAACCGAGATCTAATCACGACAAGCTCCTACGCCTCATGAAGGAGTGACCGCGAAAAGGGGAAGTCACGAGCGCCCTGTTTCTATCCCATGGCATCATGTCCGACAGCTCAGTGACATCGACACGGTGTCACAGGCAGAAGAGAGAGCAGTGACTCATGAGTGGGAGAGGCAGGAACAAGCAGGAAGGAGTCTCCTCCACGACTGTTTCAAGACTAACATCCAAGCTTCCCTGGGCAGCAAACGGAGCCCATCCAGGATCCAGAGGCTGGAGGATGCTGCGTCCCCCACACCTGGGCAGGGGGCTGTTTATTGTGATGTGGGAGTCAGGGCTGGTGACTGCAGATGGGCTACTGAACTGAGAAGCTATAGCTGGTCCATGCCAGTCGGGCAGAAGCTCTGAGGATCAGGACTGTGATGGAGGACCAAACTGGGAGACTCAGCAGAGAACGATCCTATGGATCCTTGAGCAAGGAGGCGAGGGCACAGCCCACATACCTCCCTTCTAACTCCTCACACCTGTGAGAAGGGCCATCATTAAAAAGTCCATGAATAGTAAATGCTGGATAGGATGTGGAGAAAAGGGAACTCTCTTACACTGTTGGTGGGAATGTAAATTGGTGCAGCTCCTACGGAAAGCTGCATCGTTTACTCCCTAAGTCATGCCTAGCCCTTTCTCAACCGTAGTGACGGTCACCTGCCAGGCTCCTCTGTCCTTGCCACTTTCCAAGCAAGAATACCGGAGTGGATTGCCATTTCCTTCTCCAGTGGAAAACTCCATGGAGATTCCCGAAAAAACTAAAAATAGACCTGTCATATGATCCAGCCATCCCAGTCCTGGGCATATATACAGACAAAACTATAACTCAGAATCATACAGGCACCCCGAGTCCACAGGTTGGAAGGCGTGGTGTCCCTGAATTAGTTAACTGACAGAAGGGAAGCTGGAAGAGACGCCTGTCCCCGACTATACTGCTCTGGCAGTCTCCTGCTGAGCCACCTGGGAAGCCCAACAAAGGAGGAGAATGCGGGATTTGATGTTGGGCAGACCAAGCTCAAACCCTTGCAACCCTTGGCAACAGTTGCGTGGCGACCTTTCCAAGTCTTTGTCCAGCTAGAAGACGCAGGCGCCAGCTGAGTGGGAGCCGCTGCCCTGCTCCCGCCCCAGCCCCAGAAGTCAAGCCCTGAGCCTTTGGAGTGGTAGCTCTGACTCCAAGACCCTAGACTACCAGGGAGCTAACCCTAGAGAGCATCAGGTAGAGAGAACTCGCAGAAAGGAAAGCACTGGAATCCAAGACCTGCCTTCACCGCCCCGTACAGGACGCCGCCTCTAAACGACAAACAAGACAAAAAACAAACCAACCATCAGCAGACAGGATCGCCACCTCACTCAGCCTTGCCTATCAGAGGAAAAACAAACAGACAAAAAAACACAACAACTCAGCACAAATCTCACCCTATACAAAGCTTACACAAACCACTGGACCAACTTTAGGAGAGCAGAAACCAAAAGGAAGAAAGGATTCAACCTTGAAGCCTGGGAAAAGGAGACCTCAAACACCATAAGTTAAAAAAAATAATGAAAAGGCAGAGAAATACTACACAGATGAAGGAACAAACTAGAAACACAAAAGTCCAAATAAATGAAGAGGAAATAGGCAAACTACCTGAAAAAGAATTCAGAATAATGATCAAAAACCTTGAAAACAAAATGGAGAAAATGCAAGAATCAATTAACAAAGACCTAGAAGAATTAAAGAATAAACATACAGAGACAAATAACACAATTACTGAAATTTAAAGTACTCTAGAAGGAATCAATAGCAGAATATTTGAAGCAGAAGAATGAATCAATGAACTGGAAGATAAGATGGTGGAAATAACTTCTGAGGAGCAGAACAAAGTAAAAAGAATGAAAAGAACTGAGGACAGCCCCAGAGACCTCTGGGACAACATCAAACGCACCAACATCGGAACTATAGGGGTCCCAGAAGAAGAAGAGAGGAAGAAAGGGCATGAGAAAATTTTTGAAGAGATTATAGTTGAAAATTTCCCTAATGTGGAAAAGGAAATAGTCAATCAAGTCCAAGAGGCACAAAGAGTCCCAACTAATTACTTTAAAATTTTTCAACTATTCATGCTGAAAATTTTCAAACCCACTGAAAAATTAAAATAGCACAAGAGAATGCCTACTATATGCTTTTCTGGCTTTACTTAGGGTTCAGCGTTTTGCTCTCTCTCTGTCTCTCTCTCTCTTCTACTTTCTCTCTCTCCCCCCACCCCTCTCTCTGTCTCTCACTGTCTCTCTCTTTCCTTCTCTCTCTCTCTCTCTCTCTCTCTCTCCTACTTTCTCTCTCTCTCC
>ML664187.1:2438439-2492540 GCA_007570785.1 Antilocapra americana | reverse complement strand
CTCTCTCTCTCTCTCTTTCCTTCTCTCTCTCTCTCTCTCTCCTCTGAGCGTGACCTGCAAATATCCTGACACTTCACACGTTGGTAAACAGTTTACCGCGCGCCTCGTAACAGCAGGAGCGCCCTTCTATCACCCAGAGTCTGGGCATCTCGGGCGAGCTCTGACCCAGATACCCTTTCTCGTCCACGCGACAACCCCTTGACTGTCCCCAAGGTGTCCCCTCACGGCTGTCCTTTGTTGTCTGTAGTAATATCCTCATCCTCTTTTTGTTTCGTAACAGGGGCATTTTTGAAGGGTCAGGCCTGTCACTCGGGAGGAATTTTAATCTCCATGAGTTTTTGGTGACACCTAACTCGACCCTGAAGAATCACCTTCCTTCTCAAGACAGGTTTGCACAGCCCTCTGGCTTGCTGGGTTGCAGAGGACTATTCATGTTTTTATCTGTCTGTCTCTCTTTTCTCACTAATGTTAAAAATATCTGGATTGCCTAAAAATCTTGAGATGGGCCAGATCCATGGTTCCTCAAAATTAAAATGCATCCTATGAAAGTGGGCTGCCCCAAACCCTTGACCTAACAACCCGGACAAGCCAGACTTTCCTAGAAGGTTTTCACATGGACAATATCATTCATTCCAACTCCAACTGGGAAATGGAAGGCCGAAGAACGAACGTCCTACTTTTACATTACTGGAACTGGCGCATCTCCGGAGTCCGTTCATCACGTGGCGGCTGGCAGTCTGGGTGCACTGGGGCGTGTGGGTCACAGCGATCCCCTCAGTGGTTTACAGTCTGGGAGGAGGAGCATCTCAGATACGTGGTCCTTTCTCCTGGCCAAACACTGTTAAATGAGTGATTGAGAAGCGTCCGGTCGACGGCTCTCCTGCGGTTATTTCCCCTCCCTGGTGACCCTCATCCTGCGTTTGTGCAGCCTGACACTCAGCTCAGACTTGAAGGAGCCTGGAATTCCATGTGCAAGGTCACGTGTGTGTGCACGTGTGTGCAGCCCCACCTCCCGCACCTGGGCAGCTCACGTGCTGAATCAGGGGCAGAGATGGGAGCAGGGCAGAGCGGACACTTGCAGTCACAAGACAGGGCCACGTGGGTGCCACGCTGCTGGGCTGACGCAAGGCTGGGGCTGGGGTGGTTCATGGAGAAGACGTCCCCTCCGTAGAGCCCTGGACCCTCCAGCCTCAGCCTCTGCGGCCTCGGCCTCGGCCCCCCCACACCTGCTGCTCAATCCAGGTTACCTTTTGTGCTGAAACGTCCGCAGGGCCTGGGTCCCCTCGGGACAGCCCAGGGTCAGGCTGGCGGCAGTCTAGACACGGCAAGCTCCCACGCGCCTCCAGCCTGGGTGGGCACTATTTCCTCTCCCTACCCTGCCTGGGCACATAGTTCAACCCTCCTTGATGTGCAGCCCCAGGCCCATCATTCCGGCCACATTCACCCTGTCTCCGGCCTTGGCGCACAGACCATCGGGTACTGGGGGGACTGACACTGAGCACTGAGGACTCTGGGGCTGCCCCCGGCTGGAGTCCTGGCTGAGCGGTCAGCCGAGCCTCCAGGCTCCCTCAGAGGTAAGGATACCTTAATTTGTGCTGGGGTATGGAGCTCGAGGACAGAGTAAAGAGCCTTTCACTCCAGCTGGGGCTTTGACCCCAACCCTGGTGGACCCACCCAGACCAGGGGATCCAGCTTGAACCACAGGCAGGACTCACTGTCCCGGAGAAGCGGGACTGGGGCAAGTGGGCTGGTCTCCACTGCCCGCTCACCCCCACACCCACCTCAATTCGTCACCTCCCTGACATCAGCCCGGGTCCTGGGTAAGTCTGGGAGAGGACGCAGCTCAGGGTCCGAGGAGGGCACAGGGCCAGTGCCCACCTGAGCCCCCATCTCTGGGGCCCTAGGATCCCTGGGACTGTTTTGGCCAGGAACAGGCTTGAGTAGCCAGACATTCCTGGAAGGGTGGAGACGCTGCCCCCTCCTCAGGGGCCTGAGGGGAGACTGCTCGGGGCGTGAGGAAGCGTGTCAGCCAGGGGCCAAGGAGACGCCCGCAGTTCCCCACCAGCTCTGGATGAAAGTTTTGAAATATTGCTCGTTTCGTTGTGTGAAACCACGCTCACTCCTCAGCTATTTAATTATCTCAGACGTTGGACAAACACCACAAAAACATTCAACCAAAATCAGGAAACCTGCTTTCTTTTCATGAACTTGCTCCTGGCAGGGGCGGAGGCGGGGAGGGAGGCTGAGAGGGGGCTGGACTCCCTGTGGCTCAGGTAGACGGGGCCCTCAGGACTCGGCATCACACTAGAATCCCGTCCACACCATCTGCAGGCCTAAGTCCTGCCTTCCAGGGGCCTCGTGCTGGGGTACGGAGCCAGCGGATGGAGTGAAGAGCCTTTGGCTCCAGATGGGGCTTAGACCCCAACCCGGGGTGGATCCCACCCCCCAGACGAGGGGATCCAGCTTGGACCGTAGGCAGGACTCACTGTCCCGGAGAAGCAGGGTTGGGGCGAGTGGGCTGGTCTCCACTGCCCGGTCACCCCCACACCCACCCAGGCCTGTCATTTCACCCTCTTCAAACAGGAGGCATTGGAGAGCTGAGCATGTGAGCAGAGAGGGAGATAACAGGGCCCGGAGGGCTGCCAACGCTGCTGAGCTCGGAGCCCTCCAGGGGCCGCGCCTTCCCCAGAACCTCCGCTGGGCCTTGGCCCTTCCTGTCCTGGAAGGGGGCAGAGCAGGGGGCTCTGAGCCCAGCCTTGAGTGGGAGCAAGTCATCAGCACCACTGCGGGGGTCCCTGCTCGGCAGCCTCCACCGTCCCACTCCGCCCCACAGCTCCCGGCGAAAGGTTGTTGCAGAACCACAAAATGACACCGGGATTCTTGGCCTCCGGAGGAGAAGAATTCAATCCGGGGCCAGAGACGAGGCTTGATCGCTCAGAGCTTTTGTGCAATAGAGTTTATTAAAGTATAAAAGGGATAGAGAAAGCTTCTGACATAGGCATCAGAAGGGGGAAGAAAGAGTACCCACTTGCTAGAGTTAGCAGTGGAGTTATATACTGAATCAAAACAATGTCTGGAGGTTGTAAAGACCTCACCAGACCTACTCCCATAATTTACATTTTAAGATAACAGGATTAGCCAGAAAGTTTAATCCAGAGACTGTCATCAGGCATATAATCCTTGTAAAGACTTCACCAGACCTACTCCCATAATTTACATTTTAAGATAACAAGATTAGCATTTGTCAATAGAAAGAGCCTCCAGACCCACTCCTTTAATATACATTCTAAGATATCAGGATTAGTCAGAAGGTTTTCAGGAAGAGGAAACTGTCTTCCAGCTAGATACATTGTTGTTGTATAATTGACTAAGACTAAGGAATGAAGGGGCTTCCCTGGTGGCTCAGAGGGTAAAGCATCTTCCTGCAATGCAGGAGACCTGGGTTTGAGCCCTGGTCAGGAGGATCCACTGGGGAGGGAAATGGCAACCTGGTACTCTTGCCTGGAAAATCCCACAGATGGAGAAGCCTGGTAGGCAGAGGAAAAAAAAAGTTTGCCTTTTTTTCCTCCTTGAGAATTCCAGACCCCTCTCTTCTTGGGGACCCCTAGACTTCTTATCACCTCACCTAGGAGATGACTCTCACCAGCCCCCACAAGACCAGGAAGCCCGCTGCCATCAGGGAGGGAAGGGAACCCAGCCTTAGCCCCAGCGCCCGGCCAGTCTCTGGGCGGAAGCAAACCTCAGCCCGAGTCCTGCAACCTCACCAGGAGGAGCCTCGGGCCCCAGGTGCTGGCAAGAACACGGCTGGGCCAGGCGACCGCAGCGGGGGGATGCCGGCCCCCACGAGGACACATGCTCCTGGCCCAAGCCCACGTTCTGGGAAGGAGGGCTCTCCGTGCTCTGACCCTGCCCATCCCTGCTCCCCCGGTGGGCCCTGAGGCACTGGGGGCTGCCCTCAAGCCTCAGGGAGTTGTGTTTCCCATACCTCCCCGTCCTCTGTGAATCTCCCCCTCCCAGAAGGATGGGAGAGGGAGGTAGCGGTGCATCAGATCTGCAGGGGTGATCGCTGGCCTCCCGCCCCGAGTGCTGGGTGGTCCTTGGGGCTGCAGCTTAGCTGGGTTACCAGGGTGAAGCACAGGGCTGTGGCTCAGGGCCACTGGATTTGCGGGGCCCCCAGAGCTGGGCCCCCATTACAGGCAGACACGCTGAATGCTGCGGTCCCTGCCGGCATGCAGGAGCTGCCCCAGGGACTCAGGACTCACTGCGGGGGTGGGGGCGAGGGGCAGCTGAGGACAGGGCATGGTCCGAGCGAGGTTTCCTAGGGTCATGACCTTGCTGTTACCCTGCGACCCAAGATCATGACCTCGGGGTCGTGACCACGCCGAGAGGCCCCCAAGGATGAAGAGCTGCTTTACGAGCATGACAAACACTGCGCAGGGCCTCACACAGCTGCCCCTCCACGGCCACACCACTCGTAGGACTCGTGGGGGGCACTCCACACTCACTCTGATGACACACAGGACTTGTCCTGAGGATCAGAAACACCGCAAGAAGCAGGCAGCCCCGGGGTCCCCTCCTGGCCCAGCTACCCCTCCCCACTGAGGGGCCCCAGAGACTGGGCCTCACGCCGAAATCCTCTCTGCTTTGGTCCCTGGAGGGGGCAGCAGACTCAGAGCAAGCAGTCGGGGCAGAAATGGGAGCGGTCTCACCCTCCGCGGGGGTCTCAGCCCTCCTCCCCATCACCGTCCAGCCCTCGGCTGTCGCCCACTCAGGTATGGGGAGGAGAGACCCAGAACTCAGGCATCGCCGAGGCTTCCTGAGTCCTTGGGCCCTCCCGCCCTGACATCGAACCCGCCTGATGATGGAGCCGGGAGACCGGGATGGATAGCGTCCCGATGGCCCAGGAGGAGATGCTTTCAACTGCATGGTCTGTTCCTCAGCCAGACCCTGGGCCAGATGCCCGCGGGGGCCGGACAGTGCCCCAAAGCTCAGCTCCGGCCTCTGCAGGGTCCCCTCGGCGCCTGCTGCTGGACGTGGGCTGCGCCAGCCTCGTCTTCCTGGGGCCATGCGCTGGCCATGGTCCCTAACTTGCTGCCTGAGCAGCTAACTTCCCGCCCTCCGTCCAAACTGGCTGGGCCGCACCAGGATCCTTCTGCTGTGTCCTGGGCATCATTCTCCTTCCGGGAACCTAAGCACCTGCCAGAGGAGCCTTACCTGGGCCTCTGCCAGCCGCTGCGCCTGCCGCTCAGGAGCACCTGCCTGGCTCCTCAGGGAGCATGGCACCCGTGCTTTGCTGGGGGTGCCCTGCCCCAGCACTGCAGGGGTTGAGGCTCATGATGCCGTCCACCCCGGGGCGTCCCCCCCAGCCCTGCCCACATCCCGTGTCTCCTTCTGCACCTTCTTCTCTGCCAGAAACTGCGGGCACATCACCCACCAGCTCCACAGCTACAGCCTGTCTACCTCTGCCCATGCCCCTCACGTGGGTCCCCCCTCAGGTTCCAGGGGTCAAGGCCAAGCTGGGGTGCAGGAGAGAGACCTCCTGCAGGGGGTCTCCTTGTGGAAGTGATGGCCGAGGGCCTGGGGGTGGGCAGGGGAGGCAGCCAGGGTGGTCCTGACCACAGTTACCACACACATGATTTGAGGGGGCGCTGCCTGCCTTAGTGGGTGTTGGGACCAGAGGCTGGGTCAGTGAGACCCAGGGTGGTGGCCTTTGCCAGTGACCAGGTCTCATGTCCTCGGAGATGTCACATCTCCCTTGCACATAAGGATCACCAGGAGTGGCTGCTGGAGATGTGGGTTCTGGCTCCAACTACACTGGGGGTGGAGTCTCTGGGGCAGGGGCAGGAATATGCATTTGGAGGAAACTGCCCAGGTGGTTCTCATGCCCAGGACACGCAGGACTCCCCACTGGCTCTGTTGCAGATGAGGAGACCCAGGGAAGGCGCGGGACCACGGCCAGCCACCAGGCGAACGCACAGCCCAGTCCACCCCAAGCCCACCTTCCCTGCTCCCCTCCAGCCTCCACATAGCTGCAGCCAGCAGAGACCATGTCTCCTGTGAAAGCTACGATGACCCTGGAATTGAAGCCCCATTTAAGCGTGGGGGAGCATCACTTTGCTGTCCAGCAGAAATTAACAAACATTGTCAATCAACTATACTTCAATAATTTTTTTAAGGTATCTAAGGAGCGTTTTCTCCAGATTCTAGACAGCATATTAAAAAGCAGAGACATAACTTTGCCAACGAAGGTCCATTTGTCAAAGCTATGGTTTTTCCAGTAGTCATGAACAGATGTGAGAGTTGGACCATAAAGAAAGCTGAGCGCCGAAGAATTGATGCTTTTGAACTGTGGTGTTGGAGAAGACTCTTGAGAGTCCCTTGGACAGCAAGGAGATCCTGCCAGTCCATCCTAAAGGAGATCAGTCGTGAATATTCTTTGGAAGGACTGATGCTGAAGCTGAAACTCCAATATTTTGGCCACCTGATGCGAAGGTGGGGGAGAAGGGGATAACAGAGGATGAGATGATTGGATGGCATCACTGACTCAATGGACATGAGTTTGAGCAAGCTGTGGGAGTTGGTGATGGACAGGGAGGCCTGGAGTGCTGCAGTCCATAGGGTTGCAAAGAATCAGACACAACTGAGCAACCTAGCTGAGCTGAACTGAACTGAAGGAGCGTTTTCTCCAAATTCTACACATGAATATAACTCTGACCCCGAGCCCCTAAGCCTCAGGGATGTATGACACTGGTCTCTGCCATGATTGAGCCCTATCCCTAGTCGGGGTGAAGGTCCAGACTCTTGCCCAGAACCACGGTGTCCTGAACTCAGAAGTGCCCTCCCCCTGGTCATCACCCCATGAGGGCTGTGCCGGAGCCTGTATGCTGGCTAACAGGGTGCCTTCATCCCAGCCTCCCAAGTATCCCGGGCAATTTGGGTCCAGGAGTGCTGGGGAGTGCTGCGAGGTGGGAGCTCCTGAGGCTGGGGCCGCCCCTCCAGGAGCACTGTGTAGCCCCTGTTTGGGGCTTTCTCTCCTCTCGAGGCCAATGGATGTGGCATGGTACAGTCCTCAGGGTGGCAGAGCTCCTCACCCCACCTCCAGAACGTGACTGTCAACCTCAACCACTCCACTTGGGGAAACAAGACACAGAAGAGGAAGTGGCCTCATGTACCACTTTCAGCCTCCAGATACAAACCTCCCCCAGAGGCAGGGGAGAACCCAGGAGAAAAAGCAGGAACAGGTCGGCCATCCCCTCCCATGGACAGTGCCCCAGGAAACCACTTTCAGCAGAGTCACTGATGTGTTTGGTTGATTCGAGTCTGCGTTGCGATGCCCATGATCTTCATCGCCTCACGTGGAAACTTCCATTGCAGCCCACGGATTCCAGCTGCTGTGCAAGGGCTCCAGGCGTGAGCTCAGTGGTGGGGGAGGACGGGCTTACTTGCCCCATGGCACATGGGGGCTCTTAGTTCCTGGACCAGGGATCAAACCCTCGTCCCTGCATTGCAGGGCAGGTTCCTAACCACCAGACCACCAGAGAAGTTGCCTTGGGGATCCTTTTAATAATGCGGGAATGTCCTCCCACCTTACGGATGGGACACCACACTGAGGCTGAGTCGCTGCTGGACCCCCACCAGAGAGGCAGAGCCAGAAGTGACCTCAAGAGGCCCCAGTCCCCCGACCCCCAACACCCCCTGCCATGTCTGGGGCAGACACAGCTCAGCGGCTTTCAGAATCTCCCTCTCTCCCAGAGGGCCCACCCCCAGCACCCCAGGGTTTGGGGGACCCTCAATTTCTCCTTATTGGGCTCCAAGAAGCAGAGGAACCATCCCCAAGGAGCCCCAGAACTGCAGTATCCTCTGGGGTCTCTATGGACCCCTGGTCGTGGGTGTGGAAGCAGGTCACACAGCAGATGTGTGGCCCAATGGCCTGGGCAGCTGGTGAGGCGTTCTCTCTGCCAGAATCTCATTGCTTAGCCCCTGTCTTGTGATCCATAGGATCCCAGGACCCTGGACCCAGACTGCTAGAGCCTGGGGCCACATAGGCTGCTGAACCTGCAGGCTCCCCCAGGCAAGGACACCTTAATATCTCATCGTATCCCCCCTGCCCACACCCCTCTGGCCTCAGGAAAAGCCTGACCTCAGCCTGTGTCCTGAGTCAAGCTAGGAGGGGAGACAGCCCCGGGCTCCAGGAGGCTGAGACCCCAGGGCCAAAGCCAGTGACCACCCAAGCTCTCACCCCAAGGACCCCAAAACAGTTCTGGCCAGGACAGAGTTCCCAGGAACAAGCACGTCACTGCTTGAACAGCCAGAGAGATGTTCCCGGGAAGGGCGTGGACGCTGCCCCCTCCTCCGGGACCGGAGGGGAGGCTGCTCAGGGCACGAGGCGGCCTGTGAGCCCGGGACCGAAGGAGGTACCCCACACCCCGCACCCCGCCCGCAGCCTGCACGAAGGTTAGGGTCATCATTTGTTTTCATCGTGTGGGGCCACACTCATTGCTCAACTATTTAATTACCTCAGCAGCTGGAGAACAACAACAAAAATATTCAACGTAAAATATGAAATCCAGTCGAGTTTTATCTTTTTTCATGAATTGCACGATTCTTCCAGAACCCCTGGACCCTTTGGTGTCTGGAAAACACTCCCCTTGACCCCTGCTGCCCTGTCTGGGAAGTGGGGTGGAGGGGTCAGCTGGAGGGGCTGCTCTTAGCTCTGTGGTGCTTCTGCCGAGTGATCCGGGGCTTGGTGATTTTGTGAACAGGTGCTTTGAGAGAAAAGGCCTAATTCTTTAAACCCTTTTGGCAGTCACCGAGTCAGGATAAAGATATGAAAAGTCAGTGAATGCCAGTCTGTGCTGTGTCGGTCACAGGGTCAAACATGTAACATGTGTGACATCATACGCACGTCCAGAAGGGCCGTCCCTTCGGAGGCAGAGCGCGGAGTGCCGGCCGGGCGGGTCTGGTTTCCTAGGGAGGGGGCTGAGCTCCCAGTCTGGAATTTCTGCCCCCTTTCCCGGGGCAGGAGAGTTAAGCAGCCCCTCGGAGCCTTTTGGTCAAATGACCTAAGAGGTAAAGAATCCGTCTGCAGTGCAGGAGACCGGAGTTCGATCCCGGGTTAGGAAGATCCCTGGAGGAGGGCATGGCAACCCACTCCAGTATTCTTGCCTGGAGAATCCCAAGGAGAAAGGCGCCTGCGGGCTGCAGTCCATGGGGTTGCAAAGAGCTGGACATGACTGAAGCGACTAAGCACAGACACACAGGAGCCCCTTCATGCAAGATGCCAGGTGGGAATGAGTCAGGTGAAGGGGCAGAAGGCCCGCTCGCTCCACCCTGCGGGTCACAGCACCCGCCGGCACCAATCTGTCTTCTGTTCCTTGTGTTGCCCACAAAGACTCCTGACCCCATAGGGGCTGCACTTCCCTCGGAGAGCAGCTTCCTAGACAGCAAACCACTGCCCACAGCTCCTCCAGCAAAACGGACCAGCCAGAGCCCACACCCCACGCCCCACACCCTCAGCTGTGGAGGGGGCAGGTCCAGACAGCCAGGGACAGATCCTGTGCTCCAGAGCCCCCAGGGGTGATTCAGACCAGCCAATCCTGAGCCCACTCACCCTGACTCACCACTTCCTTCCCATGGAAACCACAGTAAAGCCTCCTGCCCACACGGTCCCCTTCCTCTGCCACCTGACCTGACCATGCTTCCCCAGGGGGTGGTCCCTGGGCCCCCCGCCCCCAGAGAACTGTGACTAACACTCTACCCTCTTCTTGTTATTCAATCGCTAAGCCATCTCTGACTCTTTGAGACCCCATGAACGGCAGCACACCAGGCTTCCCTGTCCTTCACTGTCTCCTGGAGTATGTTCAAACCCATGTCCATTGAGTCAGTGATGCCATCCAACCATCTCATCCTCTGTTGCCCCCTTCTCCTGCCTTCAATCTTTCCCAGCATCAGGGTATTTTCCAATGAGTTGATTCTTTGCATCAGGTGGCCAAAGTATTGGAGTTTCAGCTTCAACATCAGTCCTTCCAATGAATATTTGGGTTGATTTCCTTTAGGATGGACTGGTTAGATCTCCTTGCTGTCCAGGGACTCTAATGATGGTTACCCCCTGAAGTGCTGGCCTGGTCATCCCTGATATTAACAAGGCTCTGTTAAGACACGCCTGCCACAGACAGACCCTTGGCCTGGGACACCCCGCTGCTGGGGTGTGGGAGGACCCACCTCTGGCCCCCACTCCCTGTCTGGCCCTGGGGGTCCTGGGAAACCTCCTGTCCCCTCTCTGGGGAGACGACGTTGTCCTGAGGTTCAGAAGGGAGGTGCCTGTCAACCACAACGTGGTACTTGCCATGGCCACGAGCAATCAGTCCCTGCTAGGATTAAGTCACGTGACCTTCAACACCCCATGAAGGGAGTTTGGGGTGGAGAGCAGAAATGAGGATCTCTGTGTGCAGTGGGAACCTGCCAAGACACATCTTCAGTTACTTTCATATTTTCAGGAGTCGATTTTATGAGCCCAATTCTTGGATCTTCATGTATCTAGAAAAGCCCTGCTGCTCGTAACTAGCAGAAACCATCTGCAGAAGTCTGGGCTTGACTGGACGGATTGCCCCTTCACCAGAACACATGTAGTCTGTCCTCCCTCCACCCCGCCCGCCTGTGGAGCTGTCTCAGAGCTGTCTGAGGGGCTGTCTCCCAGGCTGCGTCCTCATTCTGTCCCAAATAAAATTTGACTTGCAGCTCCTCAGGGTGCATCATTTGTTTAAGTCGACGTGGCCAAGGAAACCACACACAGGGACGGCTCCCATCTCCCCCCACCTGGACCCCTGTTGGCTCCCTTTTCCTCAGATCCTCCCAACGTGGGCCCTTCACTAGGTCCCCATAACCCACCCCAGAGGTGACCAAACCAGGGCACAGCCTGCCCAAGTGGACACGGCCAGGGCTGGGTTTGGGCTGAACCGCATGAAGCTGCCCACTTCGCGGGTCAGATACGGCTGAACACCGGCCACTTGGTGTTGTCGAGGCTCCTGCTGGCACAGCCCAGCCTGGACATAGGCCAGCAGCTGTGAGCAGGCTCAGGAGGCACAATTCCAAACAAACACAGCTGCTGTTTGGGCAACAGCAGAAGCCGCTGGCCTGCAGGGGTCCAGGAAGAGCCCACAGCTCTGAGAACTGCTGTGTGCTTAGGGGACAGTGGGGGAGGGGGCTGGCTCCAATCCCTCCCCACCCACTGAGGTCTGCTGTTCTCCGTGCCCGCGCCTCGGTTTCCCCATCTGCAAGTAGGGCCGGGGGCATCTCAGAGGCACCTGTGTCGTAAATGAGCTGCTCCGTGGAGAGCAAATAGCGTGTGACCCGCATCGCAGGAGTGACCAGGACCCCCAGACGGGGCAGCTTATGACGATGACGTGTCTTCTCTCACTGTCCGGAGCACAGAGTCTGAAATCAAGGTGGCCCAGGGCTCCAGCGCAGGGCCTCCTGCTCTTCCAGCCCCCGGGGCTCCAGGCGTCCCAGGCCTGTGGCCACAGCCGGCCCTTCCTCTGTCTCTCTCCTCTCCTGTCTCTTGTAAGGACACTTACCATGTTCAGGGTCCACCCAGGTGATCCGGAATGACCTCATCTCAGAGCCCTCCCTTCTTCCCAGTGAGGGTCCAGGGACCGGACAGGTCGTGTCTCTGGGGGCCCCGTTTGGCCCAGGACACGCTCCACATGGGTGTTTGCCGCCGTTGTCGCCAACACGCTGAGAGCGGACGCTCCTCCTGAGGCTGCGCTGGGAGCTTGGTGTGCGCCAGGTCCCCCTGGCCCCTGCGGGCAGAGACCACGGGGCTGCGGTGGGACGGGGGCCAGCGCTGCGGAGAAGAGGCAGGGGAGGCGGGAGGACGGGGCGGGGTGGGGTGAGGTCCCGGGTACCAAGGCAACTGAGAAAGGGGGAGGGACAGCAGAGAGCATCCTGAGGCCCCGGGCTGCACTGGGCAGGGCGGGGCCGGGCCCTGCCTCCTGCGTCTCTGGGCCTGGAGGCCACGCAGGGATGCACACCTCACAGCCACGTGCAGAAACGCGGGGGCTGGGGACTGGGGCGCTGCCAGGAATCACAGGCCGGAACCCTCACTCCACAGGCTGTGCCTCTGCTACAGAAATGAGTCCAGAGCCAAACCCACGAACTGGGAAATACTAGGTCATGAACTGGGGGACCAGGATCGACACTGTGTATAAAATAGATCATTAACAAGAACCTATTGTCCAGCACAGGGAGCCCTACTCTCGGCTCTGTGGTGAGCTGGATGGGAAGGAAGTACGAAAAAGAGGGGACAGGACTTCCCTGGGGGTCCAGAGGCGAAGAATCAGCCTGTCGGTGTAGAAGGTACGGGTTTGATCCCTGGTCGCGGACGATCCCACACGCCACAGAGCAGCTAAGCCCGTACGCCTCAACTTTGAAGCCCGGTGCTCTAGAGGCTCCGCAGCCGGAGCGGAGCCCCTCTCGCTGAGACTGAGAGAATGCTCTCGCAGCAACAGAGACCCACAGCAGCCAAAAATAAATAAATAAATGCAATTATTCTTTCAAAAAGAGAGGGGATAGAACCATATCGCTGATTCACTTTGCTGTACAACAGAGATTAACACAACCCTTTGAGGTGACAAGGAGAACGTGCCAGTCACTCAATCAGGTCCGACTCTGCGGCCCCGTGGAAGGTAGCCTGCCGGGCTCCTCTGTCCGTGGGATTCTCCAGGCACGAATACCAGAGTGGGTAGCCATTTCCTTCTCCAGGGGAATCTTCCCAATCCAGGGATCGAACCTGGGTCTCCCGCACTGCAGGCAGATTCTTTACTGTCTGAGCCACCGTAAAGCGACTATACCCCATTAAAACATCATTTTTTAAAAAAAGAAAGAAAAATGTCAGGACAAACAGCTCTCTACCCACGACTTCTGACTTGTGCTCTGAGTCCCCAGGGCCGCAGAGCAGCCCATGGAAAAGGCAAGTCTTAGGCAGGACCAGCTCAGGACATGAAGCCTGGACAAGTGTTTTAACCCCTAAGGGTCAGTCAGCAGCTGGGACCCCCGGGTGTGAGGCCGGCAAGTGGACAGTCAGGATGGGTCCTCGAGAAAGGGGCCAACATCTGCAGGCCCAGACCACCCAGAGCAGGACTGCCCAGGGACTGCCATGGGGTCCAATGCTAGGCCAGGCACGAGCTGTCTGGAAATGGTCAGGCCACAGAGAGGGACACTGAGGCCTGGAAGGGTTAAGGCCTTCCCCCAGGCTACACGGCCAGGCTCCTGCCTCACTGCCCCTCTCCCACAGACCAGGGGACAGAGGAACCCGCTCGGCCCGAGGAGCACCCCCCAGACATTAGGTCCAGCCCCCACTGGACGGGGGACCCCAGGAGGCTGATCCCCGCCATCCACAGGCCTCATATGCTGAGGAGGAAGGGAAGGGCTGGCCCACACAAGGACACCACTGTCTGAGCTCATCCTGTGGACGGGACAGGGCCCCTCCCACTTCCAAGAAACTGGCTGAGAGCCTGGGTCCAGCCAGCTGGGCCCTGGGGACACGGGAGGATTTAGGGCCCGGGAGGAGCTCTGGGCGGCAGTGAGCAGCTGAGAGGCGCCCTGTCAGCAGGTGAGAAGCTTTGGGGGCCCTGCACCCAGCCCACCTGCTCCCCCCCCGGCTCTAGACACCCCTGAGGACTTCGGGCTCCTGTGAGGCCTGGGGGCTGAGGTGAGGACAGGGTAAGGGACGGTGGGCACGTCATTTACAAGCCAGGACCCAGGGTCTTGGTTTGTGTGTGCCCGGCAGGTGTGCCCATTCCGAGAGCCGGCAGAACAGCCATCCAGGTAGCTCCCTCCACTCCTCCTCACCTTCTGCCGAGGTCAGAGCCCCCCCAGCGTTGTCCCTCATCTCCACCCGACTCATCCCCTGTTGTCCCTCGGGGAGACTGAGGACCCGAGGGGGTCTCAGCACAGTCCCCCCCCCCCACGACCCCAGAGTCCAGCTCGGCTCTCTGGGTCCCCCGACACCACCACCACCTGCCCAGGCCCCACTCGGGGAGATCCTGCGGGGGGTAAAGGCTAGAGACCCCGACCCACCCTGTTGAGCCCTGTCTCCGGGCGCAAGGAGAGCCACACAGAAGGGGCGGGCAAGGACCCTGGGCTGGGAGGCTGGGAGGGTCCGAGGGGGCTGCGGAAGGCAGACTGGGTATCGGAGGAAGTAAGGATGGTCCAGGCAGAGGCACAGCCCAGCCAGGGGGCGCCTGGGGGAAGACCCTGAGGTTTGGAGACAGGCTGTCCGCCCCCCATGTGTCTCTGGGTGTGTGCCTCTGTCTCTCCCCATGTGGCTCCCCAACTCTTCACCCTAGGGCCCTGAGAGTCGCTGAGAGGCTGAGAGCAAAGGCAGGTGTGGACTCTGCAGGGAGCGGGCAGCGGGAAGGGCACCTGTGAGACCTCGCCAACGGGGTCTGCCTCCCCTCTTCCAAGACGGAGTCTCTCCCCTGGAACCGGAATAGGACTCACCCCCTCGCTGCCCCTAAGGGGCTGGCAGCAGACACTTGTGCTGGTTTCTCCCGAGGACCTGGGGCATCACCTCGTCCCCAAGCTTGCCGAGGCTTCAGAGCTGCACACGGCTGACCCGCCTGCAGTAGGAGGAGCCGGCTGAGCTCCTGCCGGTCCGGAGAGCCGGGGAGGCTGGGGGTGTCCTCTGCCTTCTCTCGTCCTCCCAGCCTCCCACCGCCCCGACCAGTACAGCCCCCCCCCCACTCCCCGCTACCCACCCTCCATGGCCAGCACAGGACTGAGTGTGCTTATGCCTACCACTGGTCTCCGCCCAGCTGATCCTCTGGGGCTGGTACCCAGCAGGAGCATAGTCCAGCCTCTCTCCATGTGGAGCCCTTGAGTTGGGTCCACGAGCACCCGCTTTGCCTGGAGTCCTGTCCAGCCGATGCCAACCAACCTCTGCAATGGCCAATGCCGTTGGTACAAGGCCTTCTCAATCACTCTTTGTGCATTTGGTCTAACCATCCAGCCGGGGGTGGGACAGCCCACCTGGTCAGCGTCCTCGTCTCCCCGGGTCGGGCGTGTATTACGGAATCCTCCTTTTCCCAAGAGGTCGTGGGGCCTGCAGGGCCAGGCATTGACCTGGAAGGGGCCATCCGGCAGACTCGGGACGCACCTGCCTTTCCTCGTGCTGACGACTCAACGTCTGTCGCTTCCCTCCAGGGTCCTGCCCGTGGGCCGCCCAGCCAGCCAGCATGTTCGGGATCTGGAGGACCTTCAGCAGCGTGGTTTTCTACCTCACCCTGGCCGTGGGCCTCGGGGGGCTGCTGGGGAACGTGCTGGTGCTCTGGCACCTCGGCTTCCACATCAAGAAGGGCCCTTTCTCAGTCTACGTGCTCCACCTGGCCGCCGCGGACTTCCTGTTCCTGAGCTGCCAGCTGGCCTTCTCGGCCGTCCAGGCAGCCCTGGGCTCTGAGCACAGCCTCTACGTCGCGGTCACCTTCGTGGCCTTCTCCGTGGGCCTCTGGTTGCTGGCAGCCTTCAGCGCTGAGCGCTGCCTCTCTGACCTCTTCCCCGCCTGCTACCAGGGTTGCCGCCCCAGACACACGTCAGGTGTCGTCTGCGGCCTCGGCTGGGCCCTGGCCCCACCAGCTGTGCTGCTGACCGCCAACGTCTGCGGCCTGCTGAGCAAGAGCGCACGCCCGCTGGCCTGCCTGCGCTACCACGCGGCCAGCGTCGCCTGGCTGCTGGCCCTGGCCTGCACGGCCTTCACAGCTGGCCTGGTCCTCTTTGTCTGGGTGGCGTGCTGCTCCCAGCGTCAGCGCCCACGGTTCTACGGCGCTGTGCTGGGCTCCGGGCTCCTGCTGCTCATCTGCGGCCTCCCCTACCTCCTCTGCTGGACCCTGCGCCCGTACCTCCCGAGCTTCCTGCTGTCCATCTTCTTCCCGCTGGCCACCCTCCTGGCCTGCGTCCACTGCAGCGCCAGGCCCCTCATCTACTTCATGGCCGGCCGGCAGCCGGGCAGGCGGGAGCCTCTGCGGGCGGTCCTCCAGCGGTCCCTGGGGGAGGGCACCCAGCTGGGGGCCGGTGGGCTCTCCCTGCCCATGGGCCGCGTGTAGGGGCCGTGCCCCCAGCCACCCCTTGCCAGACCCTCCAGGACTCCATGTCATCCCCACGCCCGCCCCCCACTCACTCGCTCTGGGGACCCAAGGGCTGGAAGCTGGATGAGAGCCGTGGTCTTGACTCCCCCCTGCCTGGCCTGCAAGGGACAAGGGCAGCCCGAGGACCAGGCCACCAGAGACATAGCAAGGAAGCAGGGAGCCCCCCAGGACTGGGGCAAGGATGGGCACACCAGCTTCCGCCTCCTTCCCACCCTGCCGCCATCTGAGGCAGGAGTGAAGGGGAGGTGGCCCCCCTCAAGGCCTACATGGAGGGCTGGGCGGAGGGGAGCAAGGGCACTGGTTGAGTAGGGGGCTGTCCTCACTGAGGCCCAGCCCCCCAGGGGACCCCTCCCAGGACCTGCCCTGCAGTCTCCCCACTGGCCACCAGATGGCGTGGATTCCCCACCAAGTGTGCACAAAGTGTGTGGGCAAAGCAGGGGTCTCTGCAGAGCCAGGTGCCCCCTTGGCGCCCCCTGCCCCTCCCATCCCCAGGAGTCCTGGACACCTGCTACCTGGAGGGTGCCCTTGCCCCCCAACCCCCATCTTCAGCTTCCACTCCTCCAGGGAATCCTCTGCTCACCCATCACTACCCCCCGCCACCCCATCCCTGCCTATCTGCCGCAGACCCTGCCCCTTCCCCTGCCAGCACCCCACCCCCAGGGCTTCCCTAGTGGAGGAGAGCAGGGAGGGAGACTGATGGTGGACAGACTGGTAGATGAGTGGACGGATGGATGGACAGATGGTGATGCGGAAGAGTGAATGGGAGGAAGGAGGAAGACGGCTGACGCCATTACTTGCCGCTTCCAAAGCACAGGTCATTTTATGTGTTTCTGGTGATATATGTTTAAAACGATACTCCATGGTCATTGTCAAGACTTTTGAGTCCTACAGAAAATACCGAAAAGCTAAGTCACCAAAGCTCTTGGACTCAGACGGAGAACCCTCTGGCCGGGTTCATTTTTCTGATGGAGACCTACAGAAATTTCCATTTTTTCCAAAGATGAAGACATTCTATACCTGCTACGTGAAATCTGTTACAACAATGCCTTCTACAACACCAGGAGAATTGTTTTTAAAAAGTTGTCCTTTTTTCACTAGAAAAGGTATGTGCTGCTCCTCCGTGGGACTTTGGAGAATTCTAAGGAAAGGACAGGAGACTCACCTGGACCCCTCCCCAGCCTGGAGATGCTTCTGCAGGTTGTCCATCCCTCCTGGAGTGGACAGGACTGTGGCCACCCCAGGTCTCCCCATCTGGTCTCCCCAGACTGTGCCCTTAAGACTGGATGATTCCAGCCAAGAAGGGCCAGGGCTCTGACAGCCTAGCAGGCTCAGGAAGTTGGGTAAGCAACCTCAACCTTGGCTTTGAGGGTAAGATGGGGAGGGGCCAGCCATTCTTGGGACCACTTCACACCGGACCCAAGGAGGGGTATGGCCTCCTTCCTAGAGTTTCTGGAAATGGGATGAGGGTGGGGCAGCCTCAGAGGTGAGCCAGCATCAGCCCCTACCTCTCCCAGCCCCAGGAAATAGCTGTGGGGCCCCCTGAGGGGCTGTTCTTCTGCGTGCAGCCAGCAGAGACAGACAGGCAGCTGGCAAGTGTCTGGCGCGTGTGATGAGCAGCCCAGTCTGGACAGATGGGCAGGGCCGAACCTCTGTCCCAGAACCTGCTGCTGGGCGAACAGACGCCAGCCTGGGCACTATGGAGCCAGCGTGGCCCCAGTCCCGGAGAAGCGACGGCCACCTAGAGGGACCTGCGAGAACAGGACTGGGCTCCTGTCCCTCTGGCGTCTCTCCAGCCTGATGACCTCCGGTGAATCACCTGACTCCGGGGAGCCTCGTCTGCAGAAGGAGAAGCAGAGTAGCATCTCCATCCTGGAGTATGAGGAAGGAGGCAGGAGGCCAGGCTAGCAGAGGGCAGACCATGACCTTCCTGACCTTCAAAGTCAGCAGCATCGCCTCTCCCATCTTTATCTCTGTCTCTGGGCCAAGCTCTGCGTGTCCCCAGGCCTCCCTGACCTTAGCATACAAGTTACCCTGATGGTTGGCACCCCGCTCAGCCCCTGGGACCTGACCTTGTGTCTGTCTGTCCTGTGACACTGGGAAATTCCTGGCAGCGGGCGCCCTGCCCTCAGCTCCTCTGGTGCCCACCCGCCTTGGCTGAGCATCTGGAGGGACTGCCTCGCCCAGAGCAGCCTCCCACCCACCTCGTGCTGCATTTCCTGGGCTCGGGTTTGAGCCTCGGGGTCCACGTGTCTCACTGGGAGGTGAGCTCCTGGGGGTCAGGGGTGAGGGGTGCTGTCTCCCGGGCTGAGAACCAGACGGCTGGGAGGGGTGGTCTGACAAGCATCTGTGGGGTGGGCGGACTGGTGGGTGGGTGAGTGGGTGACAGTGTGGGCGCGGAAGCCGGTGAGTCAAGGATGAGGCTGAGATGGAGCGCCACTCAGCGGAATCAGCCCAGGCGGGTTCTGGGGACTTCTGGGTCAGCCGAGGCCTGACCACTGACCTGACACCTGAGCAGAAGGCGGGAGACGCGAGGGACCCAGGTGTCAGAGCCACCCAGCCCATCACCAGCTGTCTGCCACACACTCTTTCAGCCAGCAAACGCCGGTGGAGGGGACTCACGGCCGGGGGCTGGGCGGGAGCTCGGGGGAGGGTCACGCCAAGGTGCGGCCCCTTCTGCAAGAGCTCAACGTCTGGAGACGTGATGGACACGTCCATGCAACCCGAGGACAGCACATGAAGAGGCTTAGAGAGGCCCCTTCTTTCGGGTCGTGCATGTCCCGGTGTGGGTGGCAAACCACCTGGTCCCCCTAGCGTTACAGACGCAAGGAAGAGGGTCACATTTCACCACCACTCATAAAGCAGAGGGGCCTTCTAGGAGGAAGCAGTGCCAGTGCTGATCCTGGGTCTGCCTGTGTCAGGAAGGGACTGCCGCCGGTGGGGGACAGTCTGAAAGGCCCCCAAACACAAGCACGCGCTGAGAAGAAGAGAAAGAAAGAAGGGGGCCCCCAGAGGAGCTGAAGCAGCCAGATCCTGGGACGGGACAGGTGTGCAGTAGACGAGACCGTGGCCGGCCCGCGGGCAGCGGGCGAGCGTCCTCATGACCTTCCTCCTGGGCTGGTCTTTCCTGTGGTTCCCCTCAGAGTAAGCGCGGGTGCTGTGAAACAGGGCAAGTGTCAGCTGGGTTTGGTTTCCTTTTCTTTTTCCATGTGGCTAACCAGTCGTTCTAATGACATTTATTGAAAAGGCTTCCCTTCTCCCATGAATTGCATGGGCGCCTTTATTGTAAATCAGGTGACTGTACGTGGAGGACTTACTTCTGGGCTCTGTTCTGTGTTGGTCTGCTTTTGCTTATACCAGCATCACACTGTTAATTATCAGCATTAAAAATAAGTCATGAAATCAAGGGGTCTACACTTTTAAATTTCTTCTTCAAGATTTACATTTCCCCATAGGGTTTAGAATAAACTTGACAATTTCCTCAAAAATCTACTGAAAATGTGACTGGGATGGCATTGAATCTATTCAATCTTTCTATAAAAATTCACAGAGGGGCTTCCCCAGTGGTCCAGTGGTTAAGACCCCGTGCTTCCATTGCAGGGGTCGAAGTTTCCCTCCCTGGTCGCGGGGCTTGCTTCTGCTGCACAACCACGGCCAAAAAAATATCATGGGTAACTGACATCTTAACAATACGGAGTTTTTCGATTAATAAGCATGCTTTAGTTGCTAAATCGTGTCCAACTCTTTGCGACCCCATAGACGGTAGCCCACCAGGCTCCTCTGCCCACGGGATTCTCCAGGCAAGAATACTAGTGTGAGTTGCTATTTCCTTCTCTAGGGGACCCCCCTGACCCGGGGACTGAACCCACATCGCCTGCACGGAAGGCAGTCTCTTGCACTCCAGGCAAATTCTTTACTGCTGAGCCACCAGGAAGCATATTGTAAACTACCCCCCACCCCCGACCATTTAATTCAGTCTTTGACTTCTGTCACATAATTTTGTAGTTTTCAGCATAGGTGTCTTGCTCATGTTTTGGGAAATTTACCCCTAGGTATTTGAGGCTTTCATGCAATGCAAAATTTCATTTTTCAATTGTTTGATCTTGACTTTCTATGATTGAATAACTCTCCTGCCAACTTTCTAAATTAGTTCTGAGTCTTTTTAAATTTTTGCTTATTTATCTATTTGTTTGGCTGTGTCCATTCTTAATTGTAGCTCTCAGGACCTTCATCCTGCATCGCAGCATTTAAACCCTTAGTTGCAGCCTGTGAGGTCTGATTCCCTGACTAGGATCTAGTCCCCTGAGCAGAAATGAAACCCAGGCCCCCCTGCATTGGGAGCGTGGAGTCGTAGCCACTGGACCACCAGGGAATTCCCTCTAGTCGTCTTCTTGAAGTCTGCTTAGGGTTTCCTATGTATACAATCATGTCATTTGCAAATAGAGATCATTTTACTTCTTCCTTTTATTTCCTTTTCTTCTTTTATAGTGCTAAGACCTTCCTTCAGTGTTGAATGGAAATGGTAAAAAATGGCATCCCTGCCTTATTCTCAGTCTTATAGGGAAAATGGTCAGTATTTCACCACTAAATATGATGTTAAATATAGATTTTTTTGTATACACCCTTTGTCATACTAATATAATTTCCATTTATTCCTAATTTTCCAAAAGTTGCATTTTTTTAAAAATCATGAATGGGTACTGAACTTACTGCGTCTTTTTCTTCATTTATTGAGATGACCTTATGGTTTTTCTCCTTTGGGGCTTCCCCGATGGCTCAGTGGGCAAAGAATCTGCCTGAAGTGCAGGAGACACAGGAGATGCAGGCTTGATCCCTGGGTTGGGAAGATCCCCTGGAGGAGGAAATGGTACCCACTCCAGTATTCTTGCCTAGAAAATCCCATAGACAGAGGAGCCTGGCTGGCTGCAATTCATAGGTTGGCAGCTGGACACAACTGAGTGACTAAGCACGCACACACACACACACACACACACATACACAGTTTTTCTCCTTTAGTCTGTTACTTTGGTGAACTACATTGATTCATTTTCCAACGCTGACCTTGTCGTCCCTAGATAAACCCCACTTGGCCAGAATATATTATCCTTTTTATATATTGAATTTGGTTTGCTAAACATTTGATAAGGGCATTTGCATTTACATCCTGGGAGATCCTGGCCTGTTTTTTCTCATAATGCCCTTGTCAGTTTGGAGTATCCGTTATCCCCTTTTACTCTGCAAGAATTTGGGTAAGACCAGTACTATTTCACCAGAGAAACCATCTTTCCTGGAAGGAGTGTAAAATGCAATTTCAGTTTCTTTAACAAATACAGGGCTACCCGGATTTTCTTTTTTCTTCTTGCATCAGTTTTAGAAAGTCTTGTTTTTCAGGGACTTTTTCCCTTTCATCACTTGGATTTAGCGTGAATGTGAATGAGCCGTCTTGGAGGTGAATCCTCCAACCCTGGTCAAGACTTCAGATGACTGCAGATGCCTGGTCACTACAAGACCCTGAACCTAGGCAGGTCACTCCCCAGCTCTTGACTTACAGAAGCCATGAGAGAATCAAAGCTTATTATTTCAAGCTGCTAAAGTTTAGAGTCGTTACAAAGCAACAGATACAATATGAAATACTCCTCTTTCTCCAGCGATATCCTTCAGTCGTGCCCGACTCTTTGTGAGCCTATGGACCGTAGCCCTCCAGGCTCCTCTGTCCGTGGGATTCTCCAGGCAAGAACACTGGAGTGGGCTGCCATTTCTTTCTCCAGGGGAATCTTCCCGACCCCGGGACTGAGCCTGCGTCTCTTAAGTGTCCTGTATTGGCAGGCAGGTTCTCTACCACTAGCACCACCCGGAGACTGGGCAAAGCTTCTTTCCATACGTAGCGTGTGTGCGTGCTGAGTCACCTCAGTCGTGTCTGACCCTGTGCGACCCCAGGGACTGCAGCCCACCAGGCTCCTCCGTCCATAAGCTTCTCCAGGCAAGAATACCGGAGTGGGTTGCCCTGCCCTCCTCCAGGGGATCTTCCCCACCCAGGGATCACACCCGCATCTCTTATGTCTCCTAAATAGGCAGGCAGGTTCTGTACCATTAGCACGGCCTGGGAAGCCCACCTTAAGGTCTACTTTACCTGCAGTAAATCACTAGCCGCACTGGCTTGCCTGTCACTCTTGTCTGTATGGCGTATTTTTCATTCCTTTCTATCTTTCTGCACCTGTGTCTCTTGTACACAGCACAGTATTGGGTAGTATTTTTTAATCTCGTGTGAAAATCTCTGCTTTTTATTCAGAGTATTTAGTCCACCTAAGTGTACTATAATTATTGATGCGATTGAGCATACGCCTACCATCTTAGTATTTGTTTTCCATTTCTCACTTATATTCGTTGTCCTATTGAGCTTCCTTTCTTGCCTTCTTTTTGATTAATCAAATGATTTTTAGTGCTCCATTTTATCTTCTCTCTTGGCTTTTTAGCTACAGCTCTTTGTTGCATATTCTGGCAGGTTTCTCCAGAGATGATAATGTGCCCTTTTAACTTATCACAATGGCTAGTAAACCACTTGAAAAACACAACATAAGGACCCTCCAGTGGCTGAAGCCCTTTTTCCTCCTCCAGCTCTTTGGATTATTTTTATACATTTAATTTCTACGAATGTTATAAACCCCAACATGTATTTTTACTACTCTTGCTTTGTAGAGATTAAGAAGAAAATATCCTTTTATGATTACCTGCATACGTACCATTTCTAGCTCTCTTCATTTTTACTTTCAAATCTGAACCACTTCTCTTCAGCCTGAAAAACTTCCTGTTTTCAGAAGAATGAAAAGGGGCAGGACCCAGGCCTGTGACCCAGGCTGAGTCAGCAGGCCTCACAATAGACTAAACAAAGCTATCAAGTCTGTTTCTTCCTCCCATGGGATGCCTGTAGGTGAGCATACTGCCCTCCCAGAGAAGGGGCCTCCCCAGGCTGGCAGGGCCCCTCCCAGCAGGGAGGAGGCATCTGCAGCCCTCGGCTCTGGGCCCTCCCAGCCCAGAGTGAATGTATGTTTCCTGGACCTGCAGGAAAACTACTCTGCGGTCCAGGGAGGCCCTCGGTCTGTCCGTCCTCCCTCTCTGCCCTCATGCGGGGCCCTGGCGTCCCGCTTGCTGGCTAATCTTTGCCAGCCTGAGCTTCCGGGGGCCCATCTGTCTGCATTTGGTCACCCTCCAGCAGCCCCGGGCGCCAAAGTGGGGACTTTGAGAAGAGACCAAACTCTGGAGCGCCTGACAAAGCTGCTTCACAGCCTGGAGAAAGCCTGGCATCCCTAATGGGCATCAGGGGCCCTGAGAGCTCATCAGAAACCACCCAGGGCAGGCCCTCGGCGGTCACGCTGGGCCAGAGGTCAGCCGCTGGGGGCCTGCGAGCCTGCAGTCAGTTACCTTTGTGGGAGTTCCCAGGGGTTAAGTCTTAATTAGTTAACAGCACTTACAGTTGGGAAATTTCCCTTCAAAATCCATATTTCGGGCCTCTCCTGAATGTCAGAGGCTGGCAAACCTCACTTGCTTTGCCCTCTGCACACAAAGGAGGGGTGGGGCAGCCCCCTGGTAGGGGCTCCTCACTGCCCCCAAGGGCCCCTTCTCCTCCGTCACCCTGAGCCCTGGCCACTGCCGCTCCCCACTGTTGCTTCCTAGGTAGAAGAGGAAAGTGAGCGGGTCTTCTTTGCTCCCCTTTTTGAGGGAAAGTGGGGGAAAACGGACCCAAGGGATCCCCATGCCTTGAGAAAAACAGGAGAGTTTATTTCTTTGTAAGTGAGATGAACATTCCTTTATGGATAACGTGCAAAAAAACTCTCTGCAGAGGTAAGATTCCCACCGCCTGCCCCCCTCCCCACGGACGGGATCCCTTCATCCTGCCGATGGAGAGACGGAGGCCCAGACAAAGCGGGGGCTCCACCGGTCCCCCTGCTGAGCCGCCGCAGAGCTGGACCCCTTGGACAGCTGTGTGGGCAATGCTGGCCCTGGCCCTGGAACCACGACCAGGACGCTGCTGTCTCAGCCCTGGAGGCCCAGGCCTGTGAAAGATGGTTTCCCTGCCCACCCTGCCCAGGCACACACGGCCTCCAGCAAGTGGGCGGCAGGTGGCCTGCACCGGCCAAATGGCCTGGAAAGATGGGCTGCGGGTGGAGGGGAGGCGGCTGCAGAGAAGCTGATGAAGGACTTCCTGCGGCTTCCAGCGGGGCGGGGGGGGGGGGGGGGAGCCAGTCTCACCAGAAAGACAGGGAGCAGGGAGCAGACAGACAGAGAGGTCCTTGTGCCTCGTGCATTGTGGAGCATTGAGCAAGGCCCGCCTGGGGCTTCCTCCTCCTTAGCGTCTCAGTAGGAGGCCTCTCAGCACCTGTGCCTGGGAGAAGGCCAACCTGTCCCAGAGTAGCCTTTCCGGATCAAATTGGAGGATGGGGTTCACTCCAGGCTCAAAAACATGGCCTCCGCCTTCTCCACGGGGCCTGAAATTCCACCATAACGTCACACTTTGCGGGTGAAGGGGCATATACACAGACTCGTCAAATTAGAGAGGGAAATAGCAGAGTGGAGATGGCTCCCACGGCCAGGCTGGGACCAGGACTGGCCAGAAAACATGAAGCGGAGTGAGCAGGTTTCCAGGGTTACATAGGGCCCCTGCCACCAGGCTAGGAGGAAGTGGGGGACCCACTAAGCCTCCAGAGTCAGAGGTGCCACCTCACGCCAGGTGCCTGGCATAGCACTTGTTTCTATTGTTTTAAAATATCACCATCACCCTCACCATCACCACCGTCATCACCACCACCACCATGACCACCATCCTCACCACCACCATCACCATCCTCATCACCATCACTCCCTCTCCTCCTCTTCAAGACATCCCCAACTCCCTGCCAAAGACAAAGGAAGGCAGGAGGAGGAGAGCCACCCCGCACCTCCTCCATGCTCCTCATCTCAGCTCACAGACTGCCCTACACTCACCTCCATGCCCCTTGGCTCCCTCCCTAGCCTCATGCACACACTCAGCCTCCTTCATCAGACAGGTCCCCAGATTTGACCTCTGCTGCTGCTGCTCCTGCTAAGTCGCTTCAGTCGTGTCCGACTCTGTGTGACCCCACAGACGGCAGCCCACCAGGCTCCCCCGTCCCTGGGATTCTCCAGGCAAGAACACTAGAGTGGGCTGCCATTTCCTTCTCCAGTGCATGAAAGTGAAAAGTGAAAGTGAAGTCTCTCAGTCGTGTCTGACTCTTCGCAACCCCATGGACTGCAGCCTACCAGGCTCCTCCTGGTAGGAGTGACCCCTGCGTCCCACTCCCTTCTCTTCAGCCTCTCAGTAGATACCTGCCCTCCTCCCAGACCCCAGGGGCCACTTGCATCCCACTGCCCTCCTCCCTGGCGTCCTAGGGGTCACCTATGTCCCACACTGCCCTTCTCTCCAGCCACGCAGGAGACGCCTGTCCTCCCCATAAGACCCCAAGGGTCACCTGCATCCCACTGCCCTCTCCCCAGACCTTGGGGGTCACCTGAGTCCCACTACCCTCCCCCTCAGACCCCAGGGTTCATCTGTGTCCCACTCCCTTCTCTTCAGCCTCCCAGGGGTCACCTGCATCCCACTTCCTTCCTCCCTGGCCTCCCAGGGGTCACCTATGTCCCACTGCCCTTCTCTCCAGCCTCTCAGGAGACACCTGTCCTCCTCCCCAGACCCCAGGGACCACTTGCATCCCACTGCCCTTTTCCCTGGCCCCCACGAAGAGTCACATGTACGGAGGGAACCTGCAGCTCTCCCAACCCAGCCTCCAAAAAAAAGGCCATCAGCACTTGCTCCTGCAATGCTGTAGGCAGGGGGCGGGGTGAGCAGGACCTGCAGAATAGGGTGGGCAAAGCTGGGTGAGCAGGGCTGGGCTGGGCTGGGCTGGGAGGGAGCTGGCTACTCAGGAGAGTGGAGAATGACACTAGAACATAGGGAGCCTGAATTCCTGGTGCCTCTGACTCGCTGTGTGACCCCAGGCTGTCGCTCAGCCTCTCTGTGCCTGAGTCTCTGCCCCTGGAAGAAGCCACATGAGGTCAGGGCGGGGATCCTCTGGTGTTGGGCGATGACCTGTCTGCCTCCCACCGTCATCCCTAAGCAAACCTGCCAACTGGGAGGTGCGGCTGCCTCGGGGTGTTAGGTAACAGCCCAGGCTGCTCCTCAGACCTGCAGCCGTGCGGCTGGACCCAGATCCGCCTGGCGCCTGAGGCGGCTGCCGCAGCCGGTCCTCCTGGTGGCAGCTGGGGGCTGGAGGGTAGGGCTGCAGGCTCTGGAAAGCCACACGCCGGTCCTCTCCGTGCCTCTGGGGTGGAGGGGGCGCCCGTCCTGCAGAGCCCACCAGCCCTCACTTTGCAGCCAGCAGCACCTGTCTGCAGCCCCACCGGACACCGCTCAGACACTCCCCTGGAGACTCTGCCAGCTCCGGACCTGCAGGGTCCTCGCCAAGAAGAGCCTGTACTGAGGGCGGGTAGGGTCCGCGGGGTCAGCTGAGCCCTCTGCTGGGCCAGCGCACCACCCCACCCCACTGCCCACCACACCTCCCCCCGGGGTGCAGCGGAGCTCAGTGTGAACTCCAGAGGGCCAGCCTGGAGGAGGGAGCCAGCCCGCTGCGCCCGTATGCCCTGCTGCACGGTGAGTGAGCGCCGGCTGCCTGGGGAAGGCGGGGGGCACACCACTTCTTTGGGGGCTGGGGCGCCTAGGGAGGGGCCCGGGAGAGGCAGGTAGCAGAGCCCGCCGGTTTTCTCCTGACTTCCTCCAAGTCCCCAGTGGGGGCGGGTGGTGGGGCTGACACACTGGCAGGTTAGGGGCTGGCCCTACCCGCCGTCCCCAGCCGCGCCCCTCAGTGGGAGCCAGGTGGGTGGCTCCCAGGTCACCCTGGGCAGTGCTGCATTGCACCCACGCCTGGGCCTCCTCGTCCTGTCCCCCCACCCCGCCCCCGGGGGCGGCTCCAGCCAGCCCCTCCTGGAGGGGCAGCCGGAGAGGGCTGGGCTTTGGGACCTGCAAGCCCTGCAGGGTCACTTCTGAAGATCCCTGTGTCCCATTAGGGCCTCAGACTGCTGGCTTCTTGGCACACTGCGGTTTCTTTCTTAAAAACCGGACTTGAGAGGGGGTATCTGGATTTCTGAGCCCACGTCACCCTGGCAGGGTGGAAAATAAAGCTGAGAGGCGCTCTGGGTGGCAACCGAGGACCCGGATGCAAGCTGGGGTGCGGATGGGGTTCCGCAACAGAAGTGGGGTCAGCAGGGCTCGGCTCCCCGTCCCCAGCCTGTGTGTGCACCAGGCACCTGGGGGGCTCGGCTCAGCACCTTCGCCCCGGGGGGCTCCAAGCTCGGGGGCGGGGGGCCTGGCCACCGAGGCATTCCCTCCTCCAGCGTTCACATAACACAAGGAGGCTCACAACCCTGGGTGGTGCAGCGGGGCAGGAGCAGCTGGCTCGGGTCCTCAGGAGAGCCCCGGGGCTGGGTGCAAGGCCGCCCTAGACGGGGCTAGCTGATCAGACCCGCCAGCGTGGAGGACGCAGGGCAGCAGAGGTAATGTCCCGGAGCCTGGGTTCAAGTCCCTGCTTCTCCCCAGCTGTGTGTCCCTGGGCAAGCATCTGCTTTCTGCCTCTGCCTCCTTTTGCCCATCTGGAATGTTAGTAATCGCGCCCGCCTCGCCCCCACTTTCGTGAGAATGAAACTAGCTCCTGGGTGTGGGTGGGGGCACGGTGTAACACCAGGCCATAGGTGTGTTGTTGGTTGTTGCTGCTAGAAATTCAACTGAACGTTCATTAATTTTGATGTTGCATTTACCTATTCACCTTTGAGAGCCAACAAATTTATTTTAGTCTCAGATCAGTAGGTACCTCTTGAAAGGCTGTGCCCACAGGTCTGGCAGCAAGAAGTTCCATGGAGAGGGAGGGCAGTGAGCTCCATAAACAGAGGGCAGCCGGCCGGGAGGCTGTCTCCGCGGGTGGGGACCACCAGGCCCTGCAGCAGCCAGCCTCGGGTCTGAGCCTCCCACCCTCCCAGGTACCCCCCAACCCAGGTCAGTAGGAGCAGCGCTCAGACCTGCCACAGACCAGCCCCCTGCAGCTGTGCTCAGCGCCCAGTGCCCCGAAGGGAGCCCTGGGCTGGTGCCCTTCCAGGAGACGCTGTCTGCAGGTCCTGGAGGCTGGACATGACCTCTGTCCCTCGGGGGCCTTAGCAACCTGTTCCTCAATGTCCCACTGCCTCCGGCTGACTCTCAGACTGACTTTAGGAGGCGGCCCAGGGGGTGAAGAGGAATTCTAATTGGGCCAAAGGAAACATCCAAACATTGGCATCTCAGGCTCTGTTCCTGCAGCCAAGGAAGGCGGGGAGGGAGACGCTGAGCCCACAGCCCTGGGCCCCCCTCCCGGCAGGCCTGCAGAGGAGCAGGCTCCCCTGGGCTCCCAGGGCCCCCAGGGCCACAAGAGAGGCCCCTCCAGAGGTCTGGTTGAAGCCATTGGCTGGTGATTTTTGGTGCAAGCCTCTCTTTTCCTAAAAGGAAAGCGGAGGGGCTGGGGGGCTGGGGGGCTGGGGGGCTGGGGGGCCGGGAGAGGGTGATGACTGCAGCTGGGCTGGTGCCCCCGGGGCAGAGCAGGGGTGTTAGGGGCTCGGGCAGCCGCAAACAAGCCTCTTGGCTGGGCTCCTGCTGTCCTTCTCAAGGAGCCCCCACAGGGCCCCCCAGGCCCACAGGGGTCCCTGGGCTGGACAACCCTGGTGCAATGTCCCCGATTCCTGGACTTCACCAGCCTTGCAGTCCCCCTCCCCCAGACCAGACCCTTCCCGCCTCCTGTCCCCCCTGCCCTGCAGCACCACCCAGGATCACCCCACCTCCTAACACTCCCCCTGGGTAAGGCCAGGGCAGGGGCAAGGATGCCCCAGAGCGAGCCCGCCAGAGGAGCCTGCTCGGTGCCTGGGGGCCAGGGTGACCCAGGTGTGTTCTGGAGCCCTCTGGGCCTTCACCTCCAGCCAGCGAGTGTCACGTCGCCGCTGGCTGAGTCAGGAGCCAGCAGCCTCTGGCTGGCAGTCCTCGGCGGGCCACATTAGTCCTTGTCACGTATGTGTCCGTCCTCCAGGGCCCTGTCTACCCCGGGAACCCGTGGCCCTCCTCTTACCCCTCCAGCCCCTCAGGCCTCCCTGAACCCACGTCCTCTCGGCTCCTTCTCCAGGCCTGTGGGGGCCCTGAGGACTGACTCAGCAGGAGGGCAGCTCCCGTGGCAGGGGAGGAGCCCCCACCTCAGCAACAGGGCCATCTGAGACCCACCCTGTCTTTACCCAGCTCGGGTCAAGCATTAGCAGACGGGGTGCCCCAGACCCCAAAAGAGACCCAAACCCCTTCTCTGATCAGCAGCTCATCGGTCCAGCCCAAATATGCTCACCAGACATTTCCAGGCATTGTTCTGCGTGAAACCTCCTTGGGGGTCAAGGAGATACAGGAAGAGCCGGACACACCCATGCCCACCCCACCCCCACCCCAACCATAAGACAGACTCAGAGCCGATCATTAACAGAGAGATGAAGTGCACACACTCCAGGGTGCAGTCAGGAGGGCTAGGAAGGCGGTGGGAGCTGACTGCAGGGCAACGTGGTCACCAAAACTGCTCCCTGGCCCCCACCTGCTGAGTGCGGCTGTCCTGGGGGCCTCCTGTTCTCGCTCTCTTATCCCTACACCCAGCTGTGAGTAACCACTGTCCTGAGTAAGGACTGTCTTGTAGCCGGGGAAACTGAAGCATGGGAGGTTGTATTCCTCAGCTACTGCTGTGTAACAAATTGCTACAGACTTAGCAGCTTCAAGTGCTTCTCCCCCTCCACCCTCCACTGCTATTATTCCTGTGGCCAGAAGTCCAGGCTTCGCTGGGGTGTCTGCTCAGAGCCTCACAGACAGAAATCAGGACACCTGCTGGCCAGTTCCTTCTTCAACCCCTGGGAGAGAGTTCACACCCATGTTCACCCAGGCCATTGGCCAAACTCCATTTCTAGGACTGAGGTCCCCGTTTCCTAGCTGGTTGTCAGCGGGGCCACTGAGTTCCCTGCCACAGGTCCTCTTCTGTCTTTGGGCCTCCCTCCTGTCACAGCCTCCTCAGTCTCTGACCTCCGGATCCAATAGCCAGACCCATTCCATTCATCTTCAGTTTGATTAACCAAAGTTGACTGACTAGCAGCCTCAGTGACCTCTGCAAAGATCCCCATTGCCAGGTTGAGTGAAGTCATCACAGGCACCATCTCTCTGGTGCCCACAGGTGCCACCCAAGCTCAAGGGCAGGATATCGTGGGGAGGGGGCATTGAGCCATCCTGCAATTCTGCCCACCCAGAGATTCACTGATGTTTAAGGTCAAACAGCTAGTAAGTGGCAGAGCTGTGGTCATCCCCAGGGGTCTGGCTCCAGGGACGCAGCCCTTCAGAGAGGGGAGGGTTCGTCTCAGGGGAGTGGGAGCCTGAGCCAGGGCTGTGGGGTACGCCTGATGGAACCCAGGGGCGACAGCGACCAGGGCTGGGGGAGGAGGGCATCACCCTTGAGGGGCTGCTCTGGGGGCAGAGGGCATCACCCCTGCCGCAGGAGGGGCACGCAGCACTTTCCCCTCGCCCCATCTCAAACCCACCATGAGGCTGCACAGATGAGGGGCCACCCAGACAGCCCTGGGGGCTGGGCCGGATCCCTGGACGTCAGGGGGTCAGGAAGACCACAGCTGCAGTTGCCAAGGTCTGGGAGCGAGCAGGGCGGGGCTGTGGAGTGAGGGTCTCTGGGTGGGCGTGCGCTCCCACGAGCGGCCGCGTGATTACTGTCTCTCAGCCTGGAGGGCACCCTGGACGGTGGGATCCTCTGCTTTGCTCACTGAGGGCTCCCCGAGGTCCACCGGGGCAGCCTGGTGATGATGCGGTCAATGACACAGCCTGCTGGATGGACCGACTGCCGGGCCACCGCCCAGCAGCCGCCCGCAGAGCAGGCTGAGCTCCTAGGGACCCCTCCATGGCAGATGAAAGCCAGCAGACAGGCTGTTTCCCTGCAGGTCCCATGGCCCACGTGCCCTGGGACAGCAGAGGCTGCAGCCACAGGACGCAGCGCCTCCTGTCCGGGGTGCCAGAGCCACCTCCATCCCTGGCACGGTGCCTGGCAGCCCGCTGCGGCCCCGGCCGTCCTTGCCAGGTGTGTGAAGGAGAAGGCGGGCCAGGCAGCCTCCTGGCACAGATGGGGCCTGTCAGCTGCCTTAAATTACAGCTCACCTCAACCGGCTGGCGAGACCTGCCACCACCTCCTCTTCCTGCAGAGACTCTCTCACTCGTTCCTATCTGCCCCGCAGGTGTTCCCTGCCTGAGTGCACAGGACCCAAGGGGTGGTGTGCCCTCTGCTGCTCCTCGAGCACAGATGGGTGAGCGGAACACCCCCCAGGCGGGGGCTAGCACATTGACACAGAAGTCCGAGTGTTGCAGGCCCCCATAAGGGCTCCCCGGGGAGCCTGGAGGGGCCCCCCATCCAGTTGGAAAACCAGCAAAACCATAAAGAGCTGGAGGAGTTGGAAGGCGGGCAACATAGGAGGCTGCCAGGAGGCCTCCCTGGAGGAGGTAGCGGGGGGGGCGGCCCACGATAGTCCCCTTTGCTCCAAGATGGAGAAGGGCCGCTTCTGTCCAGCCAGTCACAGGCCGCGTGGTGAGAAGGCAGAGTCACTTCTGTGCCCTGGGTATCAGTGGCAGAGGACGCCAGCTCTCCCCCTGAGGCCTCCGTCAGAGCCCTGGGGGCCCTTGAGCGTCCCGCTTTCCTGCTGCACGTGTATTGGTCTCCGGGAGCTGCTGGTGGCCAAGCACCACACGGGGACCTCAGCGATACACCTCAGTCCTCTCACGCTGGGGGCCGGAAGTTCAGGATGGAGGCATCTGGGGGTTGTTTCCTCCGTGGGCTGGGAAGGAGAATACAGTCCAGGCCCCTCCCCCAGCTCCCGGGGTTTGCTGGGGGTCCCGGTGGGGGCTCGCCGGTTTGCAGAGGCACCACCTGGTCTCCACCTGATGTCCCAGGCTCCGGCGTCCGGCAGGTGAGCCAAGCCAGTAGGTGCTAGTAGCCCCTGGTCTTTCAGCGGGGCTCCCTCTGCCAGACCTGGACCCACACACCCGCAGGGAGCCTTCTGGCCCGTGGTTACAAAACTTGGAGAGGGCTCTGGGCGAGGCCCCGGCTCGGGCCTCCGTGGCCCTAGACAGCTGGGCAGGGCCAGCTTGGCTTGTTCTTGCTCTTCAGGATGAGCCCCGAGGTCCTCCGGCTTCCCCGGCGCTCCCTGGAGCATCTTCCTCTCCTCCCAGCAGGGGTCGCTCTGGGGCGAGGGTTTTGCTGCATCCCCACCTTTTTGGTGCCGGCAGGCGTACGGAGGAGAGGTGGACTCCAGAGGTAGAGAACCTGCCTGCCAGCGCAGCAGACCTAAACACCCTGGGTTCAGTCCCTGGGTCGGGAAGACCCCCTGGAGGAGGGCACGGCAGCCCAGTACTCTTGCCTGGAGAATCCCATGGACAGAGGAGCCTGGCGGGCTGCAGTCCATGGGGTCGCGGGGTCGGACACGACTGGAGCAACTTAGCGTGCTCGGGGAAGGGAGGACAGATGGGTGGACGGGCGATCAGCTGCGGGACAGCTGAGACCCCAGAGGTGCCAGAGGGAGCGGAGGCTGCCACACCCACGGTGTGACCGCCCATGGACGGGGCGGGGCCGCCGGGCCAGTGAGCGAGTTAGTGAGGACCGCAGCGAAGGACAGCGCGGAGACCTCTCCCCCATCTGACCGCGGGGGCTAACGGAGCACAACGGAGCCCCTCCTGCACGCCAGGCTCCGGGGCTGGCTGGCCACCGGCATTCCCTCTGTCTACCCTCCCGAAGCACCTGGCAAGAAGGTGTGACTAAAACCTCTGCAGAAGGGAGAGGCTGAGGCTCAGAGAGGCTGAACAACCCACTGCATTGTCTGCCAGACTGGTCTCAGAGAGAGCCTTCTGTGACTCAGTCCTGCCTTTCTCCACCCCCGCTCTCAACAGCGACTCTTTGTGAGAGAAGAAGATGATCAAACATTCCTTTTGGGTCAAAATGATTCAGTTTTTGTTCCCCAGTAAGGGAATGCAAAACTTCTTAATGAATGACTTCGGATAAGCCACTAGCAATCCCTCACACCCTAGTACGAATTAGGAGTACGTGCGGGGGGGGGGGGGGTCCGCTGTCAGGATCGGCTCGCGGCAGAATAGGATTCAGAGCAGTGGGTATCCAGAGGCCGTGAAGCCCTAAACAGGGAACCTCATCCTGGATTTCAGGGGCTCTCTAGGTGAGAGGTATACCCTGCAAGAGAGCCCTAGAAAGAAGTAGAAGTCCAACTCGCTGGCCCAGCACAGAGCAGTCTGCCCTCAACCCACTCACCGGAGGGCCAGGGGCCACTGGTGCACCAGATGCGTTCCCTACACTCCTGCCCCCTCGGGGCCCCACAGACCCACCAGGCCCCCAGGGAAGCACCAGCACCAGGCTCTGTGGTCTGTGGGGAGGGCCCCTCCCTGCCGCCTCCTCACTCCTGGGAGGGGGAGACCTGAGCCTGGGTGGGGGAGGGCAGGGCAAACCATTCCAAGAAGACCTCGCCCACCTTCTCTCCAGCCTCCTGTTGTCAGGAAGGACCTCACCGAGGGCCCCTGCAGGTCTACCTTGGCAGGAAAGAACCAGAAAGTGCCAGAAAGAGCACAAGGGACCATGGGAAAGAGTGGAGCTGGCCGCAGGCCTAGGGGCCTCCCTCTCTGTCGCCAGGTCTGGGCCCTGGGACAGCCCCTTATCCATGCGGCACTGAGACAGTGTGGCCCCAGACGTTCCAGGGCGGTGATTCCGGGAATGACAGACCTTCGATGGCTCTCCTGACCCCTTGCGGAATTCCTCCCCCGCTTGGGCCACAGCTGAAGTCCTGGGGCCTCCAGGGGTGGTGACTTTACCACTCAAGGGCTTTGCTCTGAGTAACCTATTTACTCAGCAGACAGGCAGGCACAGGGGCGTGTGATGGGGGCGGGGGCCACATGCTCTCATGGACTGACCTCCTGCTTCTGTGAAAGCATAGACTTGTTCCTTCCATTTCGAGACCTGACTCATCAGGGGGTCGGGGAGAACTTCTCACCCCAGAACCTGAGTGTCCCAGGGCTTGGCTCCCTGGGCCTGCGGCCCCAGCTAAGCAAGGGAGCCCACGTGAGGAAGGGGGGCTGCCCGCCACGTCTGGGGCCTCGGGACAGTAGGGTAAGGGAGTTAGAGAAGGTGAGGTTCGGAAAAAGAGCGAGAGTATATATAGACATATATGTGAAGATCTACTGTGTTTAAGGGGGCCTGTTCTTCTCCAAGGTTTTATCTCTTAAACGGCTGGGCAAGGAATTCTGGACTTCGGCCAGAGGCTGAATCAGCTGGGAGCTAAGCGTAGTCAACCTTAATGTTCTTTTTTTTCCTTTGGGTGAGAGAGTTCTTTGTTGTGCATAGAATGGTGGGGAGGACCTGGAGGGGAGTTTTAACTCCAGGCTATTTTGAGCTGGGTAATAACTTTCCTTCAGGGACGGCCCCCAGGGACCCAATTCTTCCTTGAAGTTCTCCACCCTACCCAGTGGCGGTGGCCTCAGTTTGGATCCCGTAAAGCTCCCCAGGCCTGAACCGGGTCGCCTCACCACCAACTTAACAGGACTCCCTGGGGTGGGAGGGAGGCCTTCTCTCTCGGCTCCTCCTCGGAGTTGGGGGGGGCCAGGTGCCGTCTGGGCCCGGCCTCTAGAAGGGCTGAGGCTGTTAGGGGAGGGGCTCTGTGGAGGAAGGTGGGAGCTCCCAGAGCACAGGAAACCAAAGACTTGTCTTGAAGAACAGGCCAAAGACGAGGAGGAGGGGGGCAGAAGCAGCCATGGGGGTGGGGGGTCTGTAAGCAGCAGCCGGGTCCGCCACCACCCGGCCACGTCCTGCCTCCTCGTACCCCCAGCCACGTCCCTCCTCCTTGCACCCCCTTGCTTAAGATCCAAAAACCTCACCAGCTGCTGAGCTACAGACTGAGGAGGGGAGACCCCTGGGGAGGCAGGTGCCGGGTGGGGGGTGGTGTGCGGCCCAGCCAGGCATGCAGAGGTCCCCCCTTCCACGTCATTCCTATGCCCACCCACCCACCCACAGAGAGCAGACTGATATTCACACTGCAGGTGTGGACACACGGAACAAAACCTCCCCACCCAGAGAAGGAGGGTAGAAATCCTGGGACACTGGGGTCCCCTCCACTCTTCCCATGTCTGCTGGACCCTGATGGACAAACCCAGACAGATAGGCAGCTGCCTCCCTGGGGTTCATGGCCACATGGGCTCAGCTCCAAGGAAGCTCAGGGGAAGTTGGCTGAGCTGGGGGATATCCAGGAGGGCTTCTAGGAGGAGGCGAGGCTGGAGCCGAAGGGGCTGAAGGAGCGGGCTTTCCTAGTAGACTCAGTGCAGGCTGGGGGCCGTGTGTCCCTGTGGAGGGAGGGCGCCAGGCGCACGCCGGGATGAGGGATGTGCCCTTCCATTGTTTAATTCTTCTTTCCTGAATGTGCTTGGCTCACGGGCAAACCAGCCCTGGCGTGGAGCTCCACACTCACACCCCTTGGCTTCATTCTAGAAGTCGCTGGTTCCTGAACTGCCCTGCCCACCTGCCAGGCCTGCTCCCTTCCTCTCTCAGAGCCAACCCTCTGCAGGGCGCTTCCTTCCAGAGCCTTCCCTTTCTGCTTAGCTGCCCTCTGGCGCCCTGGACCTTAGGTTGAATAGACGTAAGGATGACCTGGAAGCCAAATGTCCTGACCCCGGTCCCCTCCAGAAACTGGTGGCTCCCCCAGGGACCCTGGAATGTGTGTTCGCTGGCTCTGTGCTGGTGGGCCCCCAGATCCTTATAACCGAGGTTGCATCTCTACAGCCCCACATGGGAGCCTGTCTGGTTACCAACCCTTCCCCGGAAGCCAGGCTGGCAGATGGACACAGCTGCCCATCAGCCCTCTGCCCATGTGCAAATATTTACCAAGACAGGTGTGCAAGGACCCCCAGTAATGTCCCCACGCTGATCACAGTTGCTTATAATAAAGCATCACACCTACCGAGGTGTGAGAACGTTCCAGTACTTACAGTGAATAAAATGGGAGCTCTTAGAGTTAAAACAAGAGGGCGGGCCTCCAGCCCACCCACCTGGCCCGGCCCAGCCCTGTCTCTGCTCTTTGATGAATATGTCCAGCAGTTTTCAACCACTAATGGGGCAGATGAGCTAATTTTTTTGTGTGATTTGCCTGTTACTTTCTTAATATTTACGTATTTATGAGGCTGTGCTGCCGTAGTTGCGGCACGAGGAACCTAGCTCCCTGACCAGGGATCAAACCCAGGCCCCCTACATTGGGAGAGTGGAGTCCCAGCCACTGACACCAGGGAAGTTCCTGCCCATTATTTTGTGAATCTGTCGTCTATTCCAAAAATTGCCTTTCGCAGCACGGATGCTCTCAGTAAGAGGCTGGTCCATCCTGCTTCCCAGGCTGTGTCATTCCCATAGACTCAACCATGTATCAGCTCTGGGCAGCAGTGGGAATCCAGGGACAGCCCTGCGGCCCAGGGCATCTGTCACCCGCACCTGCACCTCGGTGGGGCTGGGGATGCGAGAGAGAGACCCCAAGAGGCAGCCTGGGTGTGGATGCTGCCTCTGGGGCCTCCAGGAGCTGAACTCGTCGAGGAGCTTGGGCTGCGCCATCAGGCTCTCTGGCACCAGAGGTAGTTAGCATTTTAATTGAATTTCGAAGCCCACCCCAGCTCCACCACGATGAGTGGCACTGCCTGGGTCAGCAGCCCTTGTCCAGGGACAGAACAGGACCACTGACCCCCTGGGGCTAAACGCAATTGATCAGACAGGGTGACAGCGGGGGAGGCTATGGCAGACACACAGGGCATCAGCAGACTCAGCCAGGGAGAGAGCCCAGCCCGGCTACCGCTCTCCTCCCTGTGCCCTCAGAGGACCTTGCAGAGGACCTCCCTGCCAGAACCCCCACCCCAACCAGGCCTGAGGTCCGTGCACGGAGGCCCACGGCCCTGAGTGACCACCTCCTGGGGAGCCTCCCCCTCACTTCGCAGGAAGGCCCTGCTGGTTCCCCCACAGGCTCGCCCACACACTCGCTGTGCTGTGGGCTCCCAGGAGAAACAGAAGCAGCAGAATGTATGGCGATCCACGTACAAAGAGACCGCCTAGGAATCAGCTCACACGGTCATGGCCCTCCAGTCCTCCACCATCCAGTGCAGCGATACAGTTCGGCCTGAGTCCGAAGGCCAGAGAACCAGCGGGGCCCCTGTCCGAGGCAGAAGATGACATCCCAGCCCAAGAAGAGAGTGGATCCACTGTCCTCAACCTTAGGGTTGAATGATGCCTGCCCTACTTGCTGAGGGCCAAGCTCCTGGGGAAGAGCAGAGAAATAGCTCCAGAAAGAAAGACTCTTGAGGGTCCCTTGGACTGCAAGGAGATCCAACTAGTCCATCCTAAAGAAATCAACCCTGAATATTCATTGGAAGGACTGATGCTGAAGCTGAAGTTCCAACCCTCTGGCCACCTGATGCGAAGAACTGACATTGTACAAGACCCTGATGCTGGGAGAGATTAAGGGCAGGAGAAGCATGGGGTGACAGAGGATGGGATGGTTGAATGGCATCACTGACTCAATGGACATGAGTTTGAGCAGACTCCAGGAGATAGTGAAGGACAAGAAAGTCTGGCGTGCTGCAGTCCCAGGGGTCACAAAGAGTCGGACACGACTGAGCGACTGAACGACAACAAATCTTCACTCAGTGTACAGAATCAAAGGCTTGTCTCCTGGACTTCCCTGAGGGTCCAGTGGTTAAGACTGCGTTTCCAATGTGGGAGGCCTGGGTTCAATCCCTGGTCAGAGAACTAGATCCCAAGTGCCGGCAACTAAAGATCCTGTATGCTTCTATGAAAATCCCTGTGGGCCTCAGTGAAGACGGGGTGCAGCCAAACAAATAACTGTCTTAAAATGCTAATGTCTTCCAGAAACACTTCCTGGACACGCCCAGAAATCATGTCTTACATCACACAGATGTGTCCATTCATCCAGCTATCTGAGCAGCGCTTAGCGCAGTCAAGATGTCGCATAAAATCAGCCATTACGGGGCCGTTGTGACGTCTTTTCTTCCCCATCTCCCCCCGCCTAAGAGCGCCTTGAGGACGCAGCTGGGTCTCACGCCTAAGTGTGTATAGAACAAAGAGCCCATGAAGGAAGGGCGAACACCTGAGTGCGTGAAGGTCTGGCCATGACGGTTACAAGCACCATGTGTTCCCGGGTGTCCTGAGTGGTCTGGATATGCGTTTCCCTAATGACTAGGGGTGTGGAGTGTCTTTTCATACGGTCTTTCACTGCTTGTATGTCTTCTTTGGATAAATACCTGTTTAAATCCTTTGCCTATGTTTTAATCAAGTTGTTCTGGCTGGGCTGTCGGAGGCTTTCTGTCTAATCTATTCTAGATACTAATTCCTTGTGAAGAGTGAAAGTGCTAGTCATGAGCTGCAGCCCGCCAGGCTCCTCTGTCCACGGATTCTCCAGGCAGGAATATGGCAGTGGGTTGCCATTTCCATCTCCAGAGGATCTTTCTGACCCAAGGATCAAACCCAGCTCCCCCACACTGCAGGCAGATTCTTTCCTTATCTGATACAATTTGCAAATATTTTCTCCCATCCCTTGGGTTGCCTTTTCAGACTGTTGACAGTGTCCTTAAATGCACAAGATCTTTAATTTTGATGAATCCAGTCTGTTTTGCTTCTTCTTTTCATGCCCATGACTTTGATGTCCCATCCAAGAAATCAAACCCAGTGTCATGAACCTTTTCTACAAAGAATTTTTTTTTAAGTTTGAAGCTTTTATTTGTGTTGATTTTAATATTCTACTATTTAATTTTAGTTTCAGTATGTCATTAACATTATTTTATCTTTATAGTCATCAAAGACTGCAGGTTATTTCACAAGCACTCACTTTGTGGACAAAATCTGATATGAGCAGATCATTTCAAGATGTCATGGATAACATTCAGAAAAGTAAAGCTTTACACAGTAGATGATCTGTATTTTTTAAGTATCATGAATAATGGATAACATTTCATTTCCCCTTGAAAACTAAAGAATGGGGGTTTTCCTAGGCCTAGTTTTTTTTATTATTATTTTTTATTTTCACTGGAGGCTAATTACAATATTGTTTGTATTGGTTTCTGCCATACATTGACATGCATCAGCCATGGATGTACATGTGTCCCCCATCCTGAACCCCCCTCCCACCTCTCCTCTTCCAAGAGTTTCACGGCTTTAGCTATTGCGCTTAAGTCTTCAATCCACTTTGCGTTAATTTTGTGTATGGTACAGGTAAGGCCCAATTCCGCTCGTCCCCACGTGGAGGTCAGTTTCCCAGCACAATTTGTTGAGAAGACTGTCCCCTTGTTTTTTATGTATTTATTTTAAATGTTTTATTGAAACAGGGTTGACCTACAATGTACAATAACAAGATTAAGTTAAATTTATAAATATATTCTTTTCCATTATGGTTTTTATAGAAAATTGAATATAGATCCCTGAACTGTACAGTGGAAACTTGTTCCACGTTTCAAAATCAATCTATGTACTGACTGTCTCATTACACTGGCTGGGCTTCCAGCATGCTGTTAAATAGGGCTGGAGAGACTGGACATGTCCACTTTGTTCTCAGTCTGAGCCGGGAAACTTCAAGTCCGTCACCATAAAGTATGCTTTTCCTGCATCCACTGAGGTGATCACATGGTCTTGCTGCTTTAGTCTGTTGCCATAGTAAATTACACTGATTGATTTCCAAATGTTGAACCAGCCTTGCATCTCTGTGCCGACTCCTAGCTGACAGTGTTGTGTACTGCTAGACTGGATTTGCTCACAGTCTGTTGAGAATTGTCGCATCGATGTGTTTGAGAGTTCGTGGTATCACTCATCTGTGAAGCATCTACCTTGAGCAAGCTGAAGGGAGACCCACTGGGGAGGAGGTCAGCTCTGACCTCAGAGAGCTCATGTCGGACCCCGAGGGCCAGGCAGGTTGTCTGACCATGTTGCAGAAAGTGATGTCATTCAAAAAGGAAAATGAGTTTCCTTGCTACCTCTCTGGAGTCTCAGTACTCTCTTGAGGGCTGGGAGGTGTGTTATCATCTAAGGATGGGGGCGTGCTGAAGCGCCAAAAGGTCGACGTCATCTAGCCTAGGCACAGAGTTAGCTACAAGCCTGACTCCCATCCCAGCTCTTGCTGACTAACTGCCGTTGCTTGGAAACTCTGTTGTGAACTGATGTTTGTGTGCGTGTGTGCATGCGTGCAGTCCAACACTTTGCGACCCCGTGGACTGTAGCCTGCAGGGCTTCTCTGTCCGTGGAATTTTCCAGGCAAGAATATCTGAGTGGGTTGCCATTTCCTTCTCCAGGGGATCTGAATGTTTATGTCCTCCCAAGTTCCTGTGTTGAAACCTTAATCCCCATGTGGTGGTTTTAGAGGCAGGAGAGGTGATTAAGTCATGAGGGTGGAGCCCATATGATGAGATTAGTGTCTTTGTAAAGAAGACCTCAGAGAGCTTGCTCTCTCTCTGGCTCTCTCTCGGCCTTGTGAGGATGCAAAGAGAAGGCAGCAGTCTGGAATCCAGGAAGACCGCCCTCACTTGACCCCATTATGATGGTACCCTAATCTCAATTTTCCAGCCTGCAGACTGTGATAAGTAAATTTGTTTAGAAGCCACATCACCTGTGATATTCTGTATAGCAGCCTGAGCTGGCTAAGACAACTTCCCCACCCATTCCTAAGGCCATAGGCTTGGGTGGATATCAGTTTTTCTTATTTTCAAAATATACCTGAATCTGCCCGCTGCTCCCCACCTCCCCTTCTACCATCCTAAAGTAAGTCTGGACCACATAAAATCTTTCTAAAATGCACCCTGTCTCCATTCTTGAACCTCTGAAGTGAGAGAAATATTTTTTTTTTAACAAAGTCATAAAATTCCTTTCTCAGAAACCAGCAACTCCCCCCACTCAGCCCCGCCTGATGTGGTCTCCATCACAATGAAAATAAAACTCCCACACGTGGCACAGAAAGTCATGCATGGGGTGGGAGGGACGGAGTGCCAGTCTCCACAGCCTCCCTGGTACCCCTCCTCCACTGACCGCGGGCCCTCATGTGAACATGCCAAGCCCATGCCCGGGCACCTGCTGTTCCTCTGCCTGGAAGATGGTCAGCCCCAAGGTGCCAGGGCTCACCCCTTCACTTCACACAGGTTCCTGCTCAGAGGTCAGCCCTGTTCTCAGAAGGCTGTCCCTAGCCACCGTCTCCAAGGAGCCCCAGCATCCAGCATCCGGTGCCTCCCCCGCACGCGGTCCACCTGTCCTTCATAGCACGGGTCAGACCAGGCGCTGCCTTGCTAGGGGCTGCCTTCAGGTGCTTGTTTCCTGTCTTTGATTGTGAGCTATATGCAGGCAGGAGCCTTGCTTGTCTGTTCTAAGTTGACTCCCCTGTGCCTGGAATACTATTATAGCACTTAAGAGAGGGGCCATCAATATTCAGTGAGGGAGAGGAGGAACAGAGGGGCCCCCGGGAGCATCCCGAGTCCAGGAGACAGAGCTGAGCGGTGGTGGAGGCCATGCCCGTCTCTGCCATCTCCTGCACAGAGTCCCAGTCCCACACTGTGAAGGGAGGCCATGCTGACGGGGTGAACTTCACCTGTACCCTCTGTGCAGGCGCTGGGGCAGAGCTTCTACATGCAACACACCCACACCAGGATGGATGTTACCTCAGGGCCGGCTCTGCACGATGAGCCAGGACTAAGATGACGTGGGCAGGTGCCTATCCCCAGGCCTGGGGCTTACTGGGCAGTCAGCAACAGCAGCTGGTATCATCAGGAACATTCCCAACCAACACCTAGCAAATGGTGGCTAAGCAAGCCTGAGCAACTTCCCAGAGGGTCTGTTGAACCAGACAGATTGGAGCTCAGAGCCCGCTCTGCCAGGTGATTTTGTTTAATTTTTAAAAAAACATCAATTTCCTCACTTGTAAATATGGATAATAATACCTACTTCATAAAGCTCTCTGGCAAGTGGAGATAATGACTATAAACCACTTCATACAGTGTCTGGCACATAGCAGATGCTCAGCCAAGGGTAGATGGTAATCATGGTGATGATGATGCTGTGATGGTGATGATGATGGTGATGGTGGTGGTGATGATGGTGGTGGTGATGGTGGTGGTGATGATGGTGGTGATGGTCGTGGTGATGGCGGTGGTGATGGCGGTGGTGATGGTGGTGGTGATGGTGGTGGTGATGATGGTGGTGATGGTCGTGGTGATGGTGGTGGTGATGATGGTGGTGATGGTCGTGGTGATGGTGGGGGTGATGGTGGTGGTGATGATGGTGGTGATGGTCGTGGTGATGGTCGTGGTGATGGTGGTGGTGATGATGGTGGTGATCGCGATGGTAGAGATGGTGATGGCGGTGGTGCTGGCGGCCGTAGTGATGACAATGACGATGGTAGTGGCCAAATGTAGAGGATGGCCAAGCCTGGGTTCATGCCCATGCCCCGCTCTGACTCCAGGCTCAGCTCTTCTGGAATCATGACTCCAGCTTCTGTCATCCTCTGCCTCAGTGGTTTTCAAAACTTTTAGTCTCAGGATTCTTTTCATTAAAAAAATTATTGGGGACCACAGAGATTTGTTTCTGTAGGTTAGTCTATCAATAGTTACTCTGAGTTTTAAAAAAATATTCATTTACTTATCCCTTTAAAAAGAAAAATGGTAAGCGCATTATGCTGGTAACACAAACAACACACTACACACGGAGACCAGCTATCTAGTCCAAAATAGAAATATTGAGTGAAGAAAGCAGCGATGTTTGACATTTTTTTTTTGAGAGTCTTTTTAACGTCTGGCTTAACAGAAGCCAGTTGGAGTCTCACACCTGCTTCTGTGCTCCTTCTATTGCATTCTCACACAGCATAGCCTTCAGAAAGCTCCACTGTTAAGTTGTGAAAGAATAAAGTGAAAAATGAAAATAGCATCCTCGTATTTTGGGAACCGCGGTTTTCATGTCTTGGACCCTAAAACAGTCTTGGGACCCCACCAGGGCACCAAGCCCACACTTTGAGAAGTGCTGCTCTAGGTCCTCCAGATCTGTGGGGTGTTCCCAGCTCCAAGTGCCCCCATGTTCCTGCAGGAGCGACGGAAATGCCTGGAGCCCAAGGTCGCTCCAGTGCAGACTCACGTGTGACCCGGGTGACGAGCTTCCCACCTCCAGTTCTTGGTCACCTGTATATAATGTTACTGGGCTTCTCCAAATTCTGCCTGCTGACCCAACCCAGCCCATATGAGAGGGAATGGTTGGCAGTGGCCAGTGAGTGGGAGCAGGGCCTGAGACCACTGGCCAGACCCAGCCCTGCAAGTCTGCAGAGCATCCCTGCTGGGCAGGTTTCCACATCTTGAAATGAAAGGTCAGCGTGGCTGGCTCCACGCGCAGCTTCCTGCAGGCAGATCCTGCGTGGGACTTTTTGTTTGTTTCTGTGGCACCGGGCAGCAGCCCGAAGCCCTCCTCCAGACATCAGAAGGCAGAACGTGCCAGAGTTCTTGTGGGCCTCCCAAAGTCAGGCTGGAGAATGCCAGCCCTCAGCCCCAGCGTGGGCTTGCCAGAACCCTGCTTCTCGGAATGTCGGAATGCTCCAGGCTGGCTGGAGATCACCAGCCCAAGAGGCAGTCCCCGGCCAGGACTCAGGGTTTCTGTGGGGGGCGAGGGGCGGGGAGCCCTTGCTGCCCTCCCAATCTCTCTAACTGAGAACAAAGACAAACTTCTCACTTGGGGCTGAGACAAGAAAGAGCAGAGCCTGGATCAGGTCTAGTCCAGGCTTTCAGGACCCCAAGGCTGTCTTCTCAAATGAAGACTCAGAACAAAAGCATTTAAAACAAGAAAAGAAGTTCCGCAAACTTTGGCCTGGCTCAGTGAAGCAGAAGGCAGGTCTTCAAAGCGAAAGCAGATATAGGACACCCGGGATCCCTGTTGCAAGGGTGAGTCACGTCCCCCAAAGATATGTTCCCCAAGCCCACACTAGGGCTGAGGGCTGGCTTTCTCCAGCCTGACTTTGGGAGGACCACAAGGACTGGCATGTATTCCCTTCTGATGTCTGGAGGAGGGCTTGGGGCTGCTGTCCCATGCCACGGAAACGAAAGAAAAAGTCCCATGCAGGATCTGCCTGCAGGAAGCTGTGTGTGGAGCCAGCCACGCTGACCTTTCATTTCAAGGCATGGAAGCTGCCCAGCAGGGACGCTCTGCAGACTTGCAGGGCTGGGTCTGCCCAGTGGTCTCAGTGTGGGCTCATGTCCAAACCCGTGCCCACGAGTGTGGACTTATCTGCACAAAGGTTCTTTGCAGATGTAATTGAGGACTTCGTACAAAATCCTGGATTATCCTAGAGGGCCCTAAATCCAACGACTGTATCCTTACAGGAGAAAGGAGAGGAGAATTTGAGACGGGGACACACAGAAGTAGAGGACTGTGTCAGCGACCTGAAGGACGTGAGGGTGGGGGAGCGTGAAGAAGAGCCAGTGAAAACTGAAAAAGAAAAAAAAAGCACGATGTAAAAGTAGAGAGTCAGGATTGTGTTGAAAAGCCTTTTTTGGCTGCAGCAGGCCTTCCCTGCTGTGCGTGAGCTCTCTCTCACTGTGGTGAGTGGGGGCTACTCTCGAGTCACGGGGCCCAGGCCTCTCACTGCGGGCCTCTCCTGTTGCAGGGTGTGGGCTCTGGGCTGTGGGCCCAGTAGCTGTGGCACACGGGCTTAGGTGACCCACGGCATGCGGGATCTTTCCAGAGCAGGGATCAAACCCATGTTCCCTGTACCGGCAAGCTGATTCTTAACCACTGGACCACCAGGGAGGTCCAAGACTTGTGTTTCATTTGGCACTGGGCCTTTACAGATGTAATTGAGTTACTTCTCTAAGAAATCCCGGATTATCCTGGAAGGCCCTAAATCCAACGACTATATCCTTATAGGAGAAAATATTAGTCACTCAGTCGTGTCCAACTCTCTGCAACCCCATGGGCTCCTCTGTCCATGGATTCTCCAGGCAAGAATGCTGGAGTGGCTAGCCATTCCCTTCTCCAGGGATCTTCCAGCCCCAGGGATTGAACCTGGTGCTCCCACAATGCAGGGGGATCCTTTACCACCTGAGCCACCAGGGATGCTTATAGGAGAAAGGCGAGGAGATTCGAGACTGTAACCTGCAGACGTGCTAGGGACTTACACCTGGGGGCAGCCTCAGCCTGCCCAGAGAAACTGCTCCCAAGAGTTAAGGGAGCAGCCAGGGTAGATAGGAGCTTCTGTAACAAAAACCAGGCAATCAGAGCATCGAAAGATTGCCGCTAATTAAAAAAAAAAAATAGACATCTCACGTTTAGGAATTTAGCAGCTTTCTCTGTATGGGAAGGTGCAAGTGTCTGGGCTCACGGAGCCGTTCCTTTGATTACACCCCAGCTGTCTGGGGCCAGCATCCTGCTTTCCCCCGCCCTGAGTCCCCCCCTGGGGTGACAGTCAGGACAGCTGCAGTGGCAAAGGGCCTGGTGGCTGCAGCATCCTCTGTTTGCTGATCCGGCAGGTGACATTCTGGGTCCCCACCAGGGAGCGTGCGGCGGGCTCTGTACAGCTTAGGGACCTCAGGCATTCCCCAGGTGCGTGCTCCGCCCCGATGGCAGTGCCCACCTCCGTCCACACAGGAGGGCCAGAGGCAGAGTCTGCAGGCCCCGATTTCACCCCTGTGACCCGGGGAGGTCTGAGCGAGGGCACACAGCCACATCCAGCAGCATCTGGCATCACGCACCCCATGCACAGCCTCTGGAGGCCACGTTGGTACTTCCTGTCGAGGCCCTGAGGGTCTTGCTAAATAAAACCTTCCTGCCCCCCCAGGTAGAACAAGTGCTGGGATTTGAAAGTGTCCTGAAGGGCAGGGGAATATATGTGAGAGACAGAGACAGAGACTGAGAAGGAGCCGTCCAGGCCAGGCTGGCTCAGGAAGTCCCAGCCCCACACCTCAGGATGCCCAAGGGAGCTTCTCCAGCTGAATTTCACAGGTTTCCCTGAGAAAGCGTAGATCGCAGCCACTCCCATCCCCCACACCTGGCCTGGTGACTCAGCCCATGAAGATGCCACCTCAGGAAGACAGTGTCTCCCCGGACAGAGCAGGAGGGACAGGCCTGGGAATGCGGTGCCTCCCTGAGGGAGCTGAAGCTATGGGGACCGGGCTGGAGGATGACCCTTCTTGGCGTGCCCAGCCCCAAGGAGGGGGGACAGACAGTCGGCCTCCCGCACCCAGCTAGACCTCTGGCGTTCAGTCCTGCCTAAGCCACTCCCTGGGCTTCCCTGGGGGCTCAGATGGTAAAGAATCTGCCTGCAATGCAGGAGACACATGATCCCTGAGTTGGGAAGATCCCCTGAAGAAGGGAATGGCAACCCTCTCCAGTATTCTTGCCTGGAGAATCCCAAGGGCAGAGGAGCCTAGCGGGCTACCTAACACTTTCACTGTCAGGCCACTCCCCAGCTGCCTGGCCTGGAGCTGGTCATTGAACCTCAACAGGGTGGGGATGCCTTGTCTCCGGGCAGAGGAGAAGTTGCAGCCCAGCATGCCCCGAAGGTGAGGACGCAGCGCCCCGCACACAGCAAGCTAACGGTCAGTGCCGCAGCCGTCCTGGCGATGGGCTGCTGCGCTGTGGAGACCACGCTGGGGCCTCACGTACCCCTCGTGGGGGAGTCACCTCAGCCCCGCTGCATGAGTGAGGAAACTGAGGCTCAGGAGCTGAGGGTCTTCTAGCAAAGACACTCTGAGCTGCCCCTGAGTGTCCAGGAAAGTCCACGGGCCACATGCTAGGGATGGATCCACCCTGGGGCCAGTAGGAGACAGCGGGCCCAGGTTGACCTGTCCTGGCCGGTCCCCTGGGCCACCTCGCTGCTGCACCGGGCCCAGTGAGGAGGCGGGGGCCCGGCTGCACCCCTTATACCTGGGCCTCATTTTCCTCACCTGAGAAATAGGGGAAGTAGTCACTGCTGTCTCTGCTGTTTGTCGGCAGGTGTGAGACTGCCGGCACCTACCGGGCTCCGGCCCCTTCCGGGGGCCAGCCCAGCCAGCTCCCCCGCAGCCCACCTGGGAGGCACCTTGTTGGGCAGCCCGGTTCCCAAGTGTCCTGGCTGCCCTACCCTGCCCGATGAGGCAGCCAGTGCGGCGAAGGGGCGGGGGCCCCAGGGATTTCCCTCTGAGCCTGCGGTCTTCTTCATCAGTGGGGTAGGGGGGCTGCTGAGCTCAGAGGCTCGGGGACTGCTCGGGGACAGGCTGTGGGGAGCGAGAGCCTGGAGACCTTTTGCTGCCTCTGTGCCTCTGTTTCCCCGCCTATAAGCTCGAGCCTGTCAGGACCCGCCTTCTAGAACTGGGGGGAGGATTGGAGTCATCATCTAGAGCCCCTTGGCATGGCACTGGGGACAGATGGGGGGCCACCTGCAAGACTCGTGGGGGCTCCTGCAACCCCCATGGGTGGATCACTCAGAGCTAAGGAGCGACCCCAAGGGTGAGAAGCACATCCCCTCAAGACACTCGCTGAGCAGGGTGTCTTGGCCTCGGCATGGCTGACATTTGGGGCCGGACCTTTCCCACCGTGGGTCTCTCACCTGCATGTGATGGGTTTTGCTGGCCTTATGGCCTCCCCTGACTGAAGTCCAAGAGCGCCATTAGCTGCGACAACCAAGGGTGTCTCTGGACATCACTCGAGGTTGCCTAGAGGAGGAAGGCAAAATACGCCCAGCTGAGGACTGTATAGAAACTGTCTTAACTTTAAATTGTATTCGCCTGAGAAAGGCGCTCTTTAAAGAAATTTTAGTTCTCCCAGGCAGTTCAGTTCAGTTCAGTCGCTCAGTCATGTCTGACTCTTTGAGACCCCATGAACTGCAGCACGCCAGGCCTCCCTGACCATCACCGACTCCCGGAGTCCATCCAAACCCATGTCCATCGAGTCGGTGATGCCATCCAGCCATCTCATCCTCTGTCGTCCCCTTCTCCTCCTGCCCCCAATCCTTCCCAGCATCAGGGTCTTTTCCAATGAGTCAACCATTCACATGAGGTGGCCAAAGTATTGGAGTTTCAGCTTCAACATCAGTCCTTCCAATGAACACCCAGGACTGATCTCCTTTAGGATGGACTTGTTGGATCTCCTTGCAGTCCAAGGGACTCTCAAGAGTCTTCTCCAACACCACAGTTCAAAAGCATCAATTCTTCGGCTCTCAGCCTTTTTCACTGTCCAACTCTCACATCCATACACGACTACTGGAGAAACCACAGCTTTGACTAGACGGACCTTTGTTGGCAAAGTAATGTCTCTGCTTTGCAATATGCTATCCAGGTTGCCCATAACTTTCCTTCCAAGGAGTAAGCGTCTTTTGAGTTCATGGCTGCAATCACCACCTACAGTGATTTTGGAGCCCCTCAAAATAAAGTCTGACACTGTTTCCACTGTTTCCCCATCTATTTCCCATGAAGCGATGGGACCGGATGCCATGATCTTAGTTTTCTTAATGTTGAGCCTTAAGCCAACTTTTTTACTCTCCTCTTTCACTTTCATCAAGAGGCTTTTTAGTTCCTCTTCACTTTCTGCCATAAGGGTGGTGTCATCTGCATATCTGAGGTTATTGATATTTCTCCCAGCAATGTTGATTCCAGCTTGTGCTTCTTCCAGCCCAGCATTTCTCATGATGTACTCTGCATATCATGGGAAATGTCAGAAACTCAGAATCAGACCTGCTCGTCAGAGACCCGTCAGCCACTTCCTCTGGGTTCACTCGAGGGGCTGTTGCTTCCCCCTGGGGGCTCATGGAGTCCCGGCCCCTGGGACAGGTGAGGACACCGAGGTGCTGAGCTGCACGGCAGCTCCTGGATGTGAAGCCCACCCAGTGCGGCCCCACGGCCACCACGGCCAGCCCCTGGCTTCTCTGCCCCACAGTCGGCCAGGTGCCCCTTTCACCTCAGTGGTGTTGTTTCACAAACGCGGGCTGGCTTCAAGCAGCCAGCATTACAGTGACTGGAGACTCTCCCTACTTCAGCCCCTGAGACCTCCACCCCGGGGACGGCAGCTTTGTTTTCTTCCTCCATTCCCCGTGGGTCAGCCCTGACAACATTGGCCAGGCTGTCAGCAGCCTCACCCAGCCCTGGGCAGAAGCTGTGAAAAGCGTCCAGGCTGGTCTCCTCTGCCAGATCGAGCAGATCCCACCCCCGACGAGGCAGAGGGGTCCCACCATGGCCCTGAGCATCCTGTCTGAGCAGCTTTGTATCCAGAGGCCTCGAAAGGTGACAGTGGGGCGGGGGGGTGGGGGGGTGGCCATGATACTGAGGCTGGTGGTCCTTTGGCCCGAGGCCACCCACCTGGCTGGTTGGGGCAGAGCTTTGGCAGGAAGTCCTGCAGCCGCTCCCCTGCGAGCCTGCTCCAACTCAAGGGGCCGGAAGGGGCCTCCCTGGGCAGCCCCCCAGCCTTGCTTGGTGGTCAAGCTGCTTCCTTCTGATCACCAACTCAGGGAATGAATGCTCCAGCAGCGCAAGGTGCCGGGGCTCAGATGCGGGTCAGTCCTGCCCCTTGGAAGGGAGTGACTGAGAGTTTGGAAACCCTGCCTGGTCTGCCAGGCCTGGAGGTGGGTGGTGCCAGCTTCAGCTGGTCTGCCCCTGAGGAACAGGATGAGAGGAAGACCCCAGCAGGTCCACGGGGCACTCAGGAAGGGTCAGGGGAGACCCCTGACCTCCTCTGCTCCCCCTGGGGTTGTTTAGCAGAATTAGAGCCTCTTATGTGTACAGGAAGGCTTCAAGGTCTAAAACGGTCTCTGGGGGCAGAAGGGGTGAGGACACACAGGAGGAAATTCACAAGAAGGCGGGCTCCTGGCTCAAAATATATATATATACATATGTATATATATATACTTATCTCTGTATCTTCTGAGAAGGAGATGCTGTTAGGAACGTGGGTGTGAAGCAGCGTCTAACCACACACAGGGGACAGGGACAATGGGCTCCGACTCCTGGGGCTCCTCTTGTGCTCCGGTGGCTTCCACCTGGGGGAGAATTGGTAAGAGTCTTGGGCTCCGAAGGAGAGGGGTCTCCCCACACCCTGGCTGGGGGGTGGGGTGGGAGGGGCTGGAGGTCTGCAAGCATCTGTGACCCCGACGGGCCCTCCCCCAGCCCTCACCCCTGGAGGCTGACCCCAGGCGCCGCCAGCACCCCTTTCCTGGAGGAGGGTCCGCACCCCCGTCGCGCGGCGGGCTGGGGGCCGGGGAGGGGGAGCCCCACAGCGTGCCGGGGAGAGCGGGGCGCAGCAGGGGCCGGGGTCCGAGGCGCGCCGGCTCCGCACCGCGATCCCGCCCGGGTTTTGCGGCCGCCGCGCCCTCCGTCCCTCCGCCCCGCCTCCCCTCCTCCGCCCCGCGCTCCCTCCCTCCGCTCCCGCGGTCGGACCTGTCTTCTGGCTTTTCCAGCAGGCGGGCCGCGTCGCCAGCCGAGCCCCCGCGCGCCCGGCCCGGCCCGGCCCGGCCCGGCCCAGCGCGCCCCGCCTCACGGTAGGAGCGCCGCGGGCGGGGAGGGGGCGGCGCGGCTGCGGAGGCGCCGGGGAGCGGGCGGGAGGGGGCTGGAGGGGCTGCGGCCCGGAGGGTCGGAGCGTCCAGCCGGCCGCCGGGGGGCGGCGGGGCGGGCTGCGGGGTCGGGGGAGCCCCGAGCCAGAGTCTGTGGCCCGGGGGACGGGGGCGCAGCCCCGCAGCCCCCGACGGTGCCGGCCCTGGGGAGCCCGCGGTGTCACAGGGACGATCGCAGACGCCGGCCGCTTGGGGGGTGGGTGGTGCTGAACGTGAGGCGAGGCGGGTAACCGGGCTCCCCAGTTTGGGGGGCTTGAAAGAGGCTGCCTGGAGGAGCCGCTTCTGTGTCCCCATTCAGTCCAGACCCAGGGAGTCTTGAAGGGGCAGGGTCTGCAGGGAAGGGGGGTGCTGCCTTTGCTTGAGGTCTGGATTGGGGTCTGGCCTCCCAGCTCTGGGCTTGGTCTGTGTCCTCAGGGAGGCTGCCTGAGCTCGGGGAGGGCCTTTGCTGTCCCCACCCTCTCCTTCTCTAGACCACTGAGCCCCTGAAGACCCGGGGCCTCGGACATTGCTCCACGGACATGAGTCTGCCTGAGGGTCCTGTGCACTCGAGGATGCCTGGGTGTCGGGGGAGGGCGGGACGTGGGGTGGGGGTGTCAGCAGCCCTGGGGGCCAGCCACTGCCCCTGGGGACCCCCAGGGACTGCCTGGACCAACCCTCCACCCACCGCCCACTCCCACCAGGCTCGGCAGTCTGCTGTGGAAGACCCTGGAATCGTGGTTCCGAGTGGCCCCCGGGGGTGTGGACAGGCCCCGCCATGGGGAGGTGGGCTTCTCTGCCCCCACTCATCGGGGGCTGAGCCAGGCTTGGGCCAAGCAGCTGGTTGGATTTCTGCTCTGTAACCATTTGGAGGTTTTACCGACTGGCTACTTGGTCTGCACCAGAGATAATTTGTATGTGTGTCTGCCCGTCTGCCGGCCCCTTCAAGGTGCCTTTTACAGGCTGACCTCTGTGGTTCCCCCTTCCCCCAGGGATGCCCCCAGGCTGGGCCCAGCCTGCGGATGGGGACCTGTGTGGGCCGGGTGGGCTGGGTCTCAGACAGCAGAGCCCTGCCCTCCACAATGGCAGGCAGAGGGGTCGGCCCGTGGCTTTTACCCACTTCCCTGGCTGTGTGAGGCCTCTCCACTCCTTGAACTTGACGGGCTTTGAGACCACCTGTGTGGGCGCCAGCGGCTGAGGGGCGTCTGGACAGCTCCGCTCAGGCTCCAGGTCTGCGATCCCATTGTCTGCCTGTACACGTGCGGGGCAGGGCCCAGCTGCCAGGAGGGCAGGCGCTCGGTGCACCCGTCGGGTCTGCCTTGCCAGCTGTGTTTAGAGATGGTGACAAAGCAGATGGGCCAGGCGGAGGCCCTCCAGCTGCCGGGAGTCCCGGGCCTGTCCTGGGGAGGCTGCCGTGCCGACGTGGACCCATGCGGGCGGTGCGTTCTGGACGCCAGAGAAAAGCTCGTTCCTGGGCCCGGGGGTCAGGCTGGCCTGAGTCGGGCCAAGGATCAGCTGAGTCTCCAAAGGTCTGTTCCCGGCTCTTTCCAGAGTGCTGGCCACAGCCCCTCCTCCCTAGGATGGTCATTATGGTACTCAGAAGGTCCGGGGTCAGTTTCTCCCCTGAAATCTCTCTTCCGGAAGCTTCCTGAACTGAGTCAGCTGACATGCTGCACTTGGAGGAGGGAAGAAAACCTGGGTGACAGGCCAGTGATTTGAAGACTGTTGTGTGTTTTCAGCAGCGGTGTTTGGGGGACTCGCGTTTCCCGCTGATGCTGTGGTTAAGCCAGAGTGGGTGTGCTCACCAAGGTGATGGAAGCGTGCCCACCCTGCTTCCCGTTCACTCGAGGGACAGGTGTGCAGCGTAGCTAGGAAGCAGTTATACGGGTGAGGCCTGAACCCTGGAACTGGGGGCTGTTCGGGGGCGCACAGCACGTGTCAAAGGGATCCCCATCTTTTGGATTTGGAGAGAGGGGTAAACAGATTGGGTAGAGCCGCCTGGCTGCTCTCCGGAGTAGAGGGGAGCCAGGAGGGCACCGTCGGGGTGGGGGCAGGGTTGAGTGGCACAGAAGGGGCCTTGCCCCTCCGAGGGCCAGGCGTCACAAAGGAACAGAGGGCTGCTGTTGGGCTGTCGGGCCTTCGGGTTGAGGGAAAAGCCCGGGGGAGGAGCTCTGTGCAGGTGTGTGGCCAGCCTTGGTGGCCTCACCTTCAGGGGCTGGGGAGCTGTGTGGGCAGACAGAGCTCGTCCAGAGAAGGTGGTGGTGGTTGAGGACAAAGGACTTGGACTTTGGATTTTGTGTCCTCCAGCATCACAGCTGCTCCAAGCCAGGATTCCTGTGTGCCCGTGGGTGTAGAGTTGGCATATCCTGGTGTCTACACTGAGAGGAGTGGGCACCTGCTCTGTGGACAGGATCAAAATCAGGCCCCATCGAAGGCCAGGGCTTAGACGCAACTTGGGTCTGGGACACAAGGACTCCGGCTTCGAGTTCTTTGTCCAGTGAGGTCGCTGGGGAATTGGCCGTCAAGGTAAGTAGCACTGCAGGCCCAAGACGTGGGGCTGCCTGGAAGTGCCCCCAGGAGTCCCTGAGGAGGGCATCCCTGTGCCCACATCACAGGTCCGTGGGATTCAGAGAGGGAAGCTTGAGGACCGTTGGGAGGGGCCCCGGAACCACCCAGCCGAGCCCTGGGAAGGCGCAGGGCCGTCAGAAAATTGCCAAGGTTATCTGGGCCATGAAACCAGTGAGAGACTATTCCCACAGCACAGGACATGAGCCCGGTTGGCCAGCCCCAAGGGACCCAGGGGGCCCTTGGCAAAAGCCTCAGAGCCAGCACTTTGCTCACCTCTCACGTCCACCCTCTACCCACTCCTGTCTTCAGACTGGCCTCTGCTCCTCCCTTCTAAGGTGTGAGGCTTCCTTTTCTCGGCCTGGTGATCTGTCGTCTCTGAAACCACCTCCATCCTGCATCAGCTCAGTTGAGTGGATGGATACGGAGAGAGCAGCTGGGCCAGGGTGGGCCCACGGCAGGCGACATGTTGGCATTTGGGTCATCCTTCACTCATTGCCCTGATGTACCCTGGGGCTCTGACCCCCAGGCTGGCACACAGTAGGTGCTGATGTTCTTTTGGGGCTCTGACCCCCCGCCTGGCACACAGTGGGTTCTGATGTCCTCTGGGGCTGTGACCCCCGGCCTGGCACACAGTATGTTCTGTCCTCTGGGGCTCTGACCCCCGGCCTGGCACACAGTGGGTTCTGATGTCCTCTGGGGCTCTGACCCCCG
>ML664187.1:2413864-2437939 GCA_007570785.1 Antilocapra americana | reverse complement strand
ACAGTAGGTGCTCAAATGAGCTGTAGAACCGTCTTTGCCCAAGGATCCCCCATCCTGCATCTCCCTCCTGGTCTGTGGGCCTCACCAGCATCAGCAGGCAAGACACATGACTGGCCCGTGCTGTCTGTTCTAGGATGGACGGGCCCAGCCTGCCCCCTGCCCAGGGGTCCTGCCGTTCCTGGATTAGAAGTATTGTGTGCAGAGTAGCTGACCTGGGGGGCATGCCTGATATTTACTGGGTGAATGGAGGGGGGCCTAGGCTGCCCAGGCCCTCTGACCCTGGCTGAAATGAGGTGGGGCTGCAAGAGTGTCCAGGCCCCACAGCTGGGCACTGCCACTCATAACCCAGTGAAGGAGTATTTTACAGGTTAACGAGCATATGGAGGGGGGGTTATGGGATGCTCCCTCCCACAGGCTGCTGGCCAGCCTGACCACTGTGACCAGCTGGGGGTCACTTTCCCTTGTCCAAGGCCAGGGCGGGATTGGGGACAGGGCGTAGGCAAGTCCCCAGGAAGGCCGAAAGGGTGGTGGCCCAGAGGAGGTGGACCAGGCAGAGGGCCTGCTTCTGAGTCAGGAGGGAGGAGGCCTTCCGGTCCTTGACAAACAGTGGGCAGGGGCGGTGCCTTTGTCCCCTCCCTTGCTGGCTGGGTCACAGCCAGAACGAGCCCATTTTCAGCAGCTTCCACTTGAGTAAAGGCGCATTCTCCGTGGGAGGTTTCAGGCGGTGGTATTGATGTGCCCGCCTACTGGGGTGAATACGGCACGGGGGAGGTGGCTTAAAGGGCCAGGCCTGTGAGGGGCGTGGGGAGGGTGGGGGGGGGGGGGCGGCCTGTGCCCGCCTATTGGAGTGAATACGGCAGAGCCCGTTAATGGGCCAGGGTCTCCCAGGGGCCTGTCGCTGCGCTGCGCTGGCTGCAGTGGCAGCTCCTCTGGGAGTCCCAGGAGGCCAGAGGGAGGGGCTGGAGGGTGAGCGTGGCGGAGAACAAGACCTGCCTGGCCTGTCCTGGGAGGGTGGCGCTCACCCACCCAACTCGGGTCACTCTACGGGGCAGGGCGGGGCGGGGCGGGGCGGGGATGGGAAGGGACTGGCTTGAGGTCTGCAGACTTGAGCAGGGAACCCTCCGGGTCAGAGAGCCCAGGGACTGGCCTCCGTTGTTTATTGACGCGTTTGCCCAATGTGTTCTTCGGCTTTGCTGCCGGACTGAGTGTGGGGCGGCGTTCACAGTGAGTCCTCAGTCACCGTCGGGGGGGGGGGGGGGACTCCAGAGGCCTGGGGCCCTTGCACGTCCTCCCGTGGACCCTGAGCTTGTGGGGCTCCTCATCCCAACTCCGAGGACAGGGGATGGGAGGAGACCCCCTGCCCCCACCCCCACCCTCCTCCCATGAGGAACCTAAAGGCCAGTGTGGCATCTGGGGCAGGGCTCTGAGAGTGCGGCCAGACGTGGCTGCGGATGAGCCCCTGCCAGCTCAGGACGCCTCTAGGTCCACATCCTCGGTGCCCCTGCCAAGGCCCTCTCTGGGTCAGCACAGCCACCCAGAGGGACAGGACAGGCCCTGCCACATAACGCTGTCCCTGAGGGGAGCCTGGATCCCCACTAGCCTGTCTGCCGGCCCGGCTGGCCCCCAGGACCCTGGTGCAGGCCTGGGGCTGGAGGTGGGTCTCGGGTGGATGGTGCCAGGCATCACGGTAGATTTGGGGGCTGAGCCAAGGAAGAGCCTCGGGGATTCCTAGCCCAGGCCCTGGGGCCAGTGGCGGCTTTACTCTCCAAAGCTCCGTTTCCCCTGAGTAACCCGGGCCCTCTGCAGTCCCAAGAGAAGTCAGGAGGTGGGGGACCGTCAGCCGTGTGTTGGAGACACTGGCCAGGCACTCGGCAGGGCCTGGGGGTCTGGGGAGGGCAGGGGGAGCTGAGGCTTCACTTTAAAGCCCAAAGACCACCACCCCGAAAATAGCGAGATCACCATGAGTCCTCACCAGGCCTCAGTTTCCGTCTGTGAAAGTGTCAGTCGCTCAGTCGTGTCTGACCCCCATGGACTGTAGCCTGCCAGGCTTCTCTGTCCGTGGGATTTTCCAGGCAAGAATACTGGAGTGGGTGGCCATTTGCTTCTCCAGCGGATCTTCCTCACCCAGGGACCAAACCCCAGGTCTCCTGGATCACAGGCAGATTCTCTACCGTCTGAGTCACCAGGGAAGCCGCACCCATAGGTCTCCCTTAAGGCCCCCAGACCTTTGCCATCCTGTGTCCCACATTCCTGCCGCCCTAGATGGGGAGTCCTGGGGCAGGAGCTTGGAGAGCGTCCGGAGGCCCATTTCCAGAGGGCTCGGGTCCCCAGCACCTGCCCCTCCCACTGCTTTATAGCCTGAAGGTTCCAGCAGGTTCTACGTGGAAGAAAGTGTCCACTCACTTTCAGAAGTGTGAATGCCACAAGACTTGTGGTTGGAAATCTCTCCCTGACCCCCTCGGGTTCGCCCAGGACTTTGTGTCACTGAAGCGACGCCTGCTGCTGCCCACAGTCCCTGCAGTCCTGGGGAAGGACAGGAGGGGGCTTTGCCAGTTGCCCACGAGGGCTGCCCCGTGTGAGCCCTTTGGGGGACCCGGTGCCCCTCCTGCATCCTCCACCCGCTTCTCTTGGAGGGGAGCCGGAACCGGCAGCCCGCTTTGAAGAGCCCTGACCACCCCAGCCCACCCACGCTGCTTCCGCTTGGGCCCCTGCTCTGACGTCTCCAGGCCGCCTCTGGAGCTCAGCTGCCAGCCCTAGGGATGGGTGCCCTGGCGGGCAGGACCCACAGGTCAGGTTGAATGAGTTTTATGTTTCCCCAAATCCCAAATCCAAGTACTGAAGCCATTGTAAACAGCAGTGTGTATCCTGCCTAAAAACTGTGAAAATCCTTTCACCGCTTTAATCTACACGGCTAACCAATCTATTTATTCTAGGAAGGATACTATCAACTTTTTTAAAAAGAGGGGGATGGGAAGAGGCCCGGCCCTTGGTCCTGAGAGGCTGGGAGAGTTTGGGGTTTTGCCAGAAGGCGACACCTTGACCCAGAAAAGCCGAATTCAGCCCCCCTGGGTGGCCCAGAGTGTGAGGACGCCCAGGAATGGGGCCCGGTTGCGTGTCCATTTGAGTGGCCAGTGTGGGTCATCGTTGCTGGTTGGCAGGTGAGCTCTGGAGGCCCCCGGGGAGAGGGGACGGTGTCCCCCCACACCCTGAGTTGCAGTCTTAGTGCTTGGCCACGCCCTGCCCACGTTCCCTCCCACGCAGACCCTCCGCAGGCCGGGTGTCTCCCCCCCCAGCAGCAGCGGAGGCCTGTCCTGCCAGAGAACCTTCCAGCTGCCTGGAGCTGGGCCGGTCCGCTCTCGGCCTGGGGCAGCCCCCCACCGCACCCCCTCCCTGCTGGCCCAGGTTGCTGGGCACTCACTCTGATGTCATCAGCACCTCTGTGCCTTAGCAGGTGCTGGTGCCCCGCCTGGAGCGCCCTTCCCGCTGACCTGGCAGCACCAAGCAGGCATGCGGGGAACACGCCAGGTGTCTGGGGAGCACAGCCTGCCCCACCGCCTGGTCCGCGGGCCCTACGTGGGTCCACCTCGCCCCTTATCTGCGCGTCTCTTTTGCCGGAAGTATACTATATTAAGGGCGGCTTCTCAGATGGCACTCATGGTAAAGAACCTGCCTGCCAGTGCAGGAGTCATGAGACGTGGGTTTGATCCCTGGATTGGGAAGATCCCCTGGAAGAGGGCATGGCAACCCACTCCAGTATTCTTGCCTGGAGAATCCCATGGACAGAGGAGCCTGGCGGCCTGCAGTCCATGGGGTCACAAGGAGTCGGACACAACTGAAGAGACTTAGCACATACCACGTTACATTTTATAAATATTTTTTAAAGCGAGGTGACGCTGGTTTACACCCGGGTGTCGGTTTCGTGTGTGTGTAGGATGTTTATGTTGTATTTTGAGCTCTGTATACTCCACAGCGTGCTCACACAGGGTGGTCTCCACGCTGTCCGGTACTGACGACCCCTTAACCCATTTCACACCCCTGTACCCCCCCAGCCACTGCTCTACTCTGTATCTTTTTGGCTTGCCCATGTGTTCTGGTTTTTTGTTTGTTGGTTAGATTCCAAATAGGAGTCAGACCCTGCAGTGTTTATCTTTCTCCGTCTGACTTGTTTCATTTAGCATAATGCCCTGGGATCCATCTGTGTTGCCTCAAATGGCAGGAGTTTGTCTTCTCTTGTGGCCAAGCCGCGTTCTGTTGTGGACACACCACCTCTTTGTCCAGACCGTCCCTTCTCCTCTGGAGCTGGGGCTGGTCTCCGGGCCAGAGTCGCGGGCCAGGCCCTCGCCTCCACCCACTTGCTTCCCTGACGGGTCAGTGAGCGGCTGCTTCTGTTTGTTTGGTTTGGGTGTTTTGTTTTAGGCGGTGGCAGGCGGGTCCCGGGAGCTCATTAACCCAAATGCTCTGAGTCTGCTGTGAGCAGCGCCCTGGAGAGGGGGCTCCTGACTTGCCGTGGGGGCTCCGAACCCTCCCATTCGACCACATGGATGCTGAGCTGCGCAGTAGTTGCATTGTGGGCTCAGTGGTCCAAGCTAGGCGAGAGTCCCCCCAGCTCGGACACGCCACTAGCCATTGGGCCCTGGGCAAGTCCTTTAAGCTCCAGGCCTCAGTTTTCCCATCTGGGAAAAGGGCGCGGCAGTGCCGGCCTTGGAGACAAGAGGAGGACGTGTCTGAAGCACACAGCCAGCCCCCCAGATGGCACAGCCGCCCGACCCGCGTCGGCCGAGGCTCTACCAGCCAGGAGGGATCATTCCTTATCGTTGATTAAAGCTCTGATTAATGATTAATGGCTGGGAAAGTTTTACACACAGAAACCACAGAAAAGAATAAAACTGATCATGCCTCATCGAGGTCCTGACCTCTGGCTCCACTTGCTTCAGGCCGGGAGCCCAGCGTCCCAGCGTGGGAACTGACCGCTGCTGCCCCTGCCTCCGTGGTCCCCCCACGGGGGTGCCGAGCTGACGTGTCCCGCGCGCTCCTGCGCCTTTGCCGTATTCGGGTGAGTGCAGGCCCCTTGGCTGCGTGACCGCCCTCGCATCGCAGTCACACTAACCTCACACCCTTTTTATTTCCCGTAATTCCGGAGTCATGGAGGAGTTGCAAAAACCTGAAAACGCAGCCTTTGAAACTTCTTTTGGCCATGGTGGTCTTGAGTGCCCGTGCCCCATTCACTTCCCTTATTTTCCATCAATAAGTGAGGACTTAGGCCCAGGGTTTGGGCTTGCCTGGTGGCTCAGACTGTAAAGAATCTGCCTGCAGTGCAGGAGACCTGGGTTCCATCCCTGGGTCAGGAAGATCTCCTGGAGAAGGGAACAGCAACCCACTCCAGTATTCTTGCCTGGGCAGTTCCATGAATGGAGGAGCCTGGCGGGCTACAGTCGATGGGGTCTTAAAGAGCTGGACACGACTGGGTGACTAGCACTTTCATAGGCCCACTGTTCTGTCGAAGGGCCTTGGGTCGGCTCCATCTGATCCCATCTTACGCTGGGTCTCCTGGGGCATGTAGACAGGCGCTCCTCTGGGGTGTCGGCCTGCTGTGGGCTATCAGCCTGGGGTGAGGTCTCAGGCCTCCAGGGGGATCACGTAAGCAGCCCAACTGGATGTGGCCACGTGGCTATCACGGACACCCCCGCACACGGAGCTAGGAGCCAGCCTTTCCCCTGGGGAAGGACACCCCGCCAAGGGTGGCACTGAAGAGTCACAAAGCTCCCAGCACCAGGGTGGGGGTGGGGACCAGCCCGGGTCGGTGGGCAGGGGCTGCGTCTCCTGGTGGGGTGAGGTCCTCGGCTCACTGTGCTGTCTGGGGTCTAGGTGAACTTCCCTAGCGCATCCCTCGACTTGCCTGGCCTTGGAGACCCGCCAGGAGTGTCTGTCACCTTGGATCCCTCTGGAGGGAGGTCTTTCTTCCACCTCTGCGTGGGCTGCAGGCTAAACTTCACCTCCCAAGTACACACACAGATATTGGCCAGGGTCCCCCGAGGGGTCGCTCAGTGACCAGCACATTCTGTTAATTAGAAGCAAGAGCTATACGTGTAACGTGATGACTGTAGTTAATAGCACTATTGTATAATTGAAGTTCAGCGGGAGAGTGGAACGTAACTGTGCTCACCAAGAAAAGACAAATACCAATACGTGAGCCAACAGACGTGCGAATTAACTAGATGGGAGGCATTCTCTCCCACTGGGACATGTATCGGATCAGCGTGACCTGCAGATCTTTAAATATCTTGCTGTTTTCTTTGCTGATTACACATCGATTAAGCTGAAAATTGACTGAATCTGTGACCACGAGGGTCCAGGAAGGGTGGGGTCCGGCTGAGGTTCTGAAGGTTCTGCCTGAAACTGGTTACAGCGAGGAGGGGCCCAGGCCGAAGCCCACACACCCCCGCCACACCAAACGTGGGACACAGATGGTGGCCAAGACCCAGACCACGGTATTGCCATGCGGCTGTCCCGTGGACGCAGATTGCTGGTGGAAGGCAGCTGCTCGGTTATCTGGTCTCCTGCGGCCTGGGTGCAGAGCACCACTGCTGACGCTGATGCCCCGTCCTCTGGGAGCTGGGGGACAGGCTGGGCCACTGCCACCAGCTGGGAAGCGGCCCAGGCAGGACTTGGGCCCCTGTGCTGGGCGTCCACCCTAGGAGAGAAGCCTCCTCTCCTGCACTCCCCGGGTGTGGCCGGGGAGATGCCCCTGCTCTCAGGGCGCTGGGTGCTGACCTGTCTGTCTTGGGGAAGCCTGCTCGTGTGGCTCTATCCGTCAGCTCTGGCTGCTATAACGAAAACCACAGGCGCTCACTGTCTCTAGCCCTGGAGGCTGGAACCGCAGACCCAGGTGTGGGTGGGGCTGGTCCTCCTGAGGCCCCCTCCTGGGTGTGTAGACGGCAGTCCCTGCCCCGTGTCCTCACAGGTTGTCCCTCTAGGTGTGTCCGTGTCCTGACCTCCTCTTCCTGTCCTGTGGGATTAGGACCCCACCCTAGTGACCCCGTTTTACCTTAACCACCTTTTTGAAGACCCCACATACAGCCACATTCTGAGGTCCTGGGGGTCAGGACCCGAATGCAGGGATTTGGGGGATGCAGTTCAGCCATGACCATGACCTTGGGCCCCCAGCACAGAGGGAGGACTCATCATGGGGTTCCTGGGGTGTGTTTCTATTTTTATTTCCTGTGAGGCCCAAATGTTTGTAGGGAGTAAGATTTTGCGGTGATCAGAGCCTCTTCCACCCATAAATGTCTGGAAATGTTTTTGGATTTCACTCCCTCAGATTCTGACTGTCTTATATCCACCCGGGCGCCCTTGGCCAGCGTTCCCAGTGCCTGGACTTGGGGTGGGGCCAGAGACCCACGTCATACGAGGTTCTCACATAAACACTCAGCAGCTTACCTGGGTCTGAGCCCCGTCTGTGGGCAGGGAGTCCAGTGAGGCGAGTAGCGGATGTCTGTGGGGTTAGCACGCCTGCCGCCACCAGGTCCTGCTGCTCCCTGTCCTCCCGCCTGCAGACAGCCCCCCTCCAGCCTCAGCATCTGGGTCCAGCTCAGCTTCCCCTCCCGCACTGCCTTCTGGCCAATCCAGCAGACACCCTCTGCATGGAACCTTTCCAGCGGGCTGGGTGGTCAAGGGGACCGTTCGTCTGGACGCTCGCAGACCTTTCTGTGCTGGCGGCTGTGTGCGGAGTCCTGAGGGCGGAGTGCAGCTCCCTACCGTGCTGGCAGGGGTCCCCTGCCCCTCCCTGTTACCAGACCTGATGGGCTCCTGGAGGATGCCAAGGGGGGCCCATGGAGACCTCCACCCGGAGCCCAGGACGGGCATCAGACCCTCAGCTGGGAGTAGCAGACGCTGTTTCAGGAAGTGGCCCCGGGCGCACCTAGGAGGTCTGACCTCATGGGCTTCCTACCTGGAGCTCCCAGTGCAGCAGAGGGAAAAGAGGCTTCTTCCGCGCTGAGTGGGTCCTTGAGGGGCTTCTCCCACGCGAGGCCGCCTCCGGCCCCCACAGCTCGCATCCCTGCCATCCAGCAGGGCTGCAGGCTGTTTTTTAAACTGCGGTTTAACGAGTGCTGGGAGGAAGACACACAGGCAAATGACTGTCCTCCTGCCTGCTCATTCTTTTTAAGCTGTGTCGTTCTCCAGTTTATTTTTGAATCTTGAAAGCATAAAGAACACGCCGTTCATCTCTGGCGAGCCTGTGCTGCCCGACGTGGTCATTCACCACTTCCCACTCCAGTCTGGAGCGTCCTGCCTCTGACCGGGCCCCCATCAGCCTGCCGGCAGGAACAACCCCCCCCCACCCCAGCCAGGGCAGCTCACCCTGCTCAGCACCAGCCCTTTAAAAGCCTTTCCACATTCAGGGAAAATCTTTCTAAAAAGCTTTACACACGATGCCTTGCAGCCTTAGGTATAAATGAGAAATAATTTAACCCTTTTCTTGGAGACTTGGGTCATTGTTGTTATTCAGTTGCTACGTCGCGTCTGACTCTTTGCAACCCCATGGACTGAAACACGCCAGGCTCCCCTGTCCTTCACCATCTCCCTGAGTTTGCTCAAACTCATGTCCATCGAGTCAGTGATGCCATCCAACCATCTCATCCTCTGAACCCGAATCTCCTCCTGCCTTCAGTCTTTCCCAGCATCAGTGTCTTTTCCAATGAGTTGGCTCTTTGCATCGGGTGGTCAAAGTATTGGAGCTTCAGCATCAGTCCTTCCAATGTATATTCAGGGTTGATTTCCTTTAGGATGGACTGGTTTCATCTCCTTGCTGTCCTAGGGACTCCCAAGAGTCTTCTCTAGCCCCACAATTTGAAAACATCAATTCTTGGGCGCCCAGCCTTCCTTATGGTCCAACTCTCACATGACTTCTGGAAACAACCATAGCCTTGACTATACAGACCTTTGTGGGCAAAATGGTGTCTTTGATTTTTAATGCTCTGTCTAGGTCTGTCATAGCTCTCCTTCCAAGGAGCAAGCATCTTCTAATTTTGTGGCTGCAGTCACTGTCTGAAGTAATTTTGGAGCCCAGGAAAATAGAATCTGTCACCATTTCCACTTTTCTCCCCCATCTGTTTGCACTGTGTTTTTAGAACATGGTTAAGTCCACTCATTTATTTTTACTTAAGTAAATGTGCATCTACGAGAAACTTTAAACTGTTGCTGCAAAACCTGTAATAAATAGCAGGTAATCTAAAACACAGTGAGCTCGAAACATCAAATTGTACCGAGGGTCACGCCGCCCCGTTTTGTCTGCTGCAGCTTTGTACCCGAGGCTGCCCTGCTTCTGTTAAGTAGAGAGATTCGTGGAGACGTAGCTGCGTAAAGACCCAGACTTCTCTCCCTTGACACTGTCAGGAGGCTGGAAAGTGAACTGGAAAGAGAGGCACTTTCCCACGAGACCAGTGATGACTCACACGCCCCGCGTCACCCGGCTGCATCCTGCGTCTGCCCACATCTTGGGAAAGTGTGGTGTGCTCTTTCGGGTCTGGCTCGGGAGGCAGAGTGGGCTTCAACGGCCAATTCCAGGGGCTTCAGAGCACCAGGTCTTCCCTAGGAGTGGGCGGCGGGGGGCGGGGGGGTGGAACGGAGTGCCTCCTGCTCGGAGCCTGGGAGGTGACCCTGGCGCAGCATCCCAGTGTAGCCTGGAGACCCTCCCCAGCGACAGCAGGCCGTTCTCCAGGGAGCACCAGCTTTCTCAGCTCAGTTTGGGCCTAGGTAGTGTGCTTGCCTTCAGCCCCGCTTCTCGTGGGAACAGACAAGGCAGGGCCAGCGTGGATGTGCCCCAGGTGGGGACAGGAGAGGTGCCCAGGTCAGCTCCATCTGAGGTCTGTGTGCTCGGCTGCGTGGAGAGGTCACGGCCCTGCTGTCTCAGCAGGTGGTCTGGGGGCACACGGTCTCTGAGCACATCCTCGGAGTGTACACACTCACCTTCGCTTCAGGCCAGCCTTGGGCTCCTAGTGTGAGAGCCTGGGGCGGCCCTGACTGCAAGCTGGTGGCTTACAGAACCGAAACGGACCCCCAGGTCCGGAGGCGGAAGCCCCAAAGGAAGGCCTTGGCAGGACAGGCTCCTCCCAAGGCTCCGAAGGAGGGCTCTTTCTGCGTCTCCCTGCCTCCAGGGCCCGGGTGTCCCTGGACTCATGGCCGCCTCCTCCAGCCTCTGCCTCTGCAGTCACCTGGCCTCCTCCTGGGTCTCTGTGGCCTCTTCTCCTCTTACGAGGACAAGGCCGTGGGACCAGGGCCCTTGTCCCAGGACTGCCTCATCTTTACTCAGTCGTGTCTACAGAAACCCCGTTTCCTAAGGAGGTCGCCTCCGCAGCCCGTGAGGTCGGGATGTCCACCTATCTTTTCCGAGATGCCATCCTCCAGCCCACCGCACCCAGGAGAGGGTGGCCACAGTGGGCAGGGACTGGGAGCTTGTAGAGACTCCTGGAGAAGCAATGGTTAGGAGCCAGGCTCGGGCTGACTGCTGGGTGGGAAGGGGGTGGTGTTCTGGGGACACGGGGTGACACCACAGATGCGGCCGTGTCGTCCTGCCAGCGATCCTGGAGGTGGGGTCAGGGGGCTGCTGTTATACAGACGAGATCGCTGGGGCCTGCAGAGAGGCGCAGACCTCTCAGGTGCCCGGCTGAGCGCCGGGCCTGACCGCTGGGGGAACCTCCCCACCAGGGAGGGGGCGTGTCTGGCTTCCCCGGGCCCGTGTGCGTCCCACGAACTCTCACGGCGCCTGTGCTCGCGGGGCACAAGCTGCTGGCCCCAGTGTCTGGAGGTGGGACCCTGTGGTCCTCGGCTTCTGGCCTCTGACCTGCCCTGAGACGTAAGCCCCTCCGGGCTCTCTACTGCCTGCATCCTGCGTCCTGCTCAGCTGGGAGACCTGGGCACACCAGGCGTGCCCGCCTCCACACCCGGTGTTCGCTCCGCCCTCGAGGGCCCCTCGTCCCTGCCCAGCCTGCCAGGCTCTCAGTGGGTCCCAGGCCTGGGGAGTGAACCTGGGGAGAAAAGCTGCGCTTGCATCACCCATGTTTACTTGGGAACCGAACAGCACTCTTTCAAAGGAGCCATCTTAGAAGGGGAAAGTGCCAGCCCTTCCCTGGAGCCCCGGGACTCTGGTTCCTGAGGGTGACTTGCAGCTGCCCTCAGCGTACCGCCTCTAGTCCCGCAGGCCTTTCTGCCCAGACCTGCGGTGCTGGCACCCCAAGGCTGGAATGACACTACCAGGGGAACTGCATCAACCCTGATTTGCTTGTGTGTGTGTGTGTGGTGAGCATTCAGGGAAAGGGAGACAAGGAGTGTGCATTCGTGTGCCAGCCCCTGGCACTTGGGGCACCCTTGGCAGTGCCCAGTGTCCAGGTGGGTGGTGCCCCAGGCTGCCCAGAGCCTGGCCAGGGCAGTGACCGCCTGTTGCCACGTCATCGAGAGCTGGGTTGTTCTGACGACCAAAGAGGAAGGAAGGGAGTGAGGGGGCGGCCTTCACCCTGCGGGGGTGTGAGTATGCGCAGGGGCTGAGGGCTCAAGCCAGTGACCCACTGGTTCCACCTCCAAGCAGCACCTGGCTTCGCGTCTCAGTGGTGGGGCTTCCTCCTAGGAGGCCCCAGAGGTTGTAAAACCCAGAGCCCAAGAGAGGCTGCCGTGGACGCCCAGCGAAAGTGAGCATAAGTGTGCTGCTCAGCCGTGAAGCTTCCTCGTGGGCTGCCAGGGCTCCGAGCTGGTGACCAGCCACGTGGCAGCCCAGTGGAGTTCTGGGGGTGATCACGGCGGCGCGGAGAAGGTGACGGGAGGCTGGCGGCCGGCACCCCCTGCCCCAGCTCACGTCATGGCCCTCTCCAGGCCGCCCGGCTGGAGACGTGCTGGGCCGGTGGTCTTCCCGGGGTGAGAGCTTGGGGCCTCTGGTGCGGTGTGGTTGACCTTGGGGCGCCGTTGTGAATCAGGGGCACATCCTGGACCACTGAGAGAGTCAGGTCATCAGGCTGGAGCCTCCCAAAGGCCCAAGGCAGGGCTGGAGGCCCCAGGCCACTCTGCCATGGGCCAGGCTGGGGCCCAGCCCCAGGAGGTCCAGGCTTTCTGGATGCTGCAGCCCACAGCGAGGCAGACACTGGGGATCCCAGGCGACACCTCCGGCTCCTCTTCCCTCTCCATCGCCGCTGACGCTGACCCTGTGTCGCTGTGTCTCTGACAGCCCTCGTCTCGGGGGGCGTGTGGCCTCTGATCCACCGGTGTCACCCGCTCGGTGTCCTCAGAGGCACCTGGCTTGTTTTCAGCCTTTTAAACTCTGGGGATGAGCTTGCGGGGGCAGGATGGGGCTGTAATGTTGTGTGTATTTCTTTTCTCGCCTCAAAGCTTTTATGACTTCTCCCCTGAAGCCTTCAAGCGCGAGCTTTAAGGCCGTCCCTTTTGACTCAGCAGCATGGACGATGTGAAATACCGAGGCTCCCACCCCGCGGGTGCGGCTCATCTCACCTCCCTGAACTCGGGTTTAAAATAGACCTTCATCCTCACCTCCTGCCCGGTGCCCCCGCTTCCTCCTGCTTTCGTTGCTGGCCTTTGTAACTGCCGTCAGAGCCTGCATTTGTGGTGGAGGGTCCGGGTCTCTGGGCGGGGCTCCTAGGACGAGATCCCCTGGCCGTCCACACAGGGCCGTCAGACCCTGGAGAGCAGAAGGCAACGGGGAAGGTTCTGGAAGGTCTCACCCCGGACATCTTCATGACCTTGAGGAGCTCCTGGAGGGGTTGAGCCAACCCTCCCCAGAGACCCCCCAGTGCTGTTTCTGCCACGCCTGCTGGAGCCCCAAGCAGGCCTCTGGGGCGTCCCCCACCCGCCGTCTCTTTGTGGCCCTCAGAGCAGCTCTGAAGGTGGAGAAGGGGTCGCAGCCTCAGTCAGCCGAGTCTGGTTCCTGGGTGCCTACTGCATCCATACCCCTCTGGGTCAGATGCCCCCTCCTGCCCAGCGAACATCATCGGTAGAACCTGCTACACACCAAACACGCCCTGGTACTGCGGCTGTAGGGATAAGCCAGGGACCCCACACGGGGGCCCTGCCCCAGGAACAGAGGAGATTCTGCAGCAGAGATTCTAAGATTGAGGGAGGGGGAAGGTTGTGTGAAGAACTGGATGGGGGAGACCCACCTGCTTCCCATCGCCACACACCAGCAGCTCAGAGGTTCTACGGAAGATGAGTGACCCAGGGCATGAAACAGGCGGGCAGTCAGACCCAGCCGGGCGCCTGTCCCCGGGTCCAGCAGCCGTGCCCATTGCTGGGGCCCAGCCCCCTGTCGGGCTGGAGTCTCACGTTCATTCTCTCCCCCTCCCTCCCAGTGGCCCCCAGGTCTTTAGAGACCCCCTCTCTACCCTTCCGCAGAGCACACTGCTCATCTCTCACCCTCTGCAAGCTCCAGATGACCGTTCAGGGGTCTCCTCAACATGAGCATCAGCTAGAAACGACCGTCAGTTGCTCTGGGCGCCTGGGGCCGAGGCCCCTGGGCTGGCGGGGCCCTTCCACTGCACTCCTCAGCCCACCCGAACCATCCGGGGGCACCTCTGGCTGCTGCGACTTTCCCCTGGTGACAATGTGGAGAGACCACATGGTGGACCCCCACTCATCCCAGAAGGCCCACAGGCCCAGGTTCCGTCCAGCCTGGGTTCTGGGTGAGCCTTGGGCCCCTCCATGCCTGACCCACCAGTAAGGAGGTAAGCAAGTGTTAGTCGCTCAGTCGTGCCTGACTCTGTGCGACCCCATGGACTGGATCCCACCAAGCTCCTCTGTCCATGAGATTTTTCAGGCAAGGATACTGGAGTGGGTTGCCATTCCCTTCTTCAGGGGATCTTCCCAACCCAGGGATTGAACCTGGGTCTCCTGCATTGCAGGCAGATTCTTTATTGACTGAGCTACAAGGGAAGCCCGACTCACCTGTAAAACACCCCTCAGTTCTTGCTGGGTCAGGGTTGGGGGGAACTCAAGGGTGTGATACCTCCCGTGAATCTCATCTGGGAATCTCAGGCCCCCAAGAACACGGTCCAGGGATGTGCAGGCTCCGGGGACATGGGCCCTCCCAGCCCCAGGGTCCCCAGGCAGTGCTGGGCTGTGGGCAGGGCTGGCTTGCTGAAAGCTTTAGTGTGTGTGTATGGGGGTGGGGGGAATGGGGGTCACACCGAGCTGTGTATTGTGTCCAGCACCAGGTCTGGAGGGGAATGGAAGGAGGGGGCATCCAGTACCAGCCCAGGATCCAGGAGACCAGAAGCAGGGACGTGTGAGGCTGCCTGATGTTTGGGACCTGGAGCGCGGGCCACTGGCCCAGTGGGAAAGCTGACACCTCCCAGGGGCTTGCAAGGGAAGGTTAGGGGGCATTCCACGTGGGGGGGGCAGGGCTGGGGGGGAAGTCTGGGGCTGGAGCCCTAGGAGGTTAATCAAAGGGCTGATGGGATACAGGTGGCCACACTGAGAGCGATGGGGGACAGGGGGAGGTTCTGGTGGGCTCTGGGCTGACCCAGGTGAGCAGGAAGGGCCTGCCTGGGTGCGAGAAGAGGGAATGAGACCCCCGGGACTCCCGCAGGCCAGGTGTGTGGTGGACCTCCCGTGGGTGGCTGCAGCGTCGCGGTCCCCCTCACCCTACCCTGGGTCTGTGCTGGGTTGGGTGCCCCAGAAACTCCTGCAGTGAGTTGGGTGGTGGCCCCGCCTTTGGAGTCTGAGTCCTAAACCTGGAACCCGTGAACATGAGCTTCCTTGGAATTAGGAATTCACAGGTGTAGTTCAGCGCAGGGTCTTGGCCAAGGTCATCCCAGACTTCGTGGTGGAGTCTTAAGTGATTTAGAAGGGAAGGGGAAGGCGGGGGAGGTGTGAGACCTGCAGAGGAGGCAGAGACTGGAGGGGTGTTTCCATAAGTCCCAGAGCACCTGGGGCCCCAGATGCCGCAAGAGGCAGGAAGGAGCCTCCGAGGACACAGCCCTGCCCACTCCTTGATTTCAGACCCTGGGGGAGAATTCGTTTCTGTCTTTAAACGGCCCACATGTGGTCCTCCGTTGCAGCCACCCTGGACTCTGATATGGCCCCTCTTAGAGGAAACCTGTTAGCTCTCCCCCAAAAGCCTCAGGATCCAGTGAAGCCACCCCTGTCACCAGCCACCTCCATGGTCAGCAGGGGACAGGGGACCCTGGCTGCTGTGGCCCCCAACCTGTAGAAGGAGGAAGGCCCTTCTGGGTCAGGCCATGCTGGGTGAAGCCAGCAGGCCTCTGTCTCCTCCCGCTGACCTTCACTGCCTGGGGGAGGGGTACTGTCAAACCTCCTGTCCCCGTTGGAAAGCACAGCCGGGGGGGTGGCCCTGTGGTCTCAGCACGAGGGCCCCTCTCACACATCAGATAATCCAGGGCTCTGACCCCTCCTGAGACCAGGAAGGGCGCTGCCTGTGGGGTCTGGGTGGGGCTGCCCCTTGAAACCAAGGGACAGCATTTTAGGGTGAGTGAGTGCCCAGAGAGCACCTACTGGCAGGCTGGGGACCCCGAGGTGTCCCCGAAAGGCAGGCATAGACGAAGGGGCAGCAGGCCGTCTGGACCCGGCCTGGCAAGCAGGTATCCGTGAAGCTCATCTCCACCCAGAGGGACATGTTTGACCTGGAGCCGGCCTCCAAGCAGTCACTGCATTCTCCATCGCTCTTGGTCTCCTTTTTAGCTGTCACTTACTGCTCTCGAGGTAGCTGGTCATTTCATGGGGTAACCAGCATATCAGGGACAGACCCAGATTTAGATCTCGGAACTTGAGGACAAGCCCTGCCCTATCTCCTCCCCTGGATGGGTAGGGGGCATTTCTCAGCCCCAGTGGGGGTTGTCAGGGGTCTCAGGACCTTTCTCCAAACCTCACTGGGGGCTCAGATGATAAAGACTCTGCCTGCAATGCAGGAGACCCACATTTGATCCCTGCATCGGGAAGATCCCCCGGAGAAGGGAATGGCTACACACTCCAGCAGTCTTGCCTGGAGAGTCCCATGGACAGAAGAGCCTGGTGGGCTACAGTCCACGGGGTCATAAAGAGTCAGACATGGCTGAGCGACTAACACTCTCAGTGCCCCCCTCTGGACAAGGCATAGAGGTGGTACTTGACCTGGGCGGCCGCCACTTTGTGTCTAGAGAACCGGTCAGGTCTGTGGACCACAGGCCTGGTGACAGGGCTGTGGGTCCATGCCCTGGAGCTTGAGATTGGCCAGAGGCTGGAGGGGCCACTGGCCCCAGTGATTAAGATTGATGGAAATCTTGAAAATTTGAGTTGTTTTTTAAAGAAATAGCATCTATCATCTCTTCTGCATCGTGCCTTCTAGGCGGTTCCTCTTAATGGTACAGCTCAATGCTCCATTCCTTTCCATGTTCACTAACTCTCCACAGTGTGGCTGGACCACAGTTGGCTTAGCCGTGGATCAGCTGATGGACGTCTGGGCTGCGGCCACATTTTGCCCGCTGTGGACATGTGTGCACACGTTGCTTGTAGACATAGGTTTTCATTTCTTTCTCGTTTTTCTTTTGGTCTCCTTGGGGGCCCTTGGTGTGCCCCTTGCCATGTCTTTTGGCTCAGGGCAACGTCACACTGACACGTTGGCCCCAGGAAGCTGGGTGCCTTCGAGTGGGGTCCGCTGGAGGGTCTGGTGAGTGAAGGGGCTGGAGGCAAGACTAGAGGGCCTGTAGTGGTGGGGGCCACACCTCCGAGATGTTAGGTCACCTTCCTGGACTGTCCCTACTGTGGCAGGACCTAGGGGGGCCCCTCGGCCCAGTGCCAGCCTGGTCCTGCCCGACTGGTGGGGCCTCTCTCCACGCGGCCAACAGAACTGATTTCCCCAGAAACCAGGGCGACGGACAAGTGGAGCTGTGACTGGGCGGCCCGCAGCCTGACGAGGGGTTCCCGGGGGCTGTCCCGTCGGTTATCCCAAACAGGCCCGGAAGGCAGGGCTCCCGTTCCTGCCTAGGCGGTCAGCAGTGAATAAGGCCTTGAACCCGAGGCCGGGTGGGAGCCAGGAGCCATGCAGGAGGAGCCTGTGAGCTCCCCGCAGGAGTGCAGACAGCCCCTGGGCTGTGGGAGGACCTGGGCCGCGGACAGCCCACAAAAGGTGCTCACGGATCAGGCTGCGGAGGAGCGGCAGGAGCGGCTACCCCAGCCCAGGACCGGAGGCGAGAAGGGTGGCCTGTCCACCCAGAGGGTCCAGGACTCTTGCAGGTGGAGGGCGAGGAGGCAGTGGGCTTCCCTGCCGTACAGACTGCAGCCTCTTAAACACTGTCTGGAGTTCCTGTCCTGGCTCTCGGGGCAGCTCCTTCACGGTGGGGTGACCTCCAGGGGGGCCCAGCACGCCTGCCCGGGTGACCTGGGAGTCGGGGCTGGTGCCAACCGGCCGCATGGTCCTGGGTGAGCCAGCTCACCCTTGGGGCCTGTTACTGCATCTGTTAAGTGGAGAGAAGGCAGGGAACTGGAGCTTGAGGGTCTTCGTTGCTTCCAAGAGCTAGCATCCTCCCAGCCCTTGCGGGGGTGGCAGGCAGACAGGAGGGGAGGAGGGGCGTGGTGCCTGCTGCCCACCTGTCGGCTCCTCTGGTGTGGGGCAGGGGGCAATGCAGGGGTGCCTGCGCCCTCGGGGGGCTGCCGTTGTCGGGGGATTAGGACTGTCCGGCAAGAAGTTTTCAATTTACACAAGGATTTGCCCCGAGAAGCCAGGTCCCCTCCTGTCCCCTTCTTGCACTCAAGTGCAAACCTGACTCCTGGAAACCTCGGTGAGCCCTGCACCCCATGGCTAGGCAGACTGGGCTCCAGCCCTACAGGAAACCCCACGGTGAGGGGCCATGGTGCTGGGTGGGAGGGTGTCAGGGGTCCACAGCCAGTGCAGAAAGTCCTGAAGGAAGCAGGCCTAGCCATTCCCAGGGGAGCAGGAAGTCCAGGGACATCGGCCTCCAGGACTTGGGTCCCCAGAGCCACATGCCCTCTTGCAGAGCAGTCATGACATGGACTGCAGGCTCCTGCTTAGTGAGTCCCCCGGGGCTCCCAGGGATGGGGAACCGCCCGCCTGAAGGCCTCAGAGGATGCCAGTGCCGCCCCTGTAAGCACAGGACTGGGACCAGGGCTCTTCAGGGTCCCAGAGGTGGTCATCGAGTGAGGCTCTGTCTCCCCTCCAGCCTCGCGAGCTGAGGGCACAGCCCCCCAGCCAGCAGCTGTGTCCAGGGCGGACGAGGGGCTCCAGCCTCGGATGTGGAGCCTCATTCCCTGAAGAGGGGAGATTTGGGGGGTACAGCTGGGAAAGGAGGCTTCACCCCGAACCAGACAAGGCCAGGGAGGGGTTTTGTGGAGTCCAAAGCCAGCTGGGCACTAAAGAGGAGACCATAGAATTGTATGTTAAGTGGGTGCCCTTGGACACGTGGCTTCTACGTTGTTGTTAAGTCACTCAGGTGTGTCTGACTCTTTGTGACTCCATGGGCTGCGGCATGCTAGGCTTCCTTGTCCTTCAACATCTCCTGGAATTTGCTCAAACTCACGTCCATTGAGTCGGTGATGCCATCCAACCATCTCATCCTCTGTCATCCCCTTCTCCTCCTGCCTTCACTCTTTCCCAGCATCACTTTTCCAGTGAGTCGGTTCTTCAAATCAGGTGGCCAAAAGTATTGGAGCTTCAGCTTCAGCATCAGTCCTTCCAATGAATATTCAGAACTGATCTCCTTTAGGCTGGACTGGTTGGATCTTCTTGCAGTCCAAGGGACTCTCAAGAGTCTTTCTTCTCCAGCACCACAGTTCAAAAGCATCAGTTCTTTGGCGCGCTCACATTCTTAAAGGCAAAAAGTGGCTTCTGTAGTGTTTTGTTTTTTAAATTTCAGCTTTTTAAAACTGAAACACAGTCGATTTACAGTGCTGTGTTAGTTTTGGAGGTACATCAAATGATTGTCATACACATACGTACATTCTTCTACAGATCCTTTTGCATCACAGGTTATTCTGAGATGCTGAGCCTAGTTCCCTGTGCTCTGCAGTAGGTCCTTGTTATTTATCTGCTGTACATATAGTGGTTTGTATCTGTTAATCCCAAACTCCTCATTTCTCCCTCCCCTCTTTCCCTTTGGTAACCAGGTTTCTTTTCTGTCTGTGAGTTATAGTGCGTGTTTACATAGTTGGTTCCTAGCATAGTGAAAGTGAAAGTCGCTCAGTTGTGTCCGACTCTTTGTGACCCCATGGACTAACTATACAGTCCAGTCCATGGAATTATCCAGGCAAGAATACTGGAGTGGGTCGCCTTTCCCTTCAGGGGATCTTCCCAACCTAGGGATCGAACCCAGGTCTCCCACATTGCAGGCGGATTCTTTACCAGCTGAGCCACAAGGGAAGTACATAGCTGGTTCTTGGCATAAGGTCCAACCCAGAGCTGTGATCACGCTGCTCTGTGTCTGCCCTCCGGGGCCGCAGTGTTGACACCAAATAGAAAGGGGGCAGCTGCATGCCGGGCTGCACGTCCGGTGGAGCGTGGGAGGCAGGGAAGGGGGATCGTCAGGATCCGATGCCCAGCTTTCCCACACGTTGTGCAGAGTGCTTCTGGCTGCAGTGTGGCCGTGGCTGGTTCTGGGAAAAAACTGGAGCATGATTACCGCACGGCGTCCACCCGCCCGGATCCCCAGGGCCGTCGTGCAGACCAGCCGAGCCGAGGAGTCGGCTCCAGCCCACGTGTGCGCGTCTGACTCACGCTCCTGTCCCGTGGCCACGGTCACTCTGGGTCCTCCCAGCCCCCCGGGGCGTCCAGCACTTGAGGTCAGCAACCAGACTCAGGCACGAGGCCCCTTGGGGGCCCACGTCCACTTGCTGCTTCCGATGCTGGACTGAGAGCGGGCACGTCCCTATCCCGGCCCGGCCTCCTATGCTCTCTCAACCCCACCCCAGAGCCCCATCCCCAGGATGCCGTTTGCATCGGAAAATCAAGCTCTCAGTGGGACTGGCAGGCAGGGTCGGGGCAGGACGGGCTGGGATCGGGCCTGCAGCGGGGCCCACGTCGGAGCAGGCCCCCGTGGCCCCACTCTCTAGAGCTGGGCGGATGCGGCACATGGGTGGCGCTGGCTGTGCCACTTGGCCCGGTGTCGGTCAGGAGGCCGGGTGGGCGGGTGCCAGGGCACAGCCCTGGCCATGGCCACGTGACCTGGCCGAGTCGGCCGGGAAAACCCAGGCAAGGCCCTCTTGGAGCCTTCAGCAGGGCAGGCCACTTCCGGCCCCTCTCCCCTGGGCTCAGCCGCTCCGAGGTGGCCTGTCTGGGAAACGTCACCCTGGGGGAAGGCCGGGCTCCCACCCTGTCCTTTGGGATCCTGCCCCGGCCTTTCTATCTCTGCCTTCAGCCGTCTCCGAGGTACAGGGGGGCGGGGTGCTTGAAGCTGTGCCACCTTGAGGGGACCTTGGCCCGGTCCGAGCCCTCGGACTTCACAAGGCTCTTTCCCCTCCTGGAACCTTGGTTTCTGCGTCTTTAAAATCGGGTCATGAGATCCACTCCCCTCATCCCTCAGGTGCCATGAGAATCGCATCACGTCTGACAGCGTGTGTGAAAGGGCCCAGGGCCCTCGGAGGGCCTGTCCGCAGCACAGGGCCTGCAGGAGCCCTGGGTCCAGAGTTGTGAACTCTGGTCTCCTGTGTCGGGGTGCTGCCCCATCTTCCCATGCGGGCTGCTCAGGCTGCCCAGTTTGAGCCCCAGATGCTGGGACCAGCTGGGGGACAGCAGGCAGGGCGTGTTTCTGGATTTTCATGAGGCTCCTCTCGGCAGAGACTCCATGGTCGTCAGCCTTAGGGCCCCAGCAAATTTCTGGAATGCAAATGTATGGTGTGGACATGGCGGCCACGGTCCTTCCCCTGATGACTGTCATCCTTCCCTGCGATCTGCTGACCCTCCGCCGGGCGTGGAGACAGAGCCAAGAAGGCAGGCTTCATCCTCGCGCTTATCCGTGATCTGGGGGCATCTCGCCCCTTGCCTTTCATCATCACTCGGTTCAAGCAGAAGTAGGTGCACTGTGAGCGCGGGCATGGTGGTGTGGGGGCCAGGCTGTACATGCCTGCTTCTCCCGCCTCCACCGATTTGGGGGGAGCCCCCGGCGGCCTGAGCCGCCTCTCCGCTGCCCAGGAACACCACCCCACCCAGGCTTCCCCCAACGCAGCTGGGCTGGCATGACCCTAGGCCAGCAGTGGGAACGCTAACCAGGCAGCCGTGGGCACGAGGGTGCAGGCACCCTGGGTTGGTCTGTTGGCCTCTGCAGGGGACTTGGTCACCTCCATTCAGAGCAACCCCGTCGCAAACAGGGACCCAGCGGAGGCCACGCAGACATTGCAGGCAAGGCGGGATGCCCCCCACTTCATGCTGCCAAGTGGGATGTGGAGCGAGCCCGGGGTTCTGTGGGATTCCTTCTCAGAGCCTCAGCCCTTCCCACCTTCCCACGCCACAGTGGCCCAGTGGATTCCGGCCCCGGAGAAGCGGGCTGCGCGTCCTGCCGGTGCAGCCAATAAGGCCCCGGTGACCTTTCTTCACAAGGATCGCGTTGTTCTGGCTTGAAGGTGGGCGTCGGGGGGGTGGAGGGAGAGGACAGCATCTAGAAGCACAGAACTGCTCAGAAGGCAGCTCCCAGCGGGTCAGGCAGGCTGTGTGTGGGCCCCCAGGTGGGACACTGTGGGCTCTGTGCCCGCTCTCCCGGCCTCGTTGTTGGCCGCTCGGCCTTGGCTCAAGACAGAGAGCTTGTCACCTGCCAGGTGCCCGAGCCGGTGCTGGAGCTCAGAGACACGGGGCTGGGCCAGGCAGCTCAGAGCCTGACCTGTAGTCCATCTCTGGGCCCACACCACGTGGGACCCAGCTGCCCCCAACACTGGGGAGCTTTCAAGTCCCGAGGGGGACACGGACTGAGGAGCCTGCTCAGACCATGGTGGGGGGGCGGTGAGGGGGCCGAGCCAGGAGTCAGGGCTGCCTCCCTTCCTGGGCTCCCCCCCACTGTCCCCCACCTGCACCCCCAGGACCCCCAGCAGCGCCCCCGCCGCCTGCCAGGAAGTGGGGCGGAAGCCTGCCACACCTGCACCCTCAGCTCGGTGGCTCGCGCCCTCCCAGGCCTTGGGTCCCAGCTGAGCAGCAGCAGTGGCTTCCCTGGGAGCTCCTGGTCTGCAAACTCCTCCTCTGTACACATGGGGCCCCCCTCCCCACCGCTGCCCTGCCTCCTGGCCTCCAACCGTGAGCCCCCTTGGGGGCCCCAGGGTCTCTGGGCTGGGGCTCCCCTCCTGCAGAAACGCCCAAGGCTTCTCACCGGGGTATCAGGGCCCCACACACAGGCTGTGCTGGGTGCCGTCCCACAGTGTGGGGGTGCCCTTGGGCCGTCCCTCCAGACCCCACAGTGTCCGCTCAGACCCCTGGACTCCATGATCGTAAGCACCAGGGGAAGCCAGAGCTGGATTCTGGGACTGGCCTCCTTCGCGGCCCCGGGGGAAGGATTCCGGCGCCCTCGACCAAGGGCCAGTTGTGCAGGCAAGCGTCATCCCTATACCAGGGGCAGTGGGAGGCTGTTACTATCACAGGGCTCAGCCTGGCCATCAGAGACTAGAGAGGCCAATGAGGGGAAGGCGCACGGCGGCCTCTGACAGCCCAGGTGGGAGGAATCCAGGCTCCAAGTGCCCACGGCGGGGCCAGAGAGAGTGTCCTGAGCCCTGGGGCAGCTGGCGTCCAGGCCAGGACAGAGGGAGAGGGCTGCCCCCCGCGGGTGCGGTTCTGGCTGCTGCTGGCCCAGCTGGGAAGTCTGTTTCCTCACCCATCTATTCTTCCTTCCCTCCATCCTCACGAACTGGCTCCCATAGGGGTCTCCACTCCCAGTGCTGTGAGCCTTTGGCGTTCCCCTGGAGGAGGGGACCCGCAGCCCGGGGCCCAGTCAGCCCAGCATCCAGCTTGGAGCCTCTGAGGGTCTGCAGACCCTGCAGGCACGGCCGGATTCCTTCAGCTGCACAAGGCGTGGAAGGAGGAACCTCACCAGGGTTCCCCTGGAAATCGGCCCCAGACCGACCCTGACTGCCTCTCTAAGGTCCTCCCGGACCCGTGGAGGAGGAGGCTCTAAGCCTAGGGGTGACTGCTCTGCTGCCTTCCTTCACCCCAGGCCCTGGGGCCTCCGAGGCCTCAGGCCCCCTGCCAGTTCCTGGGCCTGGCTGGGTGGCGACACAGCAGACAGGAGGGACGGCGCTGTCCCCTCCCTGGCGCTTGCATCCTGTGGGGGAGGAGAGCTAACACAGAGGAAGGAACGTGGAGGGACACCGCAGCGACTTGGACTGTGTCACGGGGACGTGGCTTCTGTGAGACAGAGCGGTGGCCGCCTTCTGGGAAGTGACATTTGATCCAAGGGTGCAATTCGAGAAGGACCCGGCCACACGGACTGACGGATGGAGATGTGGGTGAGGGCGTTCGGGGGGGGGGGGGGGATGTCTAAGCAGAGGCCCCAGTGGGCACGGGCGTGTTTGAGGAGCATAAAGGGGACCAGTGTGGCTGGGGCAGAGTGGGAGCCAGGGAGGGAATGAGGTGGGAGGAGCCGGCTGGGGACCTGACCTGGAAAACAGGGACCAGAAGACAGAGGCTGGACTGTGTTCCGAAGGCGGTGAGGAGCCCCGGGGAGAGCGGGCCTGGATGCCGAACAGAGCAGTGTCTCCGCCTCCACGGCCTTAAAGGAGACCCTGGACGGCAGCCAGGGGTGGGCTCTGAGCAGCCCCTGAGGCATTGCTGGAGAGGAGCCACCCCCACCGTTCGAGCAGGTCAGAGGGTGCCCGCAGGGACCTGCGCCGGGTCTGGGGAGTCAGGACACAGAGCCGGTATCCACAGGTGCGTCCCAGCACTGCCCTCGGATTGAGGCTGTCTGCTCTGGGCCAGCAGTTCAGCCACTGAGATGTCACCTCTGATGTGTCTGATTACCGCGCAAGTAGGAAGGAAGGGAAGAAAGGGAATGAGGCTGCTCACTGACTACCTAGAGAGATTCGCGGTGGGGGGTGGGTGTGGGGAGAGACTGGATGGATGGATGGGTGGGTGGGTGGATGGATGGGTAGATGGGTGGGTGG
>ML664187.1:2390630-2413301 GCA_007570785.1 Antilocapra americana | reverse complement strand
TGGATGGGTAGATGGGTGGGTGGGTGGATGGATGGGTGGGTGGGTGGATGAGTGGGTGGGTGGGTGGATGGATGGGTGGGTGGGTGGGTGGGTGGATGGGTGGTGGATGGGTGGGTGGATAGATGGATGCATGGATGGATAGGTGGATGGATGGATGGATAGATGGATGGGTAGATGGGTAGATGGATGGATGGGTGGATGGGTGGATAGATAGATGGATGGGTGGATGGATGGGTAGATGGGTGGGTGGGTGGATGGGTAGATGGGTGGATGGATGGATGGATAGGTGGATGATGGATGGGTGGATAGATGGGTGAATGAATTAATGAATGAATGGGTGGATGGATGGACAGATGATTGGATGAATAGATGGCTAGGATGTTGGTTAAATGGATGGACAGGTAGGCAGGTGGGAAGGTGGCGGGATGGATGGGTGGAATAATGGGTGGATGTAAGGGAGAGAGGGGAGATGGGAGGGAAGATGATGTGGACGAGCAGATGGGGGCTCCCAGACCAATGATGCCACTGGCCCCCAGCTGTTATCTGCTGGGGGAAGACATGCAGTAGGACCTGAGGAGAAAGGCAGCCAGGGGCCTCTGTGCCCCCCACCACTGCCCTGGTGGAGCCGGGGCCCGTGACCAGATCCGGGAGCTGAGGGCAGGAGCCCCTCTGCCCGCCCCAAGTTTGCAAGACTCGGCCCCTGAGAGACGTGAGGCTCCCAGTGAGGAAGGCCTACCCATGTCATCCCTCATTGTACACCCTGGGGCCCCCCGGCAGGAGTGCGTCTGACTCACCTTGGCTGCCAGCCCACTGCCTGCGAGAGCTCAGCTGCAGGAGTGGGAAGCCTTTCAGGTGCTGGCTCTCTGGCCTGAGACGCACCTGGGCAAGCAGTGAGTGTCTACCGGGACTCCGACCAACAGGGGCTGGACCCCAGACGCCCGCCCTCCCTTCCCTGGCAGCAGGTTTGCTAGAAACCTAGCTGAACCGGTGGGGGTTGGGGTGGGAATGCAGGAGCCAGGTTTGAGATGATTCTCAAAAAAAAAAAAAAAAACCAGCCTCTCTGAAACCAGTTTCCCCATCTGTAAAATGGCACAGGTAACCAGCTTGGCCAGGTGACACCGCAGTGGTGAGAAACGGGGAGGCCACTAGGCCCAGCTGCACCTCGGGGGCCCCCAGGACCCCTGGGCGGGAAGCACCGAGAAGGTCCTGGGGCTGCAGAAGGATCCTCGGGCCACTCTGTCCCTCCCGAAGCCCCACCCAGGCACCCACTGTCCCAGCAGGAAAGGCTGCTATCTACTGCTCCCACCCCAGGAAGGCCCAGGGCTGTGGGAGAAAGTGGGGCCTTTGTCCTGGGCTTGGCAGGAAACCATCGGCCCACCCGGGGAGGCAGCAGGGGGGCACCCCCAGGCTTGGAAGAGAGGTTGGTCAGCCAGCCTCTGAGCAGGGAGAGGACGGAGCCCAGCATCGGGGCCGAGTCCCCGCTCTGCCAGCACCTGCCCGGCTGCAACCCCAGGGCTCTGGGGGCCGCGATTTTCTCTTCTGTAAAACCGGCTGACGTCCACTATGAATGGCTGGCCCCGGCGCTGCTCAGGGTGGGGCTGCGAGGGGCGCAGGCGAGATGCGGGCAGACCCGGGAGGGCGTGGGGGGCGGAGCCGGGAGGGTGTGGGGCGGAGCCTGGAGGGCGTGGGGCGGAGCCTGAGGGCGTGGCCGCCGAGGCCGGGAGGGCGTGGCCGCCGGGGCCGGGAGGGCGTGTCCGGCAGCGCAGGGCTTTCCCCTCCTGCCCCGGCTGGGAGGCGGGTTCGCGCCGTGCTGCGGAGCAGGGAGGTGACTCCGGGCCGACCTCGCCCTAAGCTCACGTGCACTTTCTCTCCAGGCGCTTTGGATTCAGGTGTCCGAAACCCAGGCACGGAGCTGAAGCAGGGGAGGGCGGAGGGTGGTCTCACGGCGTCCTCCGGTGGGCTGGGCAGGCTGGGGTCAGGGCCAGCCCCAACCTGCGCCCGCGGCCCCTGGCTCTCTGGGCCGCCAGTCTCGCCGGCCTGCAGCCCCCTCTTGGGCAGCGCTCCGCCCTCCCCATGTGCATCAACCCTGACCCCACACCCGGATCCCCATCCCCGGGAAGGGGACGGCGAGTGGCCCACGTCTACTCTGCTTTGCCGTGTCCAGAGTCTGACAGGCCACTTTAGCGCCAGCCCTTGGGTGGAGGGCAGAGGGTCTTGCCATGCCTGTGATGGCCAGACTGGCTGGTCTGCGCTGGCTTCCGACTCGGGCCCTGGAAAGCCTGAGCTCCGGCGTGTGGCCTTCTGGGTGACCGCCTCACAGGCCCCTCTGACTGTACAATGGGGCCCCTGACTCTGGCGTATCTCTGGTCCCCTCGCTGGGCGGGTGGAGGATGCCCGCGGCCTCCAGACCCCAGGCTGTCCTGCCTTGGTGTGAAGTGTAACCAGTACCTTCCTCCCTCCTTCCAGAAGCCGCCCTGCGCCCACGCCATGAAGGAGGAGGCCTTTCTGCGACGTCGCTTCTCGCTGTGTCCGCCCTCGTCCACCCCGCAGAAGCTCAGCCGTAACCTGCTCCTGGGTGGAGAGCATGAGCTCGATGTGGGTCCAGGTCAGTGCCCATGGGGGGACCCGCTCACCTGAGGGCTGTGGGAGGGGCAGGGGTTCTCCCCAACCGTGTGACTTCAGACAGGTCCCTTGACCTCTCTGTGCTGTCCTGGTCAGGGATGGAGGGCATCCACCACGCAGGGTTAATGAATAGAAGGCTCGTGGGGCCAGAGAACTCCGTGACCTGGGGGGCCAGGTTTCGCCCACTTGGCTGTGGAGGTCGAGCAGGGAGCCCCCCAGTCCAGGCCTGGAGGCAGATCCTCAGTCCAGGCAGCCTGACCCCAGCGCCCACCCTCAGGCTGGGGGACCCCAGTCCAGCAGCAGGGCCTCAGTATCCTCATCTGTAAAATGGGAGAACATTAGGACCTGCGCTAGCTGCGCCGGAGTCCTGGGCCCTGGGTGGGGACGGTTCAGACCCACTGCTGTCATGCTCAGGGATAAAGCGCTGGGCACTCAGCACGCGGGTCTCCTGAGCCTGCCTGTGCTCTCACAGCTCCAGGCGCTAACCCTCGCCCTCACCCCCGATGCCCCACAGCCGCCCTGCCCCCGGCAGTCTGAGCTGAGCCATCTCTGCCGCGTCTGTCACCACCGCCCCCAGAGAGCCCAGCACATCCTTCTGGTGGCCCCGAGGGGTGGGAGAGGGGCCCCCTCCGGTGCCCGGCCTGGCCTCCTGTGGCCCACTTGCCCTGCTCCCATCATCTGCTTTAGAGCCAAGGAGGGGACCCCAGCCCCTCCAGCCCCTGGAGGAAGCCAGGAGAGTGTCAGGCCAACACGCTGTCAGGACCTGAGGGGCTTCCAGGACCACCCACCCAAAGTGTCATCAAATACATGGGGAAACTGAGGCCGCTTTGTCCAAGTTCACAGCCCGTGAGGGGTGCCCAGGGAAGTAAACCCCAAACTCACTCCCTGCTGCTACACTCTGGCCCCGAGGGAGCAGGAGAGGCTGGAAGCTCAGGTCCCCAGGGCACAGGCCCAGGTGGCAGGTGCGGCGGGCAGGGCGAGGAGGCGGGCGTACACTGGCAGAGATAGGAGCCGGTGCCAGCCTCTGACTGTGGAGCGGCCCTGCTCCCGCGGGGCCCCTCTGTCCACCCAGCCCAGGTGGTAGCACCCACTCTGGGAGGCTGCCTCCTGACGGCCCCAGGCCGGGCCCCCCACGACAGCTCCTGGATCCAGTGCGCCTGGATGGCAGGGCCCTGAGGCGTGGAGAGATTCCCCGGTTAGCAGCCAGCCCCGGGCTGTGGTCAGGGGAGGGGACGCCGGGCTGAGTGCAGGGGTGCATGCTCCTTGGTGACCTTGCTGCCCGGTGTGCCAGGCTGCAGGACGGCCTCGCCGCCCCCAGTCTCCACGCTGGCTTTTCTGCAGAGCACAGCTCTCAGGCCAGCGGTCCGGGGAAGGGGGTCTGCAGACACCACCCTCACCTCCCGGTCAGCATGGTTCTCCCCTGGTCATCGCCACGTCCGCTCCCACGCAGGGCCCGGGCGATCAGCCGCCAGCACAGGAAGTGGCGGGAGTGGCCTCTGAGACTGTTGCCCATTTCTCCCTGCCCGTGAACCTGGGCTTTAGAAACGAGCCGAGAGTGGGGCAGCCACTCCCCCCAGGACCGAGTCCGGGCACCTCAGGCCCCTCTCCCACCCCTCAGTCAACCCGGAGAGGACACCTGCTGGGAAGGGGCGCAGAGACAGTGTCCACCACCCCCGTCTGAGAGTCCAGCACCGGGAGCACCGGGGTTCCAGCGGAGGACTGTCTGTGGGAGGGGGTCAGGTGTGTCCAGGTGCCCTGGACCTGCAAACTGGGGGCCTGCCTCGCAGAACCCCGAAGGCCAGGCCACCCTGGCCTGGGACTCCCAGCTAGCAGTGACCCCCTCCCTGCAGTGACACCCCCTCCCAGCGGTGACCCCCTCCCAATGGTGACGCCCCCTCCAAGCAGTGACACCCCCTCCCAGCGGTGACAACTCCTCCCTGAAGTGACCCCCCTTCCTCCCAGCAGTAACACCCCTCCCTGCAGTGACACCTCCTCCCAGTGGTGACACCCCCTCCCTGAAGTGCCACCCCCTCCCAGGGTGAGCCCCTCCCAATGGTGACCCCCTCCCTGCAGTGACTCCCCTCCCTGCCATGGCACCCCCTGTGTCGCTGGCTGGTGTTGATTACATCTCTGGTTCCGCACCCGCCACCCGGCTGGCTTCCTGCCCCGCCTGCCGCGCGCCCAGCAGCCCTGCCCTGGGCCTCACACTGGCCGCTCTCTTGCAGGGAAGGACATGGAGCCCCACGGCCCGTCACCGCCCCGGGATGAAGGGCCCCCGACCCCAGGCTCTGCCACGAAGGTGCCACCGGTAAGAGCCCGGCTGTGGGGGGCCCGGGACAGGGACCTGCCCAGGGATGCAAGGAGGTGCCCGAGGGAGGGGCTGCAGGCGCCTGGCCCTGCCGCCACCCCGGCTCTGGGCTCTGAATCACGGAGGCTCCTGGAGCCGGGGTGGAGTCCCAGCGCATGAGCTGCCTTCTCCGAGCTGCCTTCCTGGAGCGACACAGGACGGGAGACGCAGCCCAGAGAGGGCTCGGGGACAGAGTTGTGGCACCAGGAGGCCCCGGGCCTGCTGTCACGAGGAGCCCGCCCAGGCCGCCGCGCTTCCTCCCCTGGCCTCGCCTGCGCCGTGCCCACCCCTGGCACCCTCTCGGGGCCATGCCATGATCTGGAAGAGCACACATGTGCACACAGATGCACACAGATGTAGATACATATACTACACACAGATAAACATATACACACAGATGCACACAGATATGCCTCCACACACATACACACACACAGATACATATACTATGCATGGATAGACATATACACACAAATATAGACAGAAATATGTATATACAGACAGATATACACACAGATACATATACTACACACAGAGAAACATACACAGAGATACACACAGATGCATCCACACACAGGTATGCACGTACACGGATACACACACATACAGATATGTGTACTGTGCACAGGTAGACACACACAGAGACACAGAGACCTACCTGCACACGCAGACACACACAGATGCACATACATGCAGATACATACACTACACACACAGATGCATCCACACACAGGTATGCGGATACACATACAGATACGTGTACTGTGCACAGGTAGACACACACAGACACACAGATCTACCTGCACACGCAGACACACGTGCACACTTAGATGCACACACACACGTACGGATTCGCATACTCTGCACGGATAGACACAGACACACAGATCCATGCTCACACACCCTACGTGCTCCCCAGCCCAGCGCCTCTCAGTTGGGGCCCAGTCGTACCCCTCCAGGCAGAAGCTTCGATTCGGGGAGGGTGTGGGGCCCGGGCACAGGTGTGGGACTTGAGACATGCTGTTCCTCCCCCCAGAGGGTCCCGGGTCAAGGCAGCCGTGGCCCCTGGACTGGTGGCCCTTGGCTGTGGGGCTGGGGACACTCAGGCCAGTTCTCCCCGCTGTGGCCACCCATGAGATCCAGCAACTACAGCCTGGCTCCTCTGGGACCCCTCGCCCTGGCTCTGTCAGACTGGTCAGTGGTGGTCTCAGGGTCTCCTGGTGTCCACCTCCAGTGAGGAAGAAGCCAGGCCTTTTGTGGGTTCCCCCCAACAACCAGCGTCCCCTCCCTCAGCCTCCAGTGCTGCCAGCTGCTAGGAGCACAGTGGGAATGCCTGCATTCGTGTGGAATTTGTTTAATTTTAAAACCTGTTTTGATGACAGTGAAATCCCTGTGACGAAACACACCATCCTAACCACGTCTAAACGCACAGCTCCGTGGCAATAAGTACATTTCCAGGGTGCTGTGCTGTCCCCACCACCCACCCTGAGAACGTCAGCAGCTTGGAAAGCGGACGCCTGGCCGCTGGCCCCCGGCCCCACTCAGCACTCGCTCCCCGCCCCCAGCGTCTCTGTCACTGTGAGCGGGCCGACCTTAGGGACCTTGCGAGCGCAGTCCCAGCGGGCTTGTGACTGCCCCATTTTTGTCTGGCCTGTCTGGCCGAGCGTCACGTCCCCAGGGCTCCTCCAGGCAGCTTGCAGCTGTGTCAGGGTTCTCCTTTTAACGGCTGAGTAATGTTCCGCCTTGTGGTTGGGCTTTGCTTTGTTTCTCCAATCATCTGTCAATAGGCACATTTATTGTTTTAGATACAGGTTGATTTCATAAAAACAGTGAAGACAGGGTTGTTCCTTCTACAACCCAGCAAAACACGAAACCCAGCGAGAACACTTTAAATGCTGTCAGGAGCCCTCGTTTCAAGTTTCGGATCTCAGTCCCTCAGTCGAGACGTCCGGGCATCCTGTCCAGGCAGGACCTGAAGGACGCAGTTGTGGGTAAAACAAAGTCCTCCTCTCTCGGAGCTTACGTTCCAGAGGGGAGACAGGCTCCAGACAAAGCAAGTGAGTCTGGACAGTCCGAGGCTGTGGGAGGAAGGAAAGGACAGCTCTGGACGCCCCCAGGTCCTTGAGAGAGACTTGGGGCTGATATAAAGGGCGCGGCTCTGGGAAAGACACAAACTCTAATATATATGTGATAAACAGAACGTCTGTTGTCGTTCAGTCACTCAGTCGATATCTAATATTAATGTGGGCATATTTAATATATTAATATTAGATATTATGTTCTATATAAGCTTAATATATATAATATTTGGTAACATATCAAGTGTTTAATATATAGCTCTTCGTGTATCTATACACACGCGCGTGGGTGTGTGCACGGTTATTCAGTCGTGTCCAACTCTGCGTCCCCACGGACTGTAGCCCACCAGGCTCCTCTGTCCATGGGGTTTCCCAGGCAAGAATACTGGAGTGGGTTGCCATTTCCTCCTCCAGGGGATCTTCCCCGCTCAGAGATCAAACCTGCATCTCCTGCTGTGGCAGGCAGATTCCCACTGCGCCACCTGGGATGCACATATATATACACACGCACACATATAATACATGTATTATATGAGAAATCATTGTAATATATAGTGTGACATAATAAAGAACCTTGTTCTTTACGTTCCAAGTCTCCTGTAAACGCGTTGCCATACTTTCGTAGTGTGGTTTAGCCCCTTAGTTGTGTCCAGCTCTTTGCAACCCCGTGGACCATAGCCCGCCAGGCTCCTCAGTCCATGGGATGAACCAGGCAGGAATACTAGAGTGGGTTGCCGTTTCATTCTCGAGGGGCTCTTCCCGACCCAGGGATCGAACCTGCCTCTCCTGCATTGCAGGCAGACTCTTTACTGCAAGGGGAGCCCTAGATACATCATAATTTTAAAAAAATTAAATTAAAAATAAATATATATTATGTGGTTTTTCCAGGATATAAAATTCAAATAACATGCAATTAACCATTTTAAGTGAATGATCCAGTGGCATTTCTTGCATCCACAGCGTGGTGCAGCCAGCACCTCTGTCGAGGTTAGAAGTGGCTCCGTCAGCCCAAGGTGACCCTCCGGGCGGTCACGCATGTCCCCCTCCCGCACCCACAGCCCCTGCAGCCTACGGATTGTCTTGTGCTGGACACGCGCGTCAGCGGAGCCGTGCCACGTGTAGGGCTTTGTGGCGAGCTGCTTCCGGCAAGCCCCCTCAGGCGTGGCGGGTGTCAGGGCTGAAGTAGTCCACGGGCTGCATGGAGCCCGCGCGGCTCGTCCACTCCTCAGCGGGGCACCCGTGGGCCGTTTCCACTTGTCGGCTGCGGGGAGCAGATCTCCCGCAAGCACGCGCATATAGCCGTTGAGTCCCTGCTTTCGGTTCTTGAGTTTGTACCTCGGAGTGGAATTGCTGGGCCAGATGCCAATTCTGTGGCGAGATGGCTTTCTAGAAAATTCTGTATTTGGCTTCTTGGAGAAGGTGCTGAGCTGTCTTCCTCAACGGCCGCCCTGCATTACAATCCCACTGGCAGCGAGGCGGGCGCCCCCATCTCACGTCCGCGGCTTCAGTTCTGTTTGGAGTTGTGCCCGTAGCCCTGCCCGTGGGTGTGAAGCGATGTCTCACTGTGGTCGGGTGAGCACTTGGCTGAGGACCAAGGGAGACGAGCGTTTTCTCACGTCCTTGTCGACCGTCTGTCTGTGCGCCTTCTCTCCAGGTCCTCTGTCCATCTTTGCATCAGGCTGTTGTCTTCTGCCAGCTTCCCAGGTGGCACTGGGGGTCAAGAACCTGCCTGCCAGTGCAGGAGACACCAGAGACTTGGGTTGGATCCCTGGGTAGGGACCATCCCCTGGAGGAGGGAATGGGAGCCCACTCCAGGATTCCTACCTGGAGAATCCTATGGACAGAGGAGCCTGATGGGCTACAGTCCGTGGGCTCACAAGAGTCGGACACGATTGAGCACGCACGCACTCAGTTCAATTCAGTGGCTCAGTCGTGTCCGACTCTCTGCGACCCCATGAACCGCAGCACGCCGAGCCTCCCTGTCCATCACCAGCTCCCGGAGTTTACTCAAACTCATGTGATGCCATCCAACCATCTCATCCTCTGTCTTCCCCTTCTCTTCCAGCCTTCGATCTTTCCCAATCGGGGTCTTTTCAATTGGATCAGCCGTTTGCATCAGGTGGCCAAAGTTTTGGAGTTTCAGCTTCAACATCAGTCCTTCCAACTATGTTGAGTTATTTAGAGTTCTTCCTACATCTGGACATTAGAGCTTTGTTAGACAGACTGCAGATGCTCCGTCCTGTCCTGTAGGTCGCTCTAGAGCACTGTTTTAAAGGATCCACGTTCATGTTCATGGTCTGAGCAGTGTCTTGTCTCCCCTGAGGGCACCGCTCATAGCTCTGCTGTGCCGAGATGTGCTGCAGCCTCAGGAGCCAGCAGGCGGGCTTGGGGGGGTCCCCAGCCAGGCCCTTAGGATGGAGGGGTGGAGGGCACGGCCCCAGCCCGGGGCTGCCGTGACCAGGCCCAGCGGCCTTGCAGGGCCCAGGAGCAGAGGGTGCGAGGCACGGACACCCCACCCCGCCACTCCTCCCAGCCCCACGGCCATCCTGGGAAGGAAGCCCCCCTCTCTTCCTCCGTCACCTCAAACAAGCTCCTTCCAGCTGCATCTGGTGGAAAGCGGGTGGCAGGAAACTGGCAGAGGGTGCGTTCGTTCATGCCTGTGTTCACCCGACGTGCTCCCCGGGCTCCCAGTTCCTGGGGCGGGTGCTGGGCGGAAGCCGTCCCCATTGGAGCTGCTGGCACCTCACCGAAATGTGCGTGCAGCTGGGACGGTGGGAGATGCTGGGCCGGCCCGGGGTGGGCGGGGTGTCTGGGGTCTGATGCTAGCAGGGTGGTCCGGGCCATCTTCCTCCTGGGGAGGCAGCTCAGCGAGGCCTGAGGAAGGATCAGGGAAGAGCATTTGGGTGGGGGAACAGCACGTGCTCAGGAAACCGGGGCTCCAGGCACGAAAACCCCAGCGCCCCAGGAGCTGGAGCGTCAGCCGGGCCCCCAGAGCCTGCCACCTGGCTCCTTGCCGTCACTCCTGCCTCAGCCCAGAGCTTTCTTCTGGGGCAGCGTCCCCCAGATGCCTTGACCACACCCCTGGCTCCCCGGGCTCTCAGATGTCCTGACTGGTCTCAGAGAATGCACGTGGAGCGACGCTGCCCGAGTCCAGCCCCTTAGGAGCTGTGTGACCGCAGGCAGGTTCTGAGCCTCGCTCTGCCACAGGGCGTGGCCGGGAGAGTGGGCAGAGCTGCTGTGATTCAGACGCACACCCACCATGTCCAGAGTGGCTCTCACCCCTCCTTCCCTCCGTCCTGACCCACCGGGCACCGAGATGCAGTGACGATGGGAGTGGAGGAGGGCATGGCAGCCCGCTCCAGGATTCCTGCCTGGAGAATCCCACGGACAGAGGAGCCTGGCGGGCTACAGGCCACAGGGTCACACAGAGTCGGGCTTACCACGCAGCCCGACTGGGCCCGCCCCCTGGGTGGTGGCAAGGACCAGGTGACCGAGGGCGGCCACGACCTCAGAGGATGGGGCGGCCAAGGTGTCCACGCCCCTCACCATGTGCAGGGACAGAGCCGGGGCCGGCCGGTGGCCGGGCCCCCCTCCCTGGCTTGGAGGCTCGGGGTGGGGTACGCAGCCCAGAGGACAGCAGGGCAGGCCCGCCTCTGCAGGGGAGCAGAGAGGGAGCGTCTCCGGCTTGGCGGGCACAGGACTCTGTCCCCGGGGCCTGATGCAGCCCCTCGATCACACACAGCCACGGACGGCGTGGAAGGAATGGGCACAGCCGGCGCCAGGAGAGCCTCCCTGCTGGATGCAAAAATCTGGATTGTGTGATTTTCACATCTCACCTTGATTTTTTTTTCCCCATCCCTTAAAAATATGAAACCCGGGACATCCCTGATGGTCCAGTGCTTAGGACTCCACGCTTTCACTGCAGGCGGCCGGGGTTCGATCCCTGGTTAGGAATCAAGATGCCACAAGTGCAGCCCCCCCCCAAAATGGTAAAACCCACTCTGGGCTCGCAGGCCCTACAGAAGCAGGCAGGAACCTGCAGCCTTTAGTCCTGACTTTTTCTCCCCATGCCCCAACCCCAGCCTCAGTTTCCCCATCTATAAAAGGACCGAGGGCCCGTCACACCCACATCTGTGGCTGCAGCTCTGCCCTCCCCCCACCCGGCAGTCTCAGAGGGCTGGAGGGGGCCTGGGTGTTGCCCGCTGACCAGCAGCTGCTGTCAGGGCGCCAGGGACAGAGGTCCCCCTGCACACACACGAGCCCTCCCTTCCCAGAGGCTGGGCGCGTGATGGTGGCTGAGACAGGCACTGCAGGGAGGCTCACTGCCGCTTGCCCAGTGTCGGCCCCCGGGGAAGGGGCCACCTCGAACACCCCTACGGTACTCCCCCCAGCTCCTGTTCACAGGTTCGCGTCAGCTGGCCTGTTCCCTCCATCTCCCCCAGGCTGGTGGTGGGGCGGGGGGAGCAGCGGGCTTCCGCCTCCTGCTTCCTGCACCCCCAGCGCCCTCACCCTGGACTGCACGCCCCCAACCTGAGTCTCTCCTGCAGGCAGAATACAGGCTGTGCAACGGGTCCGACAGGGAGTGTGTGTCCCCGACAGTCAAGGTCAGCAAGAAGGAAGCTCTCAAGGTGGGCCTGGGCCCGGGGAGGGGCCGCAGGCCTCATTTGCTGGATGAAGGGGCGCCTGGGCCAGTGCGGCCAGCCCCCACCCCCAGCCTGCCGAGGGGAGGGGGGCAGACTGCTCCCTGGCCTCCCCACGCCCTCTTGTCCTGTCCTCTCCCGCCCTCGTCCCCCAGCTCGATGCCCATGGGTGGGAGCTCTGGGGCAGGGCCAGCCCGGGGCCTTCTCCCCTGACCCCCTCGGTGCCCCGGGCCCAGGCGCAGAAGGAGAGCTACCGCCAGGAGAAGAAGCGCGCCACCCGGCAGCTGCTCAGCGCCCTGACAGACCCCAGCGTGGTCATCATGGCCGACAGCCTGAAGGTGAGCGCGGGCCCCTGCCTCGGCGCCGGCTGCGTCGGGGGCCACCCCAAGGGACGGCGCGGGGCCACCAGCCCCTCGGGAGATGGCTGGGCATGGGGGCCGCTGCAGGCTGTGTCCACCACCGCTGGCGCAAGCTGGTAGCTTACAGAAGCAAAACGGCCCCCAGGTCCAGAGGCGGAAGCCCCAAAGCAAGGCCCTGGCCAGACAGGCTCCTTCCAAGGCCCCGAAGGAGGGCTCTTCCTGCGTCTCCCCGCCTCCGGGGCCCTGGGTGTCCCCGGACTTGTGGCTGCCTCCTCTAGCCTCTGCCTCTGCAGTCACCTGGCCTCCTCCTGGGTCTCTGTGGCCTCCTCTCCACTTACGAGGACACGGCCGTTGGACCAGGGCCCCTGTCCCAGGACTGGCTCATCTTCACTCAGCAGTGTCTACAGAAACCCCATTTCTGTTAAAGGTGGAGGGGGGACCCTGACCTGCTGCGGGGTGCCCAGAGTCCGGTGGAGTCCCCTGCTGGGGACACAGGAAGGAGGAGAAGCTCTGGCTTCTGGGGACAGTACTGGGCTGTGGTCAGAGGCCTGTTTCCAACCTCACTGAGGCTGCGAGCGACTCCCTCAGCCCCAAGCCTCGGTTTCCCCTCCATAGAGTGGGGATAAAGCTGTGGAATCCCTGGGGCTCCCGCGAGGGGCAGAGGAGAAAGCAGACTCGGGAGCCTGGGCATCTGCAGAGCTCTGGGCCTTCGTGGGCTCTTTTTTCTTTACAAAATTATCAATAAAAAATCAGGTGCAAAAGTGAATATTAATTTAGGATGGAAAAAGAAATGATCACAAGTTTCAAAATCACAAGGCTGATAGTTGGCAGCAGTCACCCTGATTGCCAGTTCCTCCCAGGACTGGGCCAGGGCCTTGAGCTTGAGCTTGAACTTGAGCTTCAGGAACTTCACCAGTAAATCTGGCTGCAGCATCTTTCATTGGATTCACCATCCTTCAGAGCCCCTGCCCAGAGCCTGGGGCCCCGTCCGTCTGCCCCTCCCCAGCAGTTCAGATGCCCCCGGGGTCCCCAGCCGGCACTGACAGCAGCACCCTTCCCCCCAGATCCGAGGGACCCTGAAGAGCTGGACCAAACTGTGGTGCGTGCTGAAGCCGGGGGCGCTGCTCATCTACAAGACGCCCAAGGTGGGCCAGTGGGTGGGCACGGTCCTGCTGCACTGCTGCGAGCTCATCGAGAGGCCCTCCAAGAAGGACGGATTCTGCTTCAAGCTCTTCCACCCGCTAGACCAGTCCGTCTGGGCCGTGAAGGTGCCGCAGTGCGAGCCCCGGGGCTTGGGGGGCCAGGCGAGGAGAGAGCCCCATGGGGCTGGGGGCCCGGGGGGCTGGGCGGGAGGAGAGCACGGCCGGTGCTCAGGAGCCTCATGCTGGGGCCGGAGCAGGGGCTCCAGAGCTGGGCTGACGGTTCCGAGGGCTGGTCACCCAGTGGCTGGGGGTCTGATGTGGTCAGCGGGCTTCCATGTGGAACACATGATGGGATGGGGGTGCTCGGGACCTGGGGCCCCGATGGGCTCAGATCACGCATCGAACCCTGCCCAGAGGCTGGGGAACGGGGCCGTGTGAGGGCGGCTGCTCTGGGCCCAGACCTCCCCCTTCAGAACCTGGGGGCGGCCCAGCCTGGGACCAGAGGGGGCGGGTTGCCAGATGAAATGCAGAATGCCTGGGTGTTGGATTTCAGAGGGAGATCAAAAGGTTTTTTTAGTAGGCTGTTATTCATGTGCAAAGTCATGTCAGCTTGGCCACCCCGTGGACTGCGGCCCCCCAGGCTCCCCTGTCCTTCACTGGCTCCCAGAGTTCACACAAACTCACGTCCCTTGAGTCAGTGGTGAAATGGCTGTCTGACCATTTCATCTTCTGCCGCCCTCTTCTCCTTTTGCCTTCAATGTTTCCCTGCGTCAGGGTCTTTCCCAGCGAGTCGGCTCTTTTTTTAGTATAGGCATGTCCCAAATATTGTATGGGATATGTTTAAACTGTGTATCTGTGATTTTTCTGAGATTCAAATTTAACCGAGCATCCTGGATTTGCACGTGCTGATTCTGGCCACCTGAAGTGGGGGCTCAGAGAGAAAAACCAAGGGTGGGGCTGCCAGCTGAGAAGGGGGTCAGGGAGCGCCCACTCACCTCTCTTGCTACCTGCTGTGTCTCCATGGCCGGGTGCCTGACCCCACCTAGGGGTCCCGAGGCCCCAGAAGCATCTGTGCATGTGCGCATGTGGGTCCCCATGATCGCCTGCCCTGTGCTTCCCCCCGTCCCTGGATGATCCCCGGGTGACGCCGCCTCTCTGCCTCTCCAGGGCCCCAAAGGCGAGAGCGTGGGCTCCATCACGCAGCCCCTGCCCAGCAGCTACCTGATCTTCAGGGCCGCCTCCGAGTCTGATGGTGAGTCCCTCCCGCCCTGCCGGTCTCCACGGTGACCCCACGTGAAGCACCCCCGCTCCTTGGTGGAGGGGTCGGCCAGGTGCAGAGGACCCCGGTTCCGACCCTCCCGACGCCATCCAAGGGGGCAGCCTGGCGTCAGGGGACAAGTCCCCCACTCACCTGCCCCATCTCTGAGCCTCAGTCTCCCCCATGGGCACCCTCTCAGCTGCTATGAGGACCCAAACACCTTATTTAACAGATAACAATGGCCGAGCGCCAGGCACCATTGAATCATCACCCACCTGGGGAGACCTGGGGAGACAGGCTGGCTGACCCGCCCGCGACCGAGGGACGGGCGCTCCTGAGCTCGCGCGTGCTTGGGGCCCCCTCTCGCGGCCGCCCCGCGGAAACTCGCTGTCCGGCGACCCGGGCAGCCGGCGCAGGGCTCGCTCCAGCGGTCCGGGTCGGTGAGGCCCCGCCCAAGGCAGCCGGGCCTGACCACTGGACTCTGGGCCTCCTGGCTTCCCCCTGCTGGCCAGACGCGCATCGACGCTCCTGAGTCGCTTGAAAGCCACCCTCTGTCCCCAAGGCCCCCCTTGGTGCCACGCCCCTCCTGGGCCCTGGGATGGACAGAGCCGCCCGGGCTCCCGTGGAGCCTGCTATCTGCTGGGGGAGGCAAGCAGAGAACCTCCAGACAAGGCCAACTGGGCTGAGGCATGAGCCGAATCCCTGATGGGATTGGGGGCCACGGTCAGGGACGAAGGACGTCCACAGGCCCTGGGGGGATCAGGGTGGGCTTCCTGGAGGAGGAGAGTTAGGGAAGGAAGCTTACTGTCTCCAGGAGGGTCATACTTTAAAGGCTCGGAGAAGTAAAGAAATGAGTTCAAAGTGCTTGAACTGCAGGTGTAACCTGCTGGCAGCCTCCACCAGGAAGGCAGCAGCGGGCTGGGGACAAGGGCTGGGACTGGAGGCAGCCGGCTCTGTCCACCACTGCTCTGCCCTTCAGGTCCACCCCGGCCCCATCCACCCAGCCCTCCCCGTCTCCCAGGGCTGTTCCCACACCAGAAGCTGCCTCCTCGGCCTTGGTTCAGCAGTCCCCTCCCCAGCCTGCCCTGTGCTCCAGGCCAGCAAAAGCCCTCAGCCACAGAGGCCAGGCCTTGCCCCGACCTGTGGGGGCCGTTTCCTTCTGGGAGGGCCCCGGCCCCGACTCCATAGGTGGGAACTTGCAGGGCCTGTGGGTACAGAGGGCTTCTCAGGTGGCACTAGTGGTAAAGAACCCACCTGCCAATGCAGGAGACGCCAGAGATGCGGGTTCGATCCCTGGGTTGGGAGGATCCCCTGGAGAAGGGCATGGCAACCCGCTCCAGTATTCTTGCCTGGAGAACCCCATGGACGGAGGAGCCTGGTGGGCTACAGTCCATGGGGTCGCCAAGAGTCAGATATGCCTGAAGCGACTTAGCACGCGGGATCCTGCTTAGCATGTGACCTTGAGGCGGTCACTTACCCATCCTGGCCTCAGTCCTTGCCTGTAACACAGGCAAATAACCGTGTGCTGGAGTGGGGGCTCCTGTGGGGGCTCCTTGTTGAGGGTGAGGGTGGGCCAGCTCCTGGGCGGTGGGGCAGGGGGCTTGCCTGTGTGCCCTGGGCACCTCCCCAGCTGGGGGCCGCTCATCCCACCCTCACCCGCAGGCCGCTGCTGGCTGGACGCCCTGGAGCTGGCGCTGCGGTGCTCTAGTCTCCTGCGACTCAGCGCCTGCAAGCAGGGCCGCGACGGGGAGCCTGGATCCTCGCCAGATGGGTCACCCTCCTCGCTCTGCGGGCTGCCTGCCTCGGGTGCCATCCATGACCAGGACCTGTTCCCGTGAGCAGGGGTGCAGGGGGCGGGGGCCAGCCCCTTCCAGGAGTCTGGGTCTCCTGCCTGCTGGGGACTCCTGGCAGCAACACGCAGGGTCTCCTTGTACATGGGGAGGGGATGGGAAGCAAATGGCATAGAGGTCCAGCCGCCCACACGCCGGCCCAAGAGGCAGGCCTCCTCCACTCCAGGTGGACCCTGGAGCCTCAGCGTGTTCATCTGTGAACTGGAACTAATAGTGTCAAATGCCCATCGCCGAGGCTTTTAAACACAGGGATGGGGATGAGGCGCCCGGCAGGGAGGGGCGCCCTTGGTGGGGGTGCTGGGTGTGTGCCCAGAGGTGGGGGTGCCTGGCCTCACCACGACCAGCTGCCCATGGGCACTATCCACCTTCCAGACTGAACGGGTCCTTGCTGGAGAACCCCCTGGAGAACGACGCTTTCTCGGACAAGTCAGAGAGGGAGAACGCCGAGGAGTCGGATAACGAGACCCAGGACCACAGCCGGAAGACCGAGAGCGGAAGCGACCAGTCCGAGGCCCTGGCAGGCCACGGGCGCAGAGGGACAACCTACGTGGTGCAGGACCACGAGGAGCTGGGGGAGGTAGGAGCCTGCCCGCACGGAGCCCCTGCCCATGGAGACACGGCAGCAATGCCTGGCCATCCCTTGGGGAGAGCTCGCAGGCTCTCCTGCACCCAGAAGGCCTGGGAACAGGTGGGCCAGGGTGGCGGGACTTGGGGAGAGCCCCCAGAGGGATGCGAAGGGCCCACTCATTGGGAAAGACCCTGATGCCGGGAAGGACTGAGGGCAGGAGGAGGAGGGGGCGGATTCTGATGCAGGGCAGGCTGCTGCCTCCCAGGGGGTCAGGCCCAGCTACATATCCTCCAGGCCCAAGCCCTTGGATCCATAGGTCCTGGGGGTTCACAAGGAGGGGAGAGGGGCTTGGCATCACCCAGAGGCTTCGGTTTCCCAAGGGTGAGGGTCCCAGCCCTGCCTGGGATCACCTGCCCTGCCAGCCAGCCTTCCCCAGACACCCATGTGGCCCTCTCTGAGATGGTTCTGCCCACCTGAGGGCCTGTAGTGGGTGTGTTCCGGGAGATGGAGCCCCTGACCCGGTCCCCAGCCTCCCTGTCCACCACGCCCCCCGCCCCCTGCGCAGACAGAACCTGAAGCTCCGGGGCTAGGTCTCTCCCTGGCAAGTGTTTGGAGCTACGGGGAGGGTGAGATGTCTCAGGGAAGAGAGGGGGCCCCGTGTGGTCCTGAGGGAGTGAAGGCCCCCTTCTGAAGGGGGTGCCAGCCCGAAGCACCGGTGTCATGACCCTGGGTGGAGAGGAGATGGGCTGTGGGCGGGACGAGGTGTCTGTGAGCACGTGCCCCCTGCTGTCGTGGCACGAAAGTGTGCAAAGCGCCCAGTCAGGTGTCAGGCACAGCAGAAACTGTGGGGCAGAGGGTGCCCAGGTGCTGGCCAGGAGCCGAGGCCCAAGGGAGCTGGCCTGGGCCAGCAGGCGGCCCTCTGGGCTCGGGGGACACATGCCGGAGTAGGCAGGGGTCAGGTGACACCAGGACAGGCTTGCTGGGCTTGGGGGCCGGGCCGGGGGAACCCCTGATGGGCTGGCAGGTGCGCCCCTCGCGGCTCCCCTGGGCACCGAGCCTCCCCGCCTGGCTCCGGCCTGACCCAGCCCCTCTGCCCGCAGCGGGGTGAGGCGTCTCAGGTGGAAACGGTGTCGGACGAGAACAAGAGCCTGATGTGGGTCCTGCTGAAGCAGCTGCGGCCGGGCACGGACCTGTCCCGCGTGGCGCTGCCCACCGTCGTGCTGGAGCCGCGCTCGTTCCTCGACAAGCTCTCCGACCACTGCTACCACGCCGACCTGCTCTCCAGGTGCGCCACGCGGAGGGCCGCGACACCCCCCCGGGTGCAGAGGGCGCCCAGGAGACGGTCCCTGCACGCTCTGCCTCCGAGGGGCCCCGACTCCAGGGAGGAGCTGCTGGGCCGGGAGGGCGGGGCTGTCCCACGTCTGTCAGGGACCCCACCACGGGAGCCCAGCACCCTCTGTGCACCTGAGCCCTGGCACTGTGCCCCTGAGCTGAACAAGGCTGAGGGTGGAAGGGGGCCTGCAGGCTCAGGAGCCCACGCAGAGAGAGCTGAATGAGGGGGGGAGCATCCCGGTGGCTTCCTGGAGGCGGCATCTTGCCAGTCTAGAGCCAGCTGATATTTCCTGACCCGATTTCCGAGAGGTGGGAAATTCACCCCCCTCAACACACACACACACACCCCACACACTTCCCATCGTCGAGGCGTTGGGGCAGGGCAGCTTGGAAGGGGCCTGGGTTTCCAACAAGTGGATGGAGGCTGAAACGGAAGGAGAGAGGGGCCCCGAGAAAGGGAGGAGAGAGGCCCAGGTCCCCGACCTGGAGTGAGGGCCCCCCCGCCCGTGGTCGCAGGGCTGCGCTGGAGGAGGACGCCTACAGCCGCATCAAGCTCGTGCTGCAATGGTACCTGTCCGGCTTCTACAAGAAGCCCAAGGTAAGCGTACCTGTTGGGGGGGGTGGGGGGGGGTGGGCAGCGGGAGGTCCACCAGCTCTGCCCCCGGCATCCCACCCTGCCTGCAGCTGGGGGTGAGGGGCATCCTCCATCCCGCAGGATTGTCCCCCCTGGTCCTCAGAGATGGGGGCCAGGCCCGGACTTCCCACCCAGGGACCCGCTGGCGGAGCCAGGCCCACAGGGCGATCCCGATCCCCGAAAGGCCTGAGCCGGGCCCTCCACACCTCAGAGAAACAGCTGCCACACAGCAGGGCCAAGAAAAGGGCTTTTGACCCCGAACCTCAAGGAGCCCTGGGGACCCATGGGTTTTGGTCGTGAAGCCCTTTTGAGAACCAAAATCCGCGCTCTGATGAGAGCAGGGCTCCCCTGGCTGTAGTTATGGGAGGGGCCTGGGGTTCCATGGGACCCAGGATTCTAGTTCCTCGTCTCCACTGTGCAGGTGGGGAAACTGAGGCTCAGAGAGGGGAGGGGAAGGCCCAGAGTCACACGGCAGTTTGCAGATGGGCCCGGGTCTCCCCACTCCTCCTGGGGCTTTCTGCATTCTGACGCAGGCCTGGGCAATGCACAGGCTTCCCGATGGCCCTGGGAGAGCTGGGTGTGCATACGCTTAGCAGCCACTGGGACAGAGGGCGCACTCCGGAGGACTTCTCAGAGGAGGGGGCTCTGTGTGCCGGGTTACCCACCCAGGACATCACACTGGCTGCCGCAGAGTCGGCCCAGGGCTGCGTCTAGGAAGCTTGGGTCGGAGAAGGACGGGTGGGCAGAGCGTCTCTGGGTGAGACCCGTGTGTGCACACGCAGCTGCAGTTGACGGACATCAGTGGGGAGACGGGGGTCTGAGCTGGGCTACAGGAGACCCAGAGGAGGGCTCTCCACACGGGGGGATTGTTCCCCGATGCACTTGGGCTGTCTGGGGAGCAGAAAGGTGGTGAGTGTGGCCGAAGCAGAGCTGGGGGCAGGACATGCTGGAGGACTTGGGCTCTCAGCAGAAAGGTCACTAGAAGCTGCCCGGGGCTTTGAGTGGGCAGCGCACTGGCTTCCTGGGTGTCCAGGGAGAGTGTGTGGTGGTCAGGGTCTTGAGAGTCCCTCAGAGCTGAGATGTGGACGTGACCCCTTGTAGGCTGTCCAGCCCCCTGAGTGGAAATCATGGGCAAAGCATAGTCTCCCCAGAGCAGGGGTGCGGTGTTGTTCCCAGACGCTGGCTGTAAACTGGGCGTCCCTTGTAGAGACCTTCTGCCTGCCAGGGCCGTGGGCAGGGGCAGCCCCCCTCACCGTCCCTCAGCCCTCAGCCCACCCCGGATGGTGTCCCTGGCCGCTCCCGCCCCAGTGTCTCACGCCAGTCTCTTGTTCGTTGCCTGCAGGGAATCAAGAAGCCCTACAACCCCATCCTGGGGGAGACCTTCCGCTGTTGCTGGTTCCACCCCCAGACCAACAGCCACACCTTCTACATTGCTGAGCAGGCAAGGGCCACCCCGGGCTGGGCGCCGGGCTCTGTGGTGGGCGGGCCCTGGCAGCCGGTGCGGGGTGTCTCACCCCAGGCCTGTTTCTGGGCGGCCCCACCTTGGACCAGCGGAAGCGCTCTGGCCTCACTGCTGCCAGGGGGATTCTTCCAGGGGGAGCAGACCCCACCATGGCTGTGAGAGCCATGTGTCCTTGGGGAGGGCACAGTGCGTCCCGACATCCTGGGGACCCCTGGAGGGGACACGGGGATGGCAGGCAGCTCCTGGGCCGAGTCCCCAGGCGAGACTGCCCTCATGCCTGCTGCCAGGGCTGGGGGGGCTGCCCACAGCTGGGGCCGTCACAAGAGCCGCCTCTCCACCCACAGGTCTCCCACCACCCACCCGTGTCCGCCTTCCACATCAGCAACCGGAAAGACGGCTTCTGCATCAGCGGCAGCATCGCTGCCAAGTCCCGGTTCTATGGTGAGAGGGGCGTGGCTCCCTGGGATCTCCCCGGGGCCCCGGGAACGGGGTGAAGGGAGGACTGAGCTCTGGATTCAGTGGTCACCACAACCTCCCCCAGGGGCTGAATTCGTGTCCCTCCCCACCTCTCCTAGTGGGGACCATGCGGGGTAAAGTGCTCAGAACCTGGGGTCTGCAGAGGCCCCAGGCAGCTCCTCCCACCCCTCCCTCAGCCGTGGGGTTCACGGGGTGCTGGGAGGATCATGGGAAAGGACCACATGCAAGGGTGCCTCCAGGGCCGGCCCGTTCGGCACCGCGGGCCGCACGTGGCCATTTAAAGTGATTTGGGTGAAGTGGAACTTACTGGGCGGCTCCTCGGTCACTCTGCCCGTGGGGCCGCCGTGTCACACGGCGCAGGATAGAGCAGCTTCGTCATCACAGGACATTCCGTCCAGCAGCCCTCGAGAGCCTGGCCCTGTGGGTTTCTCTGCATCTGTCCATCTGGTTGGCCTTGCCATGGCTCTCACTGGTGGGCAGGTGGGCCGAGTGCCTCTGTACCCAGCTGACAGCAGAGAGTGTATCAGCTCTGCCCACCTCTTCAACCCCTGTGCTCCCATCACTGACTGTGTACTCTTGAATGGGCCATACATTCTCTCCGGAGGTGTTTAAAATCCGAGCAGAGGCCCTGGTTTGGAAAAGGTCAAAGCCTCCCCGTTAAGAATCCCGGCTTTAGTAACTGAAATAAACACCAACGCACGGCAGCTGAAGTAACTCCTCAGGATGAATGCCTTGTGCAGGCTGGATGGGGCTTTCACAGAACCTGAGGCTCAGAGAGGTTAAGTGACCCACCCACAGTCACACAGCTCCACCTGTTGGAAGGGAGCTCAGGTCCTGTGACTTGGGGTGGAGGGGGCCCAGGTCCCCAGGATCCGACTCCACTCACTATTCTTACTACACCATCTCTCTCTGCAGGGAACTCACTGTCAGCTCTGCTGGATGGCAAGGCGACCCTCACCTTCCTGAACCGGGCAGAGGATTACAGCCTCACCATGCCCTACGCCCACTGCAAAGGTGAGAGGCTGTGGCGCCTCCCTCGGGGGAGCAGCCTGATTCTTGTCTGCTCGAAGGGATCTGCTTCACTCTCCCTCTTACTTGCCTGTTTAATGGGGTATGAGATTCTGGGCAGATGGTCTGTCGCTCTGCTTTGAGAGCTTGTTACCACCTTCCAGCTCCCATTATGGTTGGTGATCAGTCAGTGCCAGCCTGCTTGTTACGTGATCTGCTTTTCTCTGTTGCTGCTTTTAGGATCTCTTGTTTCTGGTGGTCTGCAGTCTCACTGTAGTAGTTCAAGGTTTAGACTTCCTTTTTCCTTCCTGCAATGTTGTGTCAATTTTTGGTGTACAGCAACGTGATTCAGTTATAGGATTTCTTTTATTTTTTTTAGTTAATAGGCTTTCTTTTTTACAGTAGTTTTAGGTTTCCAAAAATTCAAGCAGAAAATGCAGAGTGCTGCATATCCCCCTCTGTCCCAACACACACACACACATGCATGAGTGTACACACACACCCATGAGTATACTCATACCCATGAGTATACACACACACCCACGAGTATACTCACACACCCACGAATATACTCACACCCATGAGTATACTCACACACGAGTATACTCACACACCCACGAATATACTCACACACACGAGTATACACACGAGTATATGCACACCCATGAGTATACTCACACACCCACGGGTATACTCACACACGAGTATACTCACACACCCATGAGTATCCTCACACACACACGAGTATACTCACACACCCACGGGTATACTCACACGCCCACAAGTATACTCACATACCCACGGGTATACTCACACCCACAAGTATACTCACACACCCACGAGTATACTCACACACCCACAAGTATACTCACACCCACGAGTATACTCACACAC
>ML664187.1:2375655-2390230 GCA_007570785.1 Antilocapra americana | reverse complement strand
CACACACACACGAGTATACTCACACACCCACGAGTACACTCACACACACACACGAGTATACTCACACCCATGGGTATACTCACACACACGAGTATACTCACACACACACGAGTATACTCACACACACAGGAGTATACTCTCTCTCACACACACAGACACAGGAGCATACTCACACACCCACAGGAATTCCTACTGTAAACATCTTTCATTAGTGTGCTTCAGTGTTACAGTTGGTCAGCTGATACTGACACATTCTTTTTGAATATTAGCTTAAGTCCGTAGTTTACATTAGGGTTCACACTTTCTTGTGTAATTATATGGACTGGGACAAATAAGTGTTTCTATCATTACAGGATCACAGAATAGTTTCGCCACCCTAAAGATTCCTTATGATGGTTACACACGAATAGATGAATTCACCTCCTCCTCCCTCCCCCTCTCCCAAACTCCTGGCAACCGCTGGCCTTTTCACTGTCTGCATAGTTTTGCTTTTTTCAGAAAGTCACAGAGTTGGAAGCACAGGGTATGTAGCATTTTCAAATCAGTGTCTTTGACTAAGCAGTACGCATTTAAGTTTCCTCCAGCCCCTTCTGTGGCTTGACAGCTCTGGGTTTCTTTCTTAAGTGTATTTAATCTTTTTTGACTGTGCTGGGTCTTTGTTGCTGTGCAAGGGCTTTCCTCTGATTGCAGCATGCCAGCAGGGGCTGCGCTGTCCGGTACACAGGCTTCTCACTGCAAGGGCTTCTCTCGGCTCAGCGCCCCAGGCCCTGGGCTTCACTGGGTGTGGCTCAGAGGCTCCAGAGCTCGGGCTTAGTGGTTGTGGTGCCCGGGCTTAGATGCCCCCAGCTTGCGGGGTCTTCCCAGACCAGGGATCAAACCTGTGTCTGCTGCATTGGCAGGCGGGCTCTTGGCCACTGGACTGTCAGAGAAGTCGGCTTTTTTTTTATCTGTAAGGGGTTCTTGTTTGTTTAAACTTTTCAGGCAGAGATTTCATGGTTTTGATAAAGTGCGGAAGTTTTTAAACCATTCTTTCCTAATACTGCCTCATTCCAGTTTCTCGGTGTTTTTCTAGAACTTCAATCAGACATTCTAAGCCCTGCATTTCGTATCGTTTGTCGTTTTGTGTTCTAATTTCTTTAGATCTAAACCTTCAACTCTTACTAGCCTTATACTTAATTCATCCACTGAGTTTAATTTTGATGTTAGGGAGTTTTTTTCCCTAAAGGTTTCATCTGATTTCATTTCAAACCTGTTTGTTGGTTTGTATCTTGTTACTTGACTAAGTTCAAAATTTCTTCTTCAAGATCTGTAAACGTTGTAAACAATTGTTTTCTATTTTCTACCTAGGAATTTCAATATTCTAGCCAGGTTACTGCTGGGCACCCCCTGCCCACAGTAGTGAGATGCTGAATAAACATTCGTTCAGTGGATGACTATATATATTAAGACTTTGGGATTCTAATTCTGTTGGGGGTCTTCCCGTATACTAGGCTGTTGTGTCTAGTAGGTTGTGAACGACACAGGAAATTTCTCTATTTTTAAAATTTACTGACTTATGCACAGGCTTTTTCTAGTTGCAGGAAGCAGAGGCTACTCCTCGTTGTGGCTTGCGGGCCTCTCACTGAAGTGGCTTTGCTTGCTGGGAACACTGGCCCGAGGGCACGGGCTCCAGATTTGCAGCCCGCGGGCTCAGCGGTAGTGGCTCGCGGCTCCAGAGCACAGCAGTAGTGGTGCCTGGGCTTAGATGCCCCGCTGCATGTGGGGTCCTCCCGGACCAGGGAGGGAACCTGTGTCCCCTGCACTGGAGGCGGATTCTCAGCCGCTGGACCCCCGGGAAAGCCCAGGAAGCTTCCGCTTGAGCTGCAAACTCACCTTACAAGTTCACGGCCAGGGATGTGAGAGGCGGAGGCATGTTTAACCCCGAGTGATGTGAAAGGTGCTCGTCTTGTCTGACCCTTTGCGACCCCATGGGCTCCACAGTCCATGGAGTTCTCCTCAAACATGTGAGAGGACAGTGGCTCCCACAACGTACCCACAGCACAGCGGGTGTCTTGTTTCCTTTGTTCAGTCACACGCCCCCGCCGCATTTGGTGTAGATTCTAGCTATCACATCATCTCTGCTTCATTTTGTATCTCTACAAGGTAGCGGCTCACTCACTACAAGGTAAGCATTCCTCTTCTTAGCCATAACCACAGGACCGTCATTATATACACAGAAAAGTAACCAAGACTCTTTCCTTACTGTCATCAGATACACAGTATTCTAAGTCCCCTAACTGTCATAAATACATGTATGTTTATATATGTGAACGTGTTAGTCACTCGGTCGTATCTGACTCTTGGCGACCCCATGGACTGTGGCTTGCCAGGCATCTCCGTCCATGGGATGCCCCAGGCCAGAATACTGGAGCGGGCAGCCATTCCCTTCTCCAGGGGACCTTCCCGACTCGGGCCCAACCCCCGTCTCCTGCTCTGCAGGCAGATTCTTGACCCGGTGAGCCACCCGGGGAGCCCAGGTGCACATATACACACACACCTACACACGTTGCAGTTCATTTGTTTGGAGAGGAGTCCAGCTGAGGGTCACACTCAGTGCCCAGTGTGACCCCGCACCTTTTTTTCCCCTCACAATGTATTTGTTGAAGGAATAAGGTCATTTTCATGTGGGGTTTCCTCCAGTCTGGATTTACTGGCTGTGTCCACGGTGTACCTGAATGTATTCCCTGTAATCTGGAAGCTGACTTCATCCCTAGAGGCTTGATCACTTTCAGGCACGGTTTTTCCAACAAGACAACAGGAGGTGGTTCCTGCCTCCCCGCCACGAGGTTCACAGTGTCCCATCTCTGCGATGGTAGCGGCAGGGATGGGATGTGGATTCTCAGCTCCTGCTTCCATGAACCTGGGAGGCACACACGGGGTGACGGTCCCTTGCTCCTTCATCCAGTCAGCAGGTAATCTTCTGCAGAGAAACTCCCACTCACTGTGGTGTGCTTAGCCACTCGGTCCGGTACACGTAGGGTAAATGCCATATTTTTTCTCTTTTCCAAACGTCGTTGTTGTTCAGTTGCTAAGTCGTGTCCAACTCTCTGTGACCCCATGGGATGCAGCACACCAGGCTCCCCTGTCCTTCACTGTCTCCCAGAGTTTGCTCAGATTCATGTCCACTGAGTCAGTAATGCTATCCAACCATCTCATCCTCTGTCATCACCCTTTCTTCCTGCCTTCTATCTTTCCCAACATCGGGGTCTTCTCCAGTGAGTCAGCTCTTTGCAACAGGTGGTCAAAATATTGGTGCTTCGCTTCAGCATCAGTCCTTCCAATGAATATTCAGTGTTGATTTCCTTTAAGATTGACTGGTTTGATCTCCTTGCAGTCCAAGGGACTCTCAAGAGTCTTTACCACCAACACAGTTTGAAAGCATCAATTCTTTGGCGTTCAACCTTCTTTATGGTCCAACTCTCACATCTGTACCTGACTCCTGGAAAAGCCACAGCTTTGACTCTACAGACCTTTGTCAGAAAAGTAATGTCTTTGCTTTTTAATACACTGTCCAGGGTTGTCATAGCTTTCCTTCTAAGGAGCAAACGTCTTTTAATTTCCTGGCTGCCGTCACTGTCCACAGTGATTTTGGAGCCCAAGTTAGTAAACTCTGTGACTGCTTCCATTTTTTCCCCTTTCTGTTTGCCACGTGTGAAGTGATGGGACCAGATGCCATGGCCTTAGTTTTTTGTGTTGAGTTTCTTTCACTGTCCTCTTTGGCCCTCATCAAGAGGCTCTTCAATTCCTCTTCCCTTTCCGCCATTAGAGTGGTATTATCTGCATATCTGAGGCTGTGGAGAGAGTGTTTCTCCCAGCAATCTTGATGCCACCTTACGATTCGTCCAGCCTGGCGTTTTCAAACAGTAATGAGTTTCCCCCTGCACTCCTCCAGAGGTGGTCCTGGGTGAGGTCACGTTGCTTTGAGCACGGTTTGATCGGAACGTGCATGATCATAAAGAATATTCCAGCTGGAGGCATGCTGGCTGCTGCTTCTGCCACGTTGGCTGGCGGGAGCCCTCAGATCGGCCCGGGGGCCTTGGTACACCAGCCCGCGCGGCCTGCCTCCTCCTGCCGTGATCCCGGGAGACTGGCATTTCCCGCTCTAGCCCGTGAATCGGCCATTTCTCCTGAGAGTCTCTGGTTCTTTCCAGTAGGAAGAGGTATTTAGACACCATTGTCTGAAGGTGAGGTCTGCTTCATTTGAGTGGTCTGGTGTTTGCTTCTAGGGTTTTCCATTGAGCTGAACATAGAATGTTTTGTTTTGTTAAGATTAAAACACATGAATTCACACTTACATTTCCAATCCAGATTCAAGACGGGGTTTCTGTCCACCCCGCTCACCACATGTGAAATGTCTGCCTCCCACACAGGACACCCGTTTCCATGAGCCCACCACAGTCACTTTCTCTTACACCCCACCCACAGCACTCACAGCAACACGGCCCCGCCCACCAGCAGGACGATGGCCGGAGACAGCGTGAAGTGAAAGTCGCTCAGTCTTATCTGAGTCATTGCGACCCCATGGGCTGTGGCCCACCAGGCTCCTCTGTCCATGGGATTCTCCAGGCAAGAATACTGGAGTGGGTTGCCATTCCCTTTTCCAAGGGATCTTTCTGACCCAGGGGCTGAACCCAGGTCTCCTGCATTGTAGGCAGATTCTTTACCATCTGAGCCACCAGGGAAGCCCATGAAGACAGCATGGGCTGTGATTTTTGCGCTCCTTCCCATCCTCAGTAGGTCCCACTGGGATCTGTAAGATCACTGACTACTCCCCTCTCAGATCATGCCACCAAGGGCCACTCATTCTGGTCTTTGGTTTCATTGTACTTTGGATTTTTAGGAATTGCTATTTCATCTTTAAAATAATTTTGTAAATGAAACATGTCCCTGGTTAAGTCAGAACTACAAAACCCGGTGTAGACAGTTCTAGGGTCTCTGATGTCCTTACCTCCACCTTGGAGAACTGGGCCCTGCACACCAGGCCCCGCAGCTTCATCCATGACCCCATGCCACTCTGTCCTGGAGAAGCGCCTGAGCAGCTCGGGGGCCCCCTCCCTTCAGTGTAGCTTTTCCATTGGGTGCCAGGAGGATTTGGGGGTGATCCCCACCATTTTGCTATTTCAATTAGCTTGTGTTTTTTAAGAAGGTTCGAAAGACTATTTTATCCCACATCTCTAGGTGTTTTAGGGTGACAGTGATCCTCCCTTGCTTCTTTCTCTTTTCCCCTGCCTTCCTCACTTTCTTTTGGAGTAAGCCTTCCATCTGACTAGAAATAGAAGACTCGTCCTTTCCTGTGCTAATTAAAACCTTGACATATTAAGTTAAAACAGACCCACGCAGGACAGGAACTGCGGCGCCAAGGGACCCACAGTGATGAGGGTCTCCCAGGGGCCAGTGGGGCTCCTGGGAGCCTGGAACAGGGGCTTCCTGGAGGCGGTGACCCAGTAAAGGGTAGGGGTGTCTCTGAAACTTAGCAACTCACATGAGCAAAGGCCCTGGGGCCAGAGACCCTGCCCGCCGAGGGTAGTGGGCAGTGAGGAACCAGGTCCGATTTTCACCCTCCTGGCAGCGCTGTCCCCCGGGAGCACCTGTGTCCCCTGCTCCCTTCTCACGCTCGGGGCCTGACACACACATCCCCGTCTCAGCGCTGCTGGGACTCCACTGAGGCCTGGGGGCTCAATTGGCCCCGGGCAGCCCTGATGCCCGCCGTGGCTGTGTTCCAGGCATCCTCTACGGCACGATGACCATGGAGCTGGGCGGCAGGGTGACCATTGAGTGTGAGAAGAACAACTTGCAGGCTGAGCTGGAGTTCAAGCTCAAGGTAGCACAGGCAGCTCAGCCACCCCGGGACCTTGGGGGTCATGGGGCTCGGGCAGGGGAGAGGTGAGACCTTGGGGATCCCCTACCACCCTCTCTGTGCCCAGGGATGGTTTCCTGAGCAGGGGCACATGGACAAGCAGCTCCTGGCCTTCCTGTAGCACAGCTGGGGTCTGTGGGGGGCGCAGAGAGGGGAAGGGGCCGCCCGCAGACCACACAGCAGAGCCAGGAGAGGCCCAGGCCTGTGCCCACTGCGGGCATGAAGGCCTGGCAGGGACCCTGCACCCTGGAGCTCTTGCTCGGCTGCGGGCGAGTGTGGCCGCCCCCACTGTGCACCGGGGCTGGGAGCTCACACGCGCATGAGGAAGGGGCCCCTCCTCCTCACCAGCTCAGCACCCTCACTGGCGTCTGTCTCGGGCATGTCCCCACAGCCCTTCTTTGGGGGCAGCGCGAGCATCAACCAGATCTCGGGGAAGATCGTGTCGGGCGAGGAGGTCCTGGCCCGGCTCACAGGACACTGGGTAAGACACCACTTCCGGGCAGGCGCGGGCGGGCAGGCCCGGGCTCCGGAGGTCATGGCTGGCACCTCTGACCCGGCCATCTGGGGCAGGACAGGGAAGTGTTCATCAAGGAGGAGGGCAGAGGAGGCGCCGAGCTCTTCTGGAACCCCAGTGAGGAGGTGCGCGGGCAGCGGCTGAAGCGGTACACGGTGCTGCTGGAGGAGCAGATGGAGCTGGAGTCAGAGAGGTGAGGCCTGGGCACTGCAGGACCCCCGACTCTAGCCGGAGTGGCCGGGCTGGCAGCTGTGATCCCTTGGATGCATGTTCCCTGGATGTCCCTGGCACAAGGACAGACCTGAGTGGATCCCTGGTGGCAGAGGACGCATCTGGCTGTGGGAAGCTGGCAGGAGAGAGAGGGAGGCCTGGGGAAGAGCGAGCTCTGTAGGGAGGGCCCTGCTGGTACCAAGTGTGCGCCCAGCATAGGAAAGAACCATCTCATGGTAAATAAACAGTGTCTAGGAGAGATGGGCACCCTGATAGGTAGTGAGCTCCCTGTCGCTGGAGGTAATCAAGTGGAGGTTACTCTGAGCCTCCCCTCTCATGTGAAGGGACAAGGCTGCCCAGGTCCCCATGGCTCAGAGCAGGTGCTCCACTCGCAGGCTCTGGCAGCACGTCACCAGGGCCATCAGCGAGGGTGACCAGCACAGAGCCACACAGGAGAAGTTTTTCCTGGAGGAGGCGCAGCGGCAGCGGGCCCGAGAGCGCCAGCAGAACCTGGTGCCCTGGACGCCCCAGCTCTTCCACCTAGACCCTGCCACCCGGGAATGGCGCTACCGATACGAGAAGTGAGTGCTGGTGGACAGTGGCCTGGGCCCTGCGGCGGGCGGTCAGCAGACCTCCACTGTCCTGGCCCCCAGTGATGGGGAGGGAGGGCCATGCGGGGGCCGCTCACGGGGGCAGGCGGTGGCCACTCCCCTGGGGGCTCCAGCTCTGATGAGAGGCTGAGGGCTGGGCTGGGAGGGGACCCCTCACTGTGGGGGCCACCGCCCCTGCCAACCCACACTCTCTGGACCCTCCAGCCACAGCCCCTGGGACCCCCTGAAGGACATCGCCCAGTTTGAGCAAGATGGGGTCCTGCACACCCTGCAGCGGGAGACCATGGCTGGCCAGACTGCCTTCCTGGGCAGCCCGGGGCCCAGGCACCAGGTCAGAACCACCCCTGGGCCTGGCCTGGGGTCCTCCGCCCCCACCACACACCCAGCTACCTGGCCCTCCTCTGAGTCCCCATCACACTCTGACCCACTCACATCCCAGCAGGGTCTCCCCTGGTGTCCCCCTGGGTCCCTGTCCCACCTTCTCCACCCAGCAAGGGGCCAAGACCCCTGGACTTGCGGGACATGCAGTTTGCACTGTTCAGGGCACTGTGCTGGGGTCCATTGGTCCTGCCCGGTCGCTCCCCAGAACCACCCTCCATGTGTTGTCGGTGGGGCGGTAGCCCATTCTACAGATGAGAATGCAGCCTCGGGGCAGCCCAGGGGCTTTCCCAAGCTGCAGGAGGAGGAAGTGGCACAAAGAGGTCTGGGCCTCTGTGGGTGTGAGGGTGAGGGGCTGGGGTGGGGTGGCAGGGAGGACAGTGGAGGCCCTGGGGAGCACGACGGAAGAGCACTCTGGCAGAGGTGCCGTTACGGGGGAGCCCAGGTGTGGACCAGTGCCTGTTGGGCGCCCACTGTGCATGCAACTTGGGGGCCACCACCCCACCCCAGGCAGGGGGGTGGGCTCCCCCATCTTTCCCAGTAGCCCCAATTTCCCCAGCAAATAGGGGCCGAGGTACCTCCCCAGCCCGGTGTGTCGCAGCCCCTTCCCCGGCCTGCCACAGCCCCTCAGCCCGACCAGATGGCCCCAGCTCCTCCCGCACATGTCCCCCCAGCACCCCTCTAACCCTCCTCCCTCTCCTCAGCCTCTCTGGTCAGCGCGGGCCCCACCACACCCCAAAACCTGCCTGTGTGGGAAGCTTCCCTGCCCTGGCTCTGACCACACTCATCGGGACCAAGGCGCCCCACGCAGGGTGTTGGGTACCCCCTGGGCCCTCGGGGGGACAGGCCTGCGGTCACACGGCCACCCCTGTCCTCGGGAGCTGCTCTGACGCTGGCCAGCCTGGGGGTCCCTCCATCCACGCTGGGGAAGGCCCGGCCGTCAGCGGGCTGAGAGGGTCAGCCCTCCCCGCCCTCACTGTCTCTGCCCATATGGGGGGGTCAGGAGTCAGGTCAGGGCCAGGCTTCCTGTCACCCACCCAGAGCCAGCAGTCTCCGCCGCTGCCAGCCACCGCTTCTATGGCTGCCCTGGCGTAAACTCGCCACCACAGCCCCAGGGCCAGTGGCAGCCCAGTGGGTCCCCCAGGGCACAGATGGCCCCCCGCAGATGCGGTGGGTGTGGGTGGGCTCCAGTCGCAGCCGCTCCATCTCCTTGCAGGGGTCTGGCCCCAACCCGCGGCTCCGCAAGCCCAGCGACCAGCCCTCCGGCCACAGCCAGCTCACTGAGAGCAGCGGCTCCACGCCCGAGTCCTGCCCCGAGCTCTCCGAAGAGGAGGAGGAGGAGGATGGAGACTTTGTTCCTGGTGAGAGCTGTGGGCCAGCCCCTGCACTTGGGGGGCGCCCAGCGGTGCCGGGGGGGCTTGCCTGAGTGGTCTGTGACTCTCCTGTCCTGTCCCGCCTCCTGGTCCCCTGTCTTCAGGGAGTGCCTGTCTCCCCATCTGGCCCCCCTGGGCTAATCAGAGGCTGGCTGAGCACCCTGCAGGGTGGGCACCATCTCCCTCCTGTGCCAGTGGCTGCAGGGAGGCGTGCCATGGCCCCAGGCCCCCACCTGCCCATCCTTACCTCTCCCCGCTCCTTCTGCCCCAGGCTGCGAAAGCCCGTGCCCTCGGTGTGGGAAGGAGGTGCGGCGGCTGCAGGCGCTGCACGAGGCAATCCTGTCCATCCGGGAGGCCCAGCAGGAACTGCACAGGTGGGCCGCCCTCGAGGACCAGCCAAGGGGTGCAGGGTCAGAGCGCAGGACGGCTGGAGCTGGGGGTGGAGGCAGGGGCTTTCATCTGGACTGTTATTCCGGCTGCAACCCTTAGGACATCAGAGGATCTGCTTGCTGGGCGAGGCCAGGGCACCTCCTGGGTTCTGCCATATGCAAGGGGCAGTCAGGGCAGGGAGTGATGTGTGAGGGAGTGATGTGTGAGGGAGTCAGGGCAGGGAGTGAGGTGGCAGAGGGACGCTGGAACCAGCGGGGGCTTAATGGAGCCAGGAGAACCAGGACGGGGCCGGTGAGGGGTTCAGCTGGTGAGGGGCGGAGCTAGATGGAAGCTGGAAGGAGGTGCTGGTGGCAGTGGTCCCCCAGCCCCAAGACCAGTAGGACCTCAGAAATAGTGGGCCAAGTCATGTCAGGGAGGCCTGGAAACACGTTCTGTTTCGCCCCTGCCAGGAGACAGAGCCTTGCTCGCCAGCCCTGCCCCAGAGCCAGGCTCCAGTAAAGGCTGCCAGTCCCTGAGCTGTGACACCTTGGGCTGTCTGGGCCTCAGTCTCCCCATCTGTGAACGGGGGTTGATAGCAGTGCCCCTGGGGTGGGAGGAAGACGGAGCAGAGGGTGGGGCTCTGAGCCTGGCGGGGGAGAGCCCTTGGCAGCTGTGACACCTGAGCTGCTCTTGGGAGCCTAGACTCTCATGCCTGTGATGAGGCCAGTCCTGCCTCCCCTGCAACTCACCCATGTGGGCCCAGAGGTGTTTCTCACTGTTTGGTACCAGCTCCGTCGTGACGCTGTGCAGGGCCAAGGGAAACGGAGACTGGACACCCTGTAAGAGTCAGGGAGGAACGTGGTCTCCATGGTCAGGGAGGGCTTCCTAGAGGAGGGCGCATTTGGGCAGGGCAGAGCTGTAAATGGGGAATGCACAGGTCAGTCCTGAGCGGTGGGTACCCCAGGATGGCTGCTGCCAGGAGGAAGGGGAGTTGAGATGAGAGGCCGAGATGGAGGAGCCCAGCCCGGAGGCCGTGAGAGCCGGGAGCGGGGTTGGGGTGTCCATCTAGCACCACAGAAGGAGATTTGCTGCGAGGGAAGTGGTGGGAAAACAGCCAAAAGCTCCAACTTTTAGTCCAGACACAGTGATGTCAAGAGCCCAGGACAGGGTTGCAGCTTTCCTGGGCTGCCAGCCGAGCCCCAGACTGGCCGCTTCAGCTACAGGTGTTTGCCGCTCCCCGGCCTGGAGGCTGGAAATTGCATATCAGAGCAGGGCTGGTCCTCCCCAGGCCACTCTCCTGGGCGTGCAGACGGCCGTCTCCTCCCTGCGTCCTCACTGGGTCGCCCCTCTGTGTGTCTGTGTCCTGACCTCCTCTCCTTACAAGGACCCAGTCCTGTGGGATGAGGGCCCAGCCTAGTGACCCCGTTACTTTATTTACCTCTGTAAAGGCCACATCTCCAGACAGTTGCGTTCTGGCTGCTGGGGGTCAGGACTCCAACACAGGACTTTGCAGCTGCCGTTCAGCCCACAGCAGTGGAGGTGGGAGGGGGGATGTAAGAGCCCCAGCTCCTCTACCCCTGACCCCTCTCCCTGGAGGGTGTGCCCTGGGGCCCTCTGCCACGCGAGCCCCCCATCCCAAGGGCTGGACCCCTCTCCGTGCTGCTTGGCTGGCCTCGGCTGAAGTGCCACACCCTCTCGTTCCAGGCACCTCTTGGCCATGCTGAACTCCACGGCCCGTGCCAGGCAGGCCCCGGCCCCAGGCCCCCTGCACAGCCCTCGCTCTTGGTTCCTGCTCTGCGTGTTCCTGGCGTGTCAGCTGCTCATTAACTACATCCTCAAATAAGAGCTCTGTGGGGCCGGCGTGGGCATCGTCGGCAGGATTGGGGGGCAGGAGGGGCCAAGCCTCCCTCCCAGGCACCAAGCACTTTAAGCCAGCCCCTGGAGGCAGAGACTCCGTGAGCGTGGCCCCTGGGGCCGCAGGGCCGCAGGAGGGACCTGGAGGGGGGAGTTGCCGCATGGGATACCCCCGGTGAGGCGCTGGCCTTTCCCACGGGGCCCTCCGCCCTGCGCGGGCCTTAATGCTGAAGCCAAATGCCACTTTCACCCTGGGCCACGCTCCCTGGCAGCCTTGTCTCATCACCCCCACCCCTGCCCCGGGCAGCCTGGTGGGGGGCCTGATGGCGGAGGGGCAGGAGGGCCCACCAGGCTCTGGGTGTCACCCCTCAGCAGGGACGAGTGGGGGGTTCTGAGGAGCAAGCCGGCACCCCAGGTCCTCTTGGGGGCCCAACACACAGAGCATCGCTTCCCGAGGCCCCGCCCACACTGATCTGGAGGGGCTGCAGGGGAGCTCCGGGCACTGGCTGGGCTGCCGTGGCACTTCCTTCTGCCCCTGTGCTGTCTGCACGGCAGGGCCCAGTTCATACACTTAACAGGCCCAGCCCACCTCCCTCATCCGGGACAGGCCAAGCTGAGGCGGGCACAGGTGAGCGTGGCATGCCGGGGCGGGGGGGCATCCCCAGCCTGGGCCTGAGGGGGGACACTTTATTCAGATGGATGCACGGTCTTCCCTTCCCACACATTTTTAATAAACGCAATTGCAATATATTAGGCAGGCTGCGAACATTGTTGTCTGGCCTCTGTTCCCGTGTCAGATGCCGTGTGTGTGTGCGGCGTGCGCGTGTGTGTAAAGCTCTGCACGTGCAGATGGAGCCGTAAATTAAGCTGTGGTGGTGCCATCCAAGCTGAACAGTTCTGTATCCATGTTCTCGCCCCTCCTCCGAGTTGGGGACACGTCTCCAGCACACATACTGTGTGCTGCCCTCTTGGGGAAATTCTCGAAACCAGTAGGGTTAGGTGTCTCGGGAGAGATTCGGTGCCAGCAGAAGCTGTCTGGGAAGGATGGAGGCCTTGAGGATGGAGGGAAGAGGTCCAGGGTGAAGGGGCATGCACTTTGCAGGAAGCAGAGAAGCAGCACCCCCCCACCTCTGGGGAGCCAGTGCAGGAGGCCGGGGGCCCATCCAGCAGCCGATGAGCCAGTTCAGGACACGGGGGCGCTGCCCATGGGGCACTCCAGGGGGCATTTGGCCTGGTCCCTTCCCCACAATCCCGACCTACTCACCCCCTCTCCGCTGCCCCTAGGCAGCCCTTCAGTTCCACTGTGGCTACCGTTCACACTACTCCGGGACTGCTGGTCCAGGGGAGTGGGCTGGCCTTTGCTGGGACAGCCCAAGATGCCCCTGAAGGGGCGGGTGGGGGCAGCTGACTGCAGACCACACCCCACAGTACAGGGAGACTGCAGCTTGGCCCTGACGGACATGAAGGACAAAAGAGAGGGAGAGGCCACGGGACAGGATGGACGTGGGCCGGGGCTGAGTAGGTGTAGGGGTGCCCTGCCCTCCCCGCCCTCCCGCCTGGAGGGCACACGGGACTCCCAGGACCCACTCTGAGGGCAATGTCCCCAGACTGGCTCTGATCCCTACGTGGCTCCACTTCCTGTGGTGCGGGGAGGGGAGGAATGCTCTCCAGGTTGAAGTGGTCTGCACCTTGCCACTGGGGCAGGCTACTCTGGGCCCGACACCCTGGGCTCCCTGTCTTGCACCCTGGACCTTTCAGGGCAGACTGGGCCACCAGCCCCTCCACCCTCGCCCCCTGTAGCCACGGAATCTCCTCCAGAATTCTCTTCGTATCTTTGGTAGACGGAGAACTCATCTAAATCAACAAAGACAAGAAAGCTGGGTGGGCATAGTCCCAGAGGACCAGGGAGCCAATGCCCAGATAGATGGTTACCACGCGCCCCTGTATCAGGAAGCTCCTCCAGGCACTGAGGGCCTGGACTTGGTTTCTGGGTCCATCAGGTCAACTTCTGGGCATCCAGATGCTGGTGGTGAAAAATCTAGAATGATGTGGGGTTCAGAGCTGTGCTTTGCACCCCCACCCCACTCAGCACCTCCTTCCTGGCCCATCCACAGTGGGTGGCCGGCCTCCCAGGGCAGCTGGGCGGGAAGGAAGAGGATGGAATGGCGGTCAGGGAGGGTGGAAACTCAGGAGGGCCACACCCTGCCCTCTAGTTTCCCCAGAGCAGCAGGAGGAAGTTACACGGGGACTGTCACCTCACCTCCTCACAGCCTTGGGGAACTGACAGCACCTTCTAGTAGAAAGACTTTCTGGCGGACTCAATCTGGGTCCGTTCAGGGCTCAGAGACTCAATAGCTGGCCGGCCCCTCAGGAGCATGGGGTTCTAGGCGGGGGTGGGGTGCGAGACGCTGGAGGAGGCGCAGGAGTGAAGGGGACTGAACCCCCCCTTAGATGTGCTGGGCTCTATCCTGCTCTCGGCAGGAAGGAAGGGTCTCACCCCTTGAATCCTCTCATCCATTTCGGAGCATCCCACCCACGTAGCTCTAACCAGCAGCTCAGAGGACCCGGGGTCGAGCGGGGTGCAGACACGAGGTTTGCAGCAGCCTCCGAGAACTCGCCGGAGCCCCTGGGGCATCTGGGCCCGAGGGCGCGCAAGCCGCGGGGACCCCCCGGGCTGGGCTGGGGGCTAGGGCCTGGGTCCCCGGGGCGTGCCAGTGGGGTTGGTGGCGAGGGCAGGGAAGCGCAGGGCGGATGGACGTGCCGGTCCCTCACCCCTCCCGCGCGTCGCTTCCGCGGGGCTCGGCGGGGCAGCTGCGCCGGATGGGAAGCAGAAAGGGCGGTTCTTAAGGACTCCGCTAGTCGGAACCCCGCTCGCGATTGGGCGGCGGCGGGTCATGCTTCGGAGGGGGCGGTGCCCGGGTCGGCCTTAAGTGGTCACGGCGCCCGCGGTCCTGGCAGGACCACGGCCAGGATGCTTGCTGTGCTCGCGCTCGGGCTCTGGCTCCTGCTCCGGAATCAGGTGGGACGGCGATGGCGGGGCTCGGGGCCTGGGCTTCGGGGCTCGGGGTGCGAGGACCCGGAGATCCGGGCAGGACGGTGTGCCGGGGCGCGCGGCCCAGTGAGGCTGGCACAGGCAGGGGAACCCTAGAGGAAAAACTTGAATGAAGCGTGTTTCATCAGAAAGGACAGCGCTAACACCGCGCACCCAGATACCCAGGGGGAATCTTCCCCATCCTGAGCCTCAGGCGGGGTCCAGCCTCATGCACCCCCTCTGCCGGGGAGCGCTGAGGGGGGCTGGCGGAGAAAGGGCGGGGCGGAGTGGGAGCCGGCGGAGATGGGAACGGGGGGTTGAGCTTGAGGAGAAAGGGGC
>ML664187.1:2300313-2375555 GCA_007570785.1 Antilocapra americana | reverse complement strand
GGGGGGGGGGGGGGGGGGGTGGGGGGGGGGGGGGTCATGTGGCAGGAATGAGGTAGCGAAACCCGACGGCCACTGTGTGGCCAATCACAGCCTCGGCCCTTGGCACCTTCGAAGTCCTCTTTTAAACGTCCTAGTGTGTGTCATACTGACCTCCCTGTGCTTTGCACCCCAGGGGAGTTGCTTCGGTGCCTTTTCATCTGCCTATTGGCAGTCATAAATCTTGCTTGGTGAAGTATCCGTTTTAATCTTTCGCTCATTTTCTTAAGTTTTTTTTTTTTGATTGTTCAGTTTTAAGAATTCCTTATGTGCTTTGGATGTAAATCTTTGATCAGATACACGCTTTTCGAAGGTTTTGTCCGAATTTGTGGCTGCTCTCTGTATTCTCCTAACCGTATTTTTCGTAGAAATTTTCTATTTTGATGAAATCCAGTTGATCAATTTGTCCTCTACAACTTCCTGTTTTCTCGTAGCTTTTCTTCCAGCAGTTTTTATAGTGATATCTTTTATTTTTTTAATTTTTATTTAATTTTTGGTTGTGCTTCCCTTGTGGCTCAGCTGGTAAAGGATTTGTCTGCAATGTGGGAGACCTGGGTTTGATTCTTGGGTTGGGAAGATCCCCGGAGAAGGGAAAGACTACTCACTCCAGTATCCTGGCCTGGAGAATTCCATGGGCTGTATAGTCCATGGGGTCGCATCACTGATTCAATGGACATGAATTTGAGCAATCTCCAGGAGATGGTGAAGGACAGGGAAGCCTGGCGTGCTGTGGTGCACGGGGTCGCGAAGAGTCGGACCTGACTGAGCGACTGAATAACAGCAGTGGTCTAGCCCCATTCTCCTGCACGTAGAGGTCTAGTTTGCTCAAAACCATTTCCTCTAAAGACTGTCCTTTCCCCATGAAATGGTCTTGGCACGCTTGTCAAAAATCACTTGACCACATACATGAGGGCTTGTTTTGGACTCTATTCTATTCCAGATATTTGTCTCATGCAAGTACCTAAATGGGAACCCACTCCAGTATTCTTGCCTGGGAAATCCCATGGACAGAAGAGCCTGGTAGGCTACAGTCCATGGGGTCGCAGAGTCGGACACGACTTAGCAACTAGACACTGTTGTGATTATTGTATCTTGGCAGTAAGTTTCAAAATTAGGATCTGTAAGTTCTCTAACTTTGTTCTTTTTTTTCAAGACCCTTTTGGCTATTCTGGGTCCCTTGAGACGCCATATGAATTTCTGTGTGGATTTTCCTTTGTGCAAAAAGAATTCATTAGGATTTTGAAAGAGATTCTGTTGAATCTGTAAATCACTTTGCATAGTACTGACATCTTCACGATGTTAAGTCTTCCAGCCAATGAACATAGTGTCCTTACACTTATTTATGTTTTCTTTAAGGACTCTTTATACTTTTCTGTTTACATCTTTCACCTTGCTTCAGTTAATTTTTCACTGTTTTATTTATTTTAATGCTATGGTAAATGGATTCAGTTTCTTTATTTCATTTCTTAATTGTTCACTGTTAGTGTATTGAAATGCATTTAATTTCTTGTGTTGGTTTTGTACCCTGTAATTTATTTTTGATTGCTAACAATTTTTTAATGTCACAAAATGACATATTTATGTTCTGTGCATAAAACATAGATGAATAATTGTTTTATGCATTTGCCTTTAAAATGTGTAGGAAAGTGGGGCTTCCCAGGTGTCTCAGTGGTAAAGAATCTGCCTGCCAGTCCAGGAAATGCAAGAGACTTGGGTTCAGTCCCTGAGTCAGGAAGAACCCTTGGAGGAGGAAACGACAACCCACTCCAGTATTCTTGCCTGGGAAATACCAAGGACAGAGGAGCCTGGTGGGCTGCAGTCCATAAGGTTGCAGAGAGGTGGGCATGCACACATACCAAGCAGCGATGAGGGCCACCAAAAAAGACATTGTGTGGGCAATAGACGTTGAGTCACACACCAGTATCATCACACTACCTTCTATCACGTCTGTGCAGTCACCCTTTCTCTTTTCGTGTGGCCTTGAGTTACTGTGTGGTGTCCTTCTGCTTCGACCAGACTCACTTCAGCATCTCTTGCAGAGCAGGCTGCATGTCAACAAACTCCCAGTATTGCTGGATACAGAATTCTAGGGAAAGGTGTTTTTGCTTCGTTTTTCTTTTTTAGTGTCTTGAATGTATCAGCATATTGCCATCTTGAATCTGTGGTTTCTGATGGGACATCTAGTAATCTGATTGAGAAGTCCTATCATTTCTGTCTTGATGATTTCAAAATTTTCTTTGTCTTTGAACAGTCTGATTATATGCCTCAATGTGAATCTCAATATGAACATCCTACTGAGAGTTTGATTAGCTGCTTAGATTTATATCCTGTATCAAGTTTCGGATGTTTTAGGCTATTATTCCTTCTAATAATCTCTCTGCCCCCTTTCCTCCCTCCCTCCTCCTCCTGGGGCTGTTCATATGCCGGCTCCCTGACGGTGCTGTGAGTCCTCTAAGTGGTGTTTAGTTTTTTTGAATCTTTTTTCTGCGGTTAATGTTCTCTGCCTTGTCTTTTGCCTGCTCACGTGTGCTGCTGAGTCATCTCAGTTACTGTCCCTTTTCACTCCAGGTTTTCTTGTTAACTTCCTTTTCAGTTTCCTCTGTCTTCATTGATCTCCTTTTCTGATTCATGTATTATTCTGCTGACTTTGTCCCTGTTCCTTTAGCTCTTTGAACACCTTTAAGACAGCTGGTTTAGAGTTTTGTTCAGTAACTGCCATCTGGTCTTGCTTAGGAATGGTTTCTGTCAGGTTTGGTGTTTTCCCTTTGAGTAGGCCATGCTTTCCTGCGTCTTTGAATGCCTTGTGATACTTTTGTTGAAAATGGGAGGGGGCGGGGACCTGGTGCTGGTGGGTCTGCAGACCACCTTCAGATTTTTCCCAGTATCCCACTGGAGCCCTTGAGTAGAGTTGGAGTCTCGCCTAAGCCTCTCTTTAGTCTTTTTTATTTAACTTTTAAAAAGCAGCTTTCTTGAGGGATAATTCACATATCAGGGCTTCCCTGGTGGTCCAGTGGTGAAGGGTCCACCTCGCAATGCAGGGGGCACCTGTTCGATCCCTGATCTAGGAAGAGTCCCCCCCCGCGGGGAAGCTGAGCCGGGGCGCCACGTTACTGAGCCCAAGCTCTAGAGCCTGGGTCTGCGGCAAGGATGCTGCCGCAGCGGGACACCACCGGCGCAGCCAGGGAAAAGCCCGCGTGAGCAGTGGGGGCCCGACACAGCCCCGGAGCTAACGAAATAAAAATGCCTTAAGACACAGTATTTCTCACGTCACACAATTTCACCCATTTAAACACTTTCTTTTTTTTTTTAGTATTTTCAAGGTCTGTGTAACCGTCACCATAGTCTATTTTAGAACATTTCTCCCCTCACAGAGAAATCCTTGTTTTATTAACCCCTGTCTCCCCATTTTGTTTCCCTGGTGGTTCAGAAGGTAAAGAATCTGCCTGCAATGAGGAAGACCTCAGTTTGATCCCTGGGTGGGGAAGATCCCTGGAGGAGGGCCTGGTAACCCACTCCAGTGTTCTTGCCTGGAGAGCCCCACAGACAGAGGAGCCTGGGGGGCTGCCGTCCACGGGGCCGCAAAGAGGCGACGCAACTGAGCGATGGAGCACATCTCCCCATCTCCCCTGGCCCTAAGCAACCACTAATCTACTCTTTGTCTCTAGTTTCTAGTTTCCAGATTCTAGATGTTTCATATGAATGGAATCAAAATACACGAGCTTTATGATTGACTTCTTTTACGTAGCATAAGGTTTTCAAAAGTCATTCATGTTTTTCAAGGCTCATCCATAATATTCCATTGAATGGATTTATCTCATTTTGTTTAACTTTTAAACACAAATCTATAGGGTCAACTAGATAAAAAGAAACACTTCGTATTCATTTTTTTCCCCCTGTACCTAATGATCCACTCACCCTTGCTTCTAGTTTCAGCAGTTTTCTCCTGCCTTCTCTTTCCCAGCATCAGGGTCTTTTCCAGTGACTCAGCCCTTCACATCAGGTGGCCAAAGTATTGGAGCTTCAGCTTCAACAACAGTCCTTCCAAAGGATATTCAGGGTTCATTTCCTTTAGGACTGACTGGTTTATCTCTTTGCTGTCCAAGGGCCACTCAACAGTCTTCTCCAGTACCACAGTATAACAGCATCAGTTCTTCTTTATGGTCCAAGTCTCACATCCATATGTTTGTCCTCCACCCTGAGAGTAACAGGCACAGATTAGCTATCTCTTAAAAATTTCAAAATAATTGGTTTCTCCTTTGAAGCAGTCTGAAGTATCTTCAGAAAGTAAAATTTCACTTCTTCTATGAGAACCTTCTTCTTGATTCACTCCTCAACTTGATTGCATTTCTTCACATCCTGTCCTAACTGCCTTTGGGCTCTTTGTTCCTCTGTCTCTCTCTTTCTTTTCCTTCCCAGCCCGTGGGATTAGTTCCCTGACCAGGGTCAAACTCACCTCGCCTGCATTGGAAGCTCAAGTCTTAGCTTTGGAGTGCCGATGAAGTCCTCTCTCTGACTCTCTTGAACTGTCATTGTTTGGCCGTGGGTGCATTGTTTACCTCATCAGGAAAATTTGCTTGACTAAGCTGGTGAGAGACTCTACCAGCTTGTTTAACGGTGCCTCCTTACCGAAAGCACCCTGGGTACAGTTGCTCATTGCATGAGTTGAAGTTTTCAAAAAATGAATGAGTTCATATTTAATCTCCTTGGAACTATCTCTTTATTCTGTACCTTAGCACAGTTGAACAGCACTGACATAGTATAATAGCGTGTTTCTTAATTTGGGTTTATCTCGTGGCTTCTCATCTGCAATGAAAATACCACTCCAGTGATGTGTTGTGTTCTGGTGGCTCAGTCCAGGTGGTGTTTGCCAGTTTCTTTGCTGTGAAGTCACTGTTTCCCTGTGTCGTGACCAAGTATCTTCTGTGGAGTTGCTTTGAAATCATGTAACTATTCTTTTCTCTTAAACTTTCATTTGTGAATGTTAGCATTTATTGATGGTTCTTGCCTGAGAGAAGAATCATCATTTACTTTTTTGTAAAGTAGATTTTCTTCTTTAAAGCTATCCAAATACTTTCTCTCTGTGACTTTTTGTTTCATTTTTACTAAGGTGAAAAATAAATCAGAAAAAAATACAAATAGAGTCTTTGCCATCAGGGGGCAAAAAAAAAAAAAAAAGGATCAGGGAAGACAGAGGGCATAAAGGAAGCAGAAGTTGGAAAAGAAAGGGAGAAAAGAAATCACAGAGAAAATGTGATATCAGGAACAGAAAAGGAGATGGTAGAAATTGACTGAGTACGAAGCCAGTGCATATAAAAAGGTTAAACTCATTTATGAATTATCAGGATGAATTAGAGAAGTCTAGTGATGTGGCATTTTTCAGAGCTGTGCCAAAGAGATAGTCTTACAGTAGAAACACAGCCTCCTGTAGTGCAGATGGGCAAACAAAGGGTATGAGCCAGGCATATTCTCACTCACAGCCTTGTCACAGTCAGACTGGAGAGTGTGCAGGCTCCAAAGTGTCCATGACTCGAAGACCAGAGGGAGGAGCCTCGGAGGAAATAACAACAGATCCAGCATTCTACTCTTAGTGTGATGGGATCGCTTTGAGTACAGAGTTAACCACGCTGACCACACTCGTAAAGGAAATGATGATTAGGTCGCTATGAGCCTCTGCCAGCACATTTTCATCAATCTGTCGATATATAATCTTGCTTTACATGTGTTTCTGTTCAGAGACACCTGATTTAATATATACTTAATTCACTAACCGGGAACTCATGGCCAGTGGCACTGTATGGCCTGCCTGTACAAGGTTTATTCAAGATAAGTTTTTTCTACATGTATAGACACATCACAGCCCGTCCTCTGTCCTTTAGGACACCAGGAGACCTTTCTTTTCTTTCCTTTGTGCTGAGCCACATGGCACGCTTGATCTTAGTTCCTTGGCCAGGGAGAGTACCCTTGCCCCCCTGTAGTGGAGACACGAAGTCTTAACCATTGGACCCTAGGAGACCGTTTTAAACACCAAGATCACTAGCAAAACAAAGACAAGAAAACCTGGGCTGCAGACAGGCTGCTTGTTTACCCTGAGAGCTGGCGCAGGAGGGCAGCATCACCTGGGTGGACCCAGCTGGAGACCTGTGTTTCCAAGATGAGTTGAGGATGGACTCTTGCCTGCTGTGCACGTCCAGGAAGGCATCAGGGGTCTTGACTTTGGGGTAACGAACACGTTTCAGCAAGTACACAAGTTCAGAAACACAGAATTCCGCAGTGAGGCTCAGCTGTCCTAGAGAAACAAACGTGAAACCGTATGTAATCGGTAACACCTCAAAATACAGAGAGCAAAGAATGACCTAATTACACAATGAAATCTAGAGTCCACAAACTGTGTAGGAGAGCTTAATGTACCTCAAAGCCAAGAAGTCAAGCAGGATAGGAAATCAGTACCGATGTGCGATTGCTGGGGCCTTGCAATTGACGGGCGTCCGTGTTCAGTGTGTGAGCACAGTCACACGCACACTGGGTACACATTCAGACACACCGACACTCAGATCCCTGTTCCCAACACATATAGACGATGTCCTTTCTTGGCAAAGTCTATACACAACTGCTGAAAACATGAGCTATATGCTAGGAGAAAACCAAAGACTCGCAGAATTCCAAAGGATCACAACCACGAAGGGTCTGCTTCTGGCCAGGCACGCGGAATAGACATCAGCCACGGAGGTGTCATCAAATCCACACGCATTTGGGGATGAAAGAGCGTTTTCCCCACATAACCCTGCTCCATACTACGAGTGGAGCAGCACCGAGACCGAGGAAAGCCCCGGCCTGTGCCTGCCCGACGCTGTGCCCCCCACGAGGGAGGCAGTACCCCGAGGGAGCTGACACTCGCTGCTGAGGGGTGTCGCTGTCTGCTCCCATCAGGAGTGGAGACATCTTCTGAAAATGCCTGTGTCCCCTTTCTGGTTGAAGGTGACTGTGGCAACGGGGGAGACCACGTGTAACCCAGGCGAATATGAGGTTCCAGGCCACCCTTCCTGCAACACAGCCTGCCCGGCTGGTGAGTCTGGGTTGATTTCCAGAGCTTTCCAGGGAAGACTTCCTGCTTGGGAGAGGGGAGGTCAGGGACCCTTTGAGTAGAGCTGGGGATGACCTGCAGGGAGAACCTGGCTGTCTGGGGCAGGGGAGAGTCTGTCCTTGGCGGCCACCAGCACCCTGAGCCCGTCCACACACACACACACACACACACACGCCCACGTGATCCGCAAAGTCCCTTCCCAGTCCCTCCGTGAGGGGCAGCTGCACAGCTGTCCCTTCGGCACAGGCATCCCTCCCTCACACACACGCTGCATCTCATCCAGGACCCTGTGCCTTCCAGGGACCCGTGGTTCAGAGCCCAAGCACCCGGTACCCGGCCCCACAGCCCCGTACCCGGCCCACCCACCTGTACACACACTGCAGACGTTCATACACGCACATCTCCTGCACGAACCACGTGTAGGGAACAAAGGGACGCCGTTGGTCTGACTTATCTTGTGACCTTGCTCCAGCGCCCACGCGCTGCAAGGCCTTGGTAAAAGCAGGGGGATTTGGGTCCCTGGTCTCTGGGACGGACACCTGTGCCCTGGGATCAGTCCAGCTGTTCCCAGGAGACCGTGGTGGGTTGGGGGTACTATGCGGGGGGGTCTGGTCTCCAGGCGTCTGGGGGCCTCCTCCAGCTGACTGGACGGGGTCCCCACCTCCCCTCCGTGTCCCACCTCACGCAGGCTACTACGTAAGCAGACCCATAAGCCAGGACTACCTCATCGGAGCCTGCTCGCAGTGCGAGTCTGGAACTTTCAGAGCTCACCCCAGCTTGATGACCCAGTGCATGCCATGCACCCCGTGCAGGGAGGGTAAGTGGCAGCAGTGGGAACCTCCCCAGAGGCAGTGAATGGTCCCAGAGGAGCGCAGCAAGGGGCTGCGGGAGCCCTCCTGGGGGGGCGCCTGTCGGCCACGATGATGCGGTGTGCACTGCCTAAAGAAGCAGCTGCAGGTCATGAGGGCTTCAGACTGGCTGAGTATCAGTACGGTACACACAAGTCCTTCCATCTCTGTGTATCGATGACATTGTTTAAATAGGAAATTTTCCATTTTATTTATCTTTAATTGGAGTGTAATTGCTTCCCAATGTTGTGTTAGTTTCTGCTGGACAAAAATGTGAATCAGCTAAGCGTATGTTTATATCCCCTTCCTCTTCAGTCTCCCCTCCCCAGCACCCTTGAAACGTAATCTAAAAATACCACTTGCACTGGCCAAAAAAAAAAAAAAAAGATTTTTGGAATAAATCTAGCAAAGCATGTATAAATACATATGTGAAAAAAACTACCTTTAATGAAATATAAATACAGAGAGAAATACCACAGTATAGTAAACAAGAAGGCTCAGGGCTTTGTTTTTCTTTTGTTTTGGCCATGTTGTGTGGCTTGCAGCATCCTGGTTCTCGACCAGGAGTTGAACTTGGGCTCCGGAAGTGAAAGCTTCAAGTCCTCACCATTGGACCACCAGGGAACTCATTCAGTGTTTTATAAGGATCAGTTCTTTCTGGAATCATGCTTAGATTTTGTGCATTTGCAATGAAAATTTCAGTATATCAGTGTATACATCAGTTCATCTTGCCATAGCCTTTCAACTGATACAATGTTTATTTGTAAGAGGTGAAAATATGAGACTTCCCTGGCGGTCCAGTGGTTAAGAATCTCCTGCTGATGCAGGGCACACAGGTTCGCCCCCTGGTTCTCAAAGATCACGCATGCCACAGAGCAGCTAAGCCTGGGGGCCACGCCCACCGTGCCCGCACACCCTAGAGCCCGTGCCCTGCAGGAGGAGAAGTCACCGTAACGAGAAGCCAGAGCCAAGAGTTGCACCCGCTCACTGCCACTGGAGACAGTGTGCGCCCAGCAGGGCAGAGCCGCACGGCCAAAACTAAGTGCATAAATAAAATTAAAAAAATAGGAAAAACGTCCCAGCCGAGTTCTCATGAACTTCCTATACTGACACCTGCTGGAACAGCTTCCTTCTTTCTTGGAAGACGAAAAACAAGATAGCACCCTAGCTGCCCGCGGTATTAGACTGTGAGCAGAGACAGTGAGGCGGAGTTACATTCACGTGAGGGTAGAGAGGTGGCCCCATGGAAACAGCCGCATAGACGTGAGATGTGGGTGCGGCCCCGGGACCCAGCCCTTCGCACGTGGAAGGGCGGAATCCTCCAGTGATGCTGGGAGACCATTCTTGGTCCACACTGAGTAGGGCTGTTCTGTTCTTCCTGGGGAAACGAGTGGGCACGTTGATTTGGGGTGTATCTGAGCAGTTAGCCCTCTGCCCCCAGCCCAGATTGCTGGGGCACCCACAGCTCCTCCTCAGACACCCAGATGGCAGGGGTGAGGTCTGGCGGGTCCCCCTTCTCCATCCCTGCTGGTGGGAGGGGAGGTGGGCACACAGGCTGAGCCTTTGACTGGCCTGGACGTGGCCAGGGGGCAGGACAGAGTCCAGGCCCCAATGACTTACCCTCAGCCCGCGTCCAGCAGATCAGGAAGTGGTGAAGAACTGCTCCACGACCAGCGACCAGGTGTGCCAGTGCCAGCGGGGCAATTTCTTCTGCGACTCCCTGGACTGCCCAGAGAGCTGCCGCCGGTGCAAAAGGTACCACCTGGCGGTGGGAGCCGGCCAGCAGGCCTGGGCGGGGGTGCTCCTGTCCACTCACCGCCTGTGTGGGTTCGGGTCACTTACTCAGCCACCCCCTGCTCGGAGCCTCTGTTTTCCCATCTGTGTAATGGGGCTAATGGTAACACCGGCCCAGTGAGGAGCCGTGAGGATTAAGGCAAATGGGTCACCTGGAAGTTTCCACATTGGGGGCGAACTGGAGTCAGTGCTCACTCATTTCCTCCTTCGTTCACTCGCTCACTCATTCATGTTTGACTGTGAGCCCCGCTGTGGCCTCTGGGGTCATACTGCAGGCCTGGGCCCCAGCAGCGGTGGAGACCATCCCAACACATATGCAGTGATGGGCTCACGGGGAACAGAGGGGCTGCAGGAGACGGGGCCCTAGTGCAGAGGCCAGGGAGGGCAGGACAGAGCATAGAGACACAGGACGTCCAGGGGGAGGAGAGCTGTAGGCAGAGAGGCGCCCCCCCAGGGCCTGGGCCCGGCGGGGATGGCCAGTGCGTGTCTTCTGCCCCTGATGTTACAAAGCTCCACGACCGGGAGGCTTTTGAAAAACAAGAAAAATGTGTTCTTTCACAGTTCTGGAGACCGGAAGTCGGAAATCCAGGTATCAGCAGGGCCAGGCCCCCTCCGCAGGCTCTCGGGAGGAATCTCCCTCGCTTCCTCAACTTTGCCGGCACTCCTTGGCTCTCCTAGGCTTGTGGACGCATCGCTTCAGTCTCTGCTTCCGCCTTCCAGGGATCTTCTCCCGTGTGCTCTGTCTCAGCATCTTCACCTGGCCTTCTCTCTGTCTGCATACAAGTCTCCCTTTTGTGAGGACGCTGGTCCCTGACTGAGGCCCCCCGATCCAGTGTGACCTCCTCTGAAAGGATTGCGTCACATCAGGTTGCATCCCGTGGTCTCTGGTGGGCTTAGATTTGGAGCAGGCTTTGAGGAAGACACTCACGGTGGTAAAGCCGCTGGTAAAGCCACCTGCATTTGTAGATTCTTAAATGCAACTCAGACCAGCTCGCACTGCTGGCTCAGGAACCCACCAGGTCCAAAGGTAGGACTGCCTCCGGGGCTGGGTTGATCAGCTCGGACTTGTCACCTTCTCCACGGACTTCATCTCAGGCTGCTTTCCCTCCTGGTAGAGGTGTGGCCACGGCAGGCCCGGTCCTCATGGCCACACACAGAGCTCTCTCCGGGGACAGAGACAGGGGCACTGCCCCCATCTATCAGAGATTCCTAGGTTTTATTCACATGGTCTGGTGTGGGCCAGAGAGCCCGGCATATACCAGACACTGGAGACCTGAAATCTCATGGGCCTGCCGAGGAGGTCGGGTTAGTCCCTCTAACCCCTGACTGGTGGGTGGTGAGTAAGATTCTTTGGGTTGGCCCGAGTGAGGGGAAATGATGCTCACAATTTCTTCATTCTTCTCTCAGGTGTAAAGACAGTGCTGTCCTTCAACCCTGCAATGCCACAAGCAATACAATTTGTGCCAAAAATCCACAGTCAGGTAAGGGTCTGATTCCATCTCTTAAATCTGTAAAGGCCAAAGGTTGAGGCTCTGAGGGTCCCAAGGTCCCTGTTGTCACGATTCATCTCTGTTGCTGTAATGAAGGAAGGCAGAGGCTGTGATCAGAGGGGCTTGGCTATGTGTCAGTAAAACTTGATTCATAAAAGTGGGCTGTGGGCCATGGATCATCGTTCATAGACTCCCATCTTGAGTAAACAGAATACTTGTGGACAAGTTATGGCTTCCCTGTCCTTGTCCTATGAGTTCTGGCTCTCAGTATGAGCCCTCCAGGCTGACCAGGTAGCAGATGGAAGGGACTGACAGCCCTGTGAGGCCTGTCCTTCCTGACATCCCAGCACCTGGCCACATCCCTGCTTAGCAGGGTCTCAGATGGGACTTGGCAAAGTGAGTTGGGTGCATGCCCCCAGCAGAATTGATGCTCCACTATTAAGTATCTGTGCACGTCTGTGCAAGACCATTTTCCTTTTCTTTTTTAAAATTGAAGTCTTACTGATTTACATTGGTGCCAACTTGCCGAGGTCCAGCCTCGGCGGGTCCGAGGACTTGAGGGATGAGTGGCGAAGAAGTTAGCTGAGTCGATGTGGTAATGGAGCAGTCTCTCTCTTTTTATTGTTGTTGGTTTACAGTTTTTATACCCAAGAAACACACCCATTTCATCACATATTATTCTATACAATCTTGTTTTCTGCCTATCATCAACAACTTTAACATTAAGCTCATTTTCCTCGCAAAAGTTGGATTTCTGCATAATTAGATTTAACATTTATATGTTTACCATTTGATTGTCTCCAGTATACTTTGGATAAGTACATCAATCAAGTAGAAAGGTTACATTTCTCTTATTAGGTGCAACTATGTAGAAGCTAGAGAGAAGGGCTTAAGCTTGAAACTGTTTTATTCTATTAACCTATTTCGGTTCTTATGAGGAAAGAGGACAAAGAGACAGTTTGGAAAGAGGAAAGAGGACTAAGAGATAGTCTAGCAGCACTGCTTTAGCAATAAAACCCTATTAACCTTATAACTACTATAATGAATTCTTATGTCTACATTATCTTAAGGCAATCAATGTCTCCAACTATGCTGGCCACAGTTATGAGCATTCCTAAGTCCCATTCCAGCCTGGTTTCTCCAAGGAAGGGACCCTCCTCCGTGGAGTGGTCGGGGGAATGGGATGTGGAAAGGTGACCCAAGTACGAGCCCTTCTGGTGGTGGCCTTGCCATGACCCCCAGAGAACTCTTGGTAAACTTTGCTAGTAAGGAGTAGGAGGTGTAGTAATCTAGTTAAATGTCCCTTATTCCTCCTTTGTCCCCAGGGAAGGGAGTCTGCCTTCCCCAATCCCCTGGGGGAAATAAGGTCTGAGGGAATTATCTCTGGATGAATTATTTCTAACTGGGACTGACCTACTGAGATGAGCTAATGTTCAGAGCATAAACAGATCTTCCCAAGAAAAACACCAGGAGGGGCCTTGCCTTGGGATGCCCCGAAGGAAAATCTGCTTTGTAGTTTCCTTCTCAGTCTCCTAACCTTGTGAGGGGGCATCCTGACGGCTCCCGGCACAAACTGGTCAGTTATACACACACACACACACACACACACACTTATATGTGTATATGTGTGTGTATGCTGAATCACTTCAGTCATGTCCAACTCTTTGTGACCCCATGGACTGTAGCATGTCGGGCTACTCCGTCCATGGGATTCTCCCAGGCAAGAATATTGAAGTCGGTTGCCATGCCCTCCTCTAGGGGATCTTCCAAACCAAGGGACTGAACCCACGTCTCCTACGTCTCCTCTTTACCACTAGTGACCTGCTTCCTCATAGCTCAGTTGATAAAGAATCCACCTGCAGTGCAGGAGACCTCGGTTCTATTCCTGGGTCAGGAAGATCCACTGGAGAAGGGATAAGCTACCCACTCCGGTATTCTTGGGTTTCCTTTGTGGTTCAGCTGGTAAAGAATCTGCCTGCGATGTGAGAGACTTGGGTTTGATCCCTGGGTTGGGAAGATTCCCTGGAGAAAGGAAAGGCTACTGACTCCAGTATTCTGGCCTGGAGAATTCCATGGACTTTATAGCATAGGGTTGCAAAGAGTTGGACACAACTGAGCGACTTTCACTCACTCAGCACCACCTGGGAAGCCCCATATATATATATGTATACACACATATAGTCAAAGCTATGGTTTTTCTAATAGTCTTGTATGGATGTGAAAGTTGGACTGTATAGAAGGCTGAGCCAAATAATTGATGCTTTGAACTCTGGTGTTGGAGAAGACTCTTGTGAGTCCCCTGGTCTGCATCAAACCAGTCCACCCCAAAGGAAGTCAGTCCTGAATAGTCATTGGAAGGACTGATGCTGAAGCTGAAGCCCCAGTACTTTGGCCACCTGATAGAGAAGACCTGACTCCTTGGAAAAGACCCTGATGCTGGGAGAGATTGAGGGCAGGAGAACAAGGGGAAGACAAAGGACAAGATAGTTGGATGGCATCACTGACTCAGTGGACATGAGTTTGAGCAAGTTTCAGGAGATGGACAAGGAAGCCTGGTGTGCTGCAGTCCACAGATCCAAAGCATTGGACATGACTGAGCGACTGAACAACGACAACAAATATACATATATATATACATATTCTCTTTCATACTCCTTTCCATTATGGTTATGATCGCAGGTTAATAAATGTAGCTCCTTGTGCTATGCAGGAGGACCTTGTTGTTTTTCTGTTTTGTATACAGTGATGTGTATCTGTTCGTCTCTAAGTCCTAATTTATTCTTCTCTCGCCACTTCTGTGGTAGCTGTAAGCTTGTTTTTCAGGTCTGTGGGTCTGCCTTTGCTCCTAATTTATCCTTCTCTCGCCACTACTCCTGTGGTAGCTGTAAGCTTGTTTTTCAGGTCTGTGGGTCTGCCTTTGCTCCCTAAGTTCATCTGTGTTGTATTTTAGATTGCTCGGATAAGTGACCTCACTCTGTGTGATCATCTCTGGGTTCACCCAGGTCTCTGCGGAAGTCTTGCCCACTTTCATATTGGCTGTCTGGGTTTTCATTTTCTCATTTGATGCTTATCTAGAAACAGTGGTAATCATTTGTAAACGTGGGCACAAGCTCTTTGTGCCAGGTACCTGGGCCTCTTGTGGACAAAGGACCTTCATTTTAACAAGGTCCGGTTGGTGGCTGTTCTGTGCCCTGGTTGGTGTTCTTCCTGTCCTGAGTGAGAAACCTCTGCTCATCTGGAGGTGTTCTGTCTCATGACCTGCCAGAAACTTCTCTTTGTCCCTGTGCAGGACTGCAGGGGTGTCTGTGTGATGTGAGGTAGGGGTTTTTCCCACTGCACCCATGGATGACCCCACATCCTGTTTTGAATCCAGTCTCTTTCCCGCCCTGAGTGTTATGGGGTCATCAGTGAGCGCAGTATCCCCCTGGGCTTCTCGCTGTTCCAGAGTCTGTGCCGCCTTCCTGCCGGCCTTCTCGTTGGAGCCGGAGTCCCCCTTGTCTCCTTCCCCAAGGTCATCAGACTGCCCTTGGACTCAGCATATACATTTACATTTTAAACTAAGCTTCGTAATTTCCCTCTGATTTGAATAACAGAAAAGCGTTTCACTTTTTACTGGAGTATAGTTGGATTACAGTGGTGTGTTAGTTTTAGGTGTACAGAGGAGTGAATCGGTTACACATATATCCACTCTTCTTTTAGAAAGATAATTTGTTGACTTTAATTTTTGGTTGTGCTGCGTCTGCTTTGCTGCCTGCAGGCTTTCTCTGGCTGCCGAGAGCGGGGCTGCTCTCTAGACGCGGTGTGCGGGCTTCTCATTGCAGTAGCGTCTCTTGTTCCCGAGCACAGGCCCTCGGGCACTCGGGTGTCAGAAGTTGTGATACACGGGCTTAGTCATCCTAGGGCATGTGGAATCTTCCCGGACCAGGGATCAAGCCGTGTCCCATTCATTAGCAGACTTAATTCTTACCCAGTGTACCACCAGGGAAATCCTATATCCACTCTTTTTTAGATTAGTTTCCAATATAGATCGTTACAGAGTACTCCGCGGGTTCCCTGTGTTACACAGTAGATCCTTATTAGTTACCTATTTTGTGTATAGGAGTGTGTATGTGTCATTCCCAACCTCCCAGTTTATCCCTGTTCCCCCCACACCCAGATGCTAGTAAGTAGCAGCTTGGCTTTGCATCTGTAACTTTTGCTTCTGTGTTGTAGATAAGCTCATTTGTAACCATCTTTTAGATTTCACATACAGGTGATACCATGTAACTGAGTTTCTCTTTCTTACTTACTTCACTCAGGATGACAATCTCTCTATCCATCCATGTTGCTGCAAATGGCATGATTTTGTTCTTTTTATGGCTGAGTGATATTCCATGGTATATATGTACCACATTCTCGTGATCCATTCCTGGTTTTTTAGTTTAACTTTTCATTTGATGTTGGAGTATGCATGTGTGTATGCTCAGTTACTAAGTCGTGTCTGACGCTTTGCAGCCCCGTGGACTGCAGTCCGCCAGGCTCCTCTGTCCGTGGGATTTCCCAGGCAAGAAAACTGGAGTCGGTTGCCATTTCCTTCTCCCTGGGATCGTCCTGACCGAGGGATCAAACCCAGATCTCTTACTTTGGCAGGCAGATTCTTTACCTCTGTGTCACCTGGGAAGCCAAGTTGTAGTATAGATGATTAGTTTTCAGTTCGGTTCAGTTCAGCCGCTCAGTCATGTTCAACTCTTTGCGACCCCATGGACTGCAGCACGCCAGGCTTCCCTGTCCATCACCAATGCCTGGAGCTTGCTCAAACTCATGGTCATTGAGTCGCTGATGCCATCCAACCATCTCATCCTCTGTCGTCCCCTTCTCCTCCCGCCCTCAATCTTTCCTAGCATCAGGGTCTTTTCTAGGGAGTCAGTTCTTTGCATCAGGTGGCCAAAGTTTTGGAGTGAATATTCAGGACTGCTTTCCTTTAGGATGGACTGGTTGGATCTCCTTTCAGACCAAGGGACTCTTCAAGAGTCTTCTCCAGCACCGCAGTTCAGAAGCATCAGTTCTTCAGCACGCAGCTTTATTCATGGTCCAGCTCTCACATCCATACTTGACTACTGGAAAAACCACAGCTTTGCCTAGACAGACTTCTTTTGGCATTATAGTTTCAGATGGACAGCGAAGGGACATAGCTATACATATACATGTATCCATCCTCTCCCAATGGAGAAGGAAATGGCAGCCCACTCCGGTATCCTTCCTTGCCTGGAGAATTCTGTGGACAGAGGAGCCTGATGGGCTACAGTCCATGGGGTCACAAAGAGTGGTACACGAGTGAGCGACTAACAGATTCTCTCCCAAAGTCCCCTCCCACCCAGGCTTCCGTGTAATTTTGAACCCATTTCTCTGTGTTGTTCGGTAGGACTTTGTTGCTTATCCATTTTAAATTATAGCGGCCTATACATGTTGATCCCAGACTCCCTAACTATCCCTTCATTTCTGTCTTCCCCCCATCAACCATAAGTTCATTCTGCGACTCTGCTTCTGTGTTGTGAATAAGTTCACTTGTGTCATTTCTTTTCCGACTCCATATATAAGGGATGTCATACAGCATTTCTCCTTCTCTGTCTGACTTACTTCACCCAGGAAGACAGTCTCTAGGTCCACCTATATTCCTGTAAATAGCATTATTTTGTTCTTTTTATGGCTGAGTAATATTCCATTTTAAGTATGTAGCACGTTTTCTTTGTCCATTCCCCTGGTGATGGACATTTACATTGCTTTCCTGTCTAGGCTGTTGTGAAGTCATGCCTTGGGCACTGGGGTGCATGTATCTTTTCAAATTAAGAGTTTTCTCCGGATATGTGCTCAGAAATGGGATTACTGGATCATATGAGAGTTCTATTTATAGTTTTTTAAGGAACCTCTACACTGTTCTCCACAGTGGCTGTGCGGGTATACATTCCCAAGATGAGCGTAGGAGGTTTCCCATTTGTCCACGCCCTCTGCTGCATTTACTATTTGTAGAGTTTTTGATGATGACCATTCTGAATGGTGTGAAATGATAGTTGATTGTAGTTTTGATTTGCATTTCTCTAGTAATTAGTGATGTCGAGCATCTTTTCGTGTACTTTTTAGCCATCTGTATGTCTTCCTCAGAGAAATGTCTCTTTAGATCTTCCACCCATTTTTTGATTGGTTTGTTTGGGATTTTTTTTGGTGCAAACTGCATAAGCTGTTTGTATATTTTGGAGATTAATCCCTTGTCTGTTACTTTCTTTGCAAATATTTCCTTTCGTTCTGAAGGCTGTTTTTTCATTTTGCCTGTAGTTTCCTTTGCTGTGAAAGCTTTTAAGTTTAACTAGGTCCCATTTGTTTATTTTTGTTTTTATTATTCTGGGAGGTGGATCAAAAAAGATCTCACTGTGATGTGTATCAGTGCCTCTCCTGCCTGTGTTTTCCTATCAGAATTTTATAGCATTCAGCCTTACATTTGGGTCTTTAGCCCATTTTGAGTTTGTTGTTGTGTACAGCGTTATAGAGTGCTCTTTCATTCTTTTATGTTTACATGTCTGGTTTTCCCTTCACCACTTTTTAGAGAGATTGTCTTGTCTCCATTGTGTGTTTTTGCCATTTTTGTCAGAGGTTACCTTGACCACAGGTGCCTGGGTCTTTCTCTGGACTTCCTATGCTGTTCCATAGCCTTTGTGTTTTTGTGTGAGTACCATGCTATTCTGATGACTGTAGCTTTGTAGTATAGTCTAAGTCAGGGAGCCTGATTCCTCCAGCCCCATTTTTCTTCCTCAAGACTGGTTTGACAGTTTGGGGTCTTTTGTGTTTCCATACAAACTGTAGAATTTTTTGTCCTGATTCTGTGAAGGTTGCCACTGATAATTTGATGGGGCTTGCACTGAGTTTGTAGACTGGTTTGAGTAATACACTCATGCTTACTATGTTCTGTCCTCCAGTCCAAGAACACGGGGCATCTCTCCGTCTGTTTTTGTCATCTTCTATTTCTTTCATCAGTATATTATAGTTTTCAGAGTGTAGATCTTTGGCCTCCTTAGATAGCCTTATTCCTCGGTATTTATTCTCTTTAATGTGGTGGTAAATGGGGTTGCTTCCTTCATTTCTTTTTCTAATCTTTCATTGTAGGTGTGTTGGAATGCAAGAGATTTCAGTGTATTAATTTTGTATCCTGCAACTTTACCAGACTCACTGATGAGCTCTAGTAGTTTTCTGTAGCATCTTGAGGGTTTTCTGTGTATAGAGTCATGTCCTCTGCACACAAGGACAGTTTCACTTCTGCTCCAATTTGGATTCCATTTATTTCTTTTTCTTCTCTCTTTGCTGTGGTGAGGCCTTTTAAGATGATGTTGAATGAGAATGGTGAGAATAGTGGTGAGAATGGGTATCCTTGTGTGTTCCTGATCTTAGAGGAAATGTGCTCATCTTTTCTCATTGAGTGTGATGCTTGCTGTGGGTTAGTAACAATGGCCTAACATTATCTTGAGGTAGGCTCCCCCTATAACCTGCAAACACTTTTAAAGGCTCTCTTAACACCAGAACTAAGACAGAATGAGGAAGGGCTACTCTGAGAATAATGGAAAGCCTTTAAGCAGAGTGAGGGCGCTGCGTGGACGAATTGCTCCTTCCTGCTCGGTCCTTGGTGACAGACCACGTCAGGGCGGCCGGGCGTCCAGAGCTCTGATGGGCCTGCACGCACCCAGTCTCTGCGTGACCGCAGCTCCTGTGGGTGCTGGGAGCTCAGCAGAGTGAGGAGATACGCCAGTGCTCACGCCACGCGTCTCCCCAGGGCCGACCCTGCCCTGTCCCTCGGGCCAGCGTGGCCCAACCCGGTTTCTGGGAAGACTGGCCATCCGCCCCTCCCGGTCTCCTCCAGGTTCTGCCACCTGCTGGCCCAGGGGTGTACCTGCAGCTGCCCCCACTCTCCCCGGAGCCGCACCCCGGGATGCATGCAGGGCCTCTTGCTGCTCTGCTGGCAGGTCAGACCTGCTGCTGCTTCCAGGGACCACAGCGAGACCCCAGGGCCTCTGACCCCAGGGTGCCGTGTGAGCAGGAAGGATGAGCCTGGCTGCCTCCCACTGGGGAGGTCATGGCAACCGTCAGCGGCAGAGGAGGAGCGCGTGGCGGTCTGGAGCGCAGAGGTGCTCCCCAGCTCCTGAGACAGCGGGGCACTTGGATGAGGAGAGGGCGCCTGACTCTGTGACAGCATCCTCTGTTTTGCCTCCTTCCAGGAAACCCAGGGTTGCCACGGACCCACATCGTCGTCATCCTCATCGTCGTCCTCATCATCGTCGTCATCACCATTATTGCCTTGTACTTATACGATGTCAAATATCGAAGAACAGGTTGGTCAGAGTTGTGTTGACCTGGAAGAAGCTAGGTCAGCAAGAGCATCAGGAGCTCAGAGGAGGGGTCTGGGGTTGGTGTTACCGAGCAGGAGCCTCTGGTATAAAATACAGATCAGTTCACATTCTAACTTGGGGCCTCACGTGTGTGTGAGCTCAGAGCCACCTGCTGTGTACCTCCCGACACGCAGGGCTTGAGGCCAGAATCCCAGGTCATCTGCTGGACACAGGGTGTCCCGGCACCCTGGGCCTGGAAGCAGGGAGACACTGGTACTGCTCCAGCCAAGGGGGACCTGGGGGCAGGAGCGCTGTGTGCTGGGGAGGCTCTCTGAGTAAGTGCCCCTCCTGTTTTCCCAGCTGCACGGGTGTTCCAGTCAAAATTTTTTAGCTGTAACCCTAAGTACACTTTCTTTATTATAAATTTAAAGTACTCCCTCTCACTCACAGATGTCACTGTAATAGTTAATATGATTTGTTTTCATTTCTCTTTCCATTTTGATCTGCAGGAAATCGGAATGAGCTAAGTCGTTCTGTAAGTATAGCCCTGGGTTTTGTCCAGGGGAGCCCCAGGAGACATCCCAGGGTGGGCGGGGCAGCCCCAGGCCTTCCCACCTGCGTCTACCCCGGCCTGTGCGGTGGAGTCTGCACCCACCTTATCTGGCCCTGGAACGTCTTTTCTGGATGGCTTGAATTCTGCTGAGGCAAAGGGGACAGGGGGCGTCCTGTGGGTGGCTGGGGCTGCAGACAGATCCCGATAGAGAGGGACTTAAAACATGCATCACTTACTGTTCCCACAGTTCTGGAGGCCAGAAATCTGAAATCAGGGGTTGGTGGGGTGGTCCCCTGGGTGCTCGGGGGGAGGGTCCTTCCTTGCTGCTCCTAGTGGGGGCTGGACATGCTTGGCGCGCCTCGGCTGGTGGGTGATCGCTCTGCTTCCAGCCGTGTTCCCTCGGCCTCTCCCGCTGTGAGCATGTGTCTCCGAGTACCTCCTTGTAAGGACGCCGGTCTCAGAATATAGGTCCCCGTCTTATGCAGTGGGACCTCAGCTGCACAGACGCTGTTTCTGCATAGGCCCTCTCACAAGTTCTAGGGCTGAGGACCACCATCCAGCCCCCCACAGGTTGGCCTGGGACCCCCAGAAGCTGCTGGCAAAGAGGAACCTGACCACCCCCAGCAGGGTTCCTTTCTAAAACTGCACACGCTCGCTTACCTGTCAGACAGTTGGCATCTGTTCCCTAAAGTGGCTTGAGAAGGGCTTGGTCTGAAGACTCCGTCACCAGAAGGAATGTCTTTATCCTTCAGTCCCCAGGAACCAGGCAGTCCGGCGACCTTGAGAAGGGCCCACCAGCCCCAGGTAAGGATATCAGCCTAGAGCTGGTGAGGAACTCAGCCCCGCTGGCCTCCGAGGGCCCTGGAGATGCTGAGCCGCTGCAGGGGGCCAACGGCAGTCTAGCAGTGCCAGGAGAGCAGACCCGAATGCTCGAGGTGCCCAGGACCGCCGGGCAGGCATAGCCGTCCACTTCCATCTGGGCAGGAGCAGGTGGGCACTGTCTGGTGAGTGTTAAGCGGGGCCCCGCCATGGGGCGGAGCGCTTGTTGCGGCAGGCCTGTGTGCCCGGCTCCTGCCAGGTTCCCGCCTCCGTCTCCTGGGATGCTGTAACTGCTCCACACCCAGGCAGGGAGTGGGTGTTCAAACAGGACTGTAGTGTCCCATGTCCTGCATGGGAATACCAGATCGCCTGACCTGCCTCCTGAGAAACCTGTATGCAGGGCGAGAAGCAACAGTTAGAACTGGACGGGGAGCAACGAACTGTTTCAAAATCAGGAAACATGCACGTGAAGGCTCTGTAGTGTCACCTGCTTATTTAACTTCTATGCATCTTAACACAGACGTGATCTTAACATCCTGCAAAATGCTGGACGGGATGAATCACGAGCTGAGATCAAGAATGTGGGGACAAATATCAACAGCCTCAGACGTGCCGATGTCACCACTCTGATGGCAGAAAGTGAAGAGGAACTAAAAAGCCTCGTCATGAGGGTGATGGACAGTGAAAAAGTTGGCTTAAAATTCAACATTCAGAAAACTAAGATCATGGCATCTGCTCTCATCACTTGATGGCAAATATATGGGGAAACAATGGAAACAGTGACAAACTTGATTTTCCTGGGCTCCAAAATCACTGTGGACAGTGGAGCAGCCATGAAATTAAAAGACACTTGCTCCTTGGAAGAAAAGCAAACCTAGACAGCATGTTAAAAAGCAGATACATCATTTTGGCAGCAAAGGTCCGTATAAATCACTTTGGCAGCAAAAGTCCATATAGTAAAAACTACAATTTTTCTAGTAGTTATGTACAGATATGAGAGTTGAACCATAAAAAGAAGAGTGTGGAAGAATTGATGCTTTCAAACTGTGGTGCTGGAGAAGACTCTTCAGGGTCCCTTGGACAGCATGGAGATCCAACCAGTCCATCCTAAAGGAAATCAACCTTGCATATTCATTGCAAGGACTGATGCTGAAGCTGAAACTCCAATACTTTGGCCACCTGATGTGATGAGCTGACACATTGAAAAAGACCTTGATCCTGGGAAAGACTGAGGGCAGGAGGAGAAGGAGTCAACAGCGGATGAGATGGTTGGATGTCATCATTGACTCGATGGATATGAGTTTGAGCAAACTCCAGGAGTTAGTGAAGGACAGGGAAGCCTGTTTTGCTGCTGTCCATGGCCTCAGGTAAAATAACAGGGAGGGAACACAGCCCTGCCCATCAACAGAAAATTGGGTTAAAGATTTACTGAGCATGGCCCCGCCCATCAGAACAAGACCCAGTTTCCCCTCAGTCAGTCTCTCCTATCAGGAAGCTTCCATAACCCTCTTATCTGTCTCCATCAGAGGGAAGACTGAATGAAAACCACAGTCACAGAAAAACAACCAATCTGATCACATGGACCACAGCTTGTCTAACTCAATGAAACTATGAGCCATGCCGTGTGGGGCCACCCAAGATGCATGGGTCATGGAGGAGAGTTCTGACAAAACGTGGTCCACTGGGGAAGGCAATGGCAAACTGCTTCAATGTTCTTGCTTTGAAAACCCCATGAACAGTGTGGAAAGGCAAAAAGATAGGAACTGAAAGATGAACTCCCCAGGGTGGTAGGTGCCCAATATGCTACTGGAGATCAGGGGAGAAATAACTCCAAAAAGAATGACGAGACGGAGCTCAAGCAACAACACCACCCAGCTGTGGATGTGACGGGCGATGCAAGTCAAGTCCGACGCTACAAAGAGCAATAATGCACCGGAGCCTGGAACGCTAGGGCCATGAATCAGGGCAAATTGGAAGTGGACAAACAGGAGGTGGGAGGAGTGAACATCAACATTTTAGGAATCAGTGAACTTAAATGGACTGGAATGGGAGAATTTAACTCAGATGACCATTATATCTACTACTGTGGGCAGGAATCCCTTAGAAGAAATGGAGTAGGCATCATAGTCAACAAGAGTGTCTGAAATGCAGTACTTGGATGCAAACTCAAAAACAACAGAATGATCTCTGTTCGTTTCCAAGACAAACCATTCAATATCACAGTAATCCAAGCCTATGCCCCAACGAGAAATGCTGAAGCTGAGATTGAATGGTTCTATGAAGACCTACAAGACCTTCTAGAACTAACACCCAAAAAAGCTGTCCTTTTGATTATAGGGGACTAGAATGCAAAAGTAGGAAGTCAAGAAATACCTGGAGTAACAGGCAAATTTGGCCTTGGAGTACAGAATGAAGCAGGGCAAAGGCTAATAGACTTTTGCCAAGAAAATGCACTGGTCATAGCAAACACCCTTTTCCAACAACACAAGAGAGGACTCTACACATGGACATCACCAGCTGGTCAACACTGAAATCAGATTGATTATATTCTTTGCAGCCAAAGATGGAGAAGCTCTATACAGTCAGCAAAAACAAGACCGGGAGCTGACTGTGGCTCAGATCATGAACTCCTTATGCAAAATTCAGACTTAAAGTGAAGAAAGTAGGGAAAACCTCTAGACCATTCTGGTATTAACTAAATCAAGTCCCTTATGATTATACAGTGGAAGTGAGAAGTAGATTCAAGGGATTAGATATGATAGAGTGCCTGAAGAACTATGGATGAGGTTCATGGCATTGTACAGGAGGCACTGATCAAGACCATCCTGAGAAAAAGAAATGCAGAAAGGCAAAATGGCTGTCTGAGGAGGCCTTACAAATAGCTGAGAAAAGAAGAGAAGTGAAAGGCAAAGCAGAAAAGAAAAGATATACCCATTTGAATGCAGAGTTCCAAAGAATAGCAAGGAGAGATAAAGAAGCTTTCCTCAGTGATCAATGCAAAGAAATCGAGGAAAACAATAGAATGGAAAAGACTACAGATGTCTTCAAGAAAATCAGAGATACCAAGGAAACTTTTGATGCAAAGATGGGCACAATAAAGGACAGAAATGGTATGGACCTAACAGAAGCAAAAAATATTAAGAAGAGGTGGCAAGAATACACAGAAGAACTATACAAAAAAGATCTTCATGACACAGATAATCACGATGGTGTGATCACTCACCTAGAGCCAGACATCCTAGAGTGTGAAGTCAAGTGGGCCTTAGGAAGCATCACTATGAACAAAGCTAGTGGAGGTGATGGAATTCCAGTTGAGCTATTTCAAATCCTAAAAGATGATGCTGTGAAAGTGCTGTACTCAATAGGTCAGCAAATTTGGAAAACTAATCAGTGGCACAGGACTGGAAAAGGTCAGTTTTCATTCCAATCCCAAAGAAAGGTGATGGCAAAGAATGCTCAAACTACCGCACAATTGCCTTCATCCCACACGCTAGTAAAGTAATGCTCAAAATTCTCCAAGCCAGGCTTCAACAATACGTGAACCATGAACTTCCAGATGCTCAAGCTGAATTTAGGAAAGGCAGAGGAACCAGAGATCCAATTGCCAACATCCTCTGGATCATTGAAAAAGCAAGAGAGTTCCAGAAAAACATCTATTTCTGCTTTATTGACTATGCCAAAGCCTTTGACTGTGTGGATCACAATAAACTTCAGGGCTGAAAGAGATGGGAATACCGGACTACCTGATCTGCCTCCTGAGAAATCTATTTGCAGGTCAGGAAGCAACAGTTAGAACTGGATATGGAACAGCAGACTGGTTCCAAATTGAGAAAGGAGTATATCAAGGCTGTATATTGTTACCCTGCTTATTTAACTTATATGTGGAGTACATCATGAGAAACGCTGGTGTGGAGGAAGCACAAGAGTCAAGACTGCCGGGAGAAATAACAATAACCTCAGATGTGCAGACAACACCACCCTTGTGGCAGAAAGTGAAGAGGAACTCTTGATGAAAGTGAAAGAGGAGAGTGAAAAAGTTGGCTTAAAACTCAACATTCAGAAAACTAAGATCATGGCATCTGGTCCCATCACTTCATGGGAAATAGATGGGGAAACAGTGCAAACAGTGTCAGACTTTATTTTGGAGGGCTCCAAAAGCACTGTAGATGGTGATTACAGCCATGAAATTAAGACGCTTGCTCCTTGGAAGAAAAGTTACGACCAACCTAGACAGTGTATTAAAAAGCAGAGACTCTTACTTTGCCAAAGAAGTTCCGTCTAGTCTAGGCTATGGTTTTTCCAGTAGTCATGTATGGATGTGAGAGTTGGACAGTGAAGAAAGCTGAGCACCGAATAATTGATGCTTTAGAACTGTGGTGTTGGAGAAGACTCTTGAGAGTCCCTTGGACTGCAGGGAGATCCAACCAGTCCATCCTAGAGGAAATCAGTCCTGGGTATTCGATGGAAGGACTGATGCTGAAGCTGAAACTCCAATCCTTTGGCCACCTGATGCGAAGAACTGACTTATTTGAAAAGACCCTAATGCTGAGAAAGATTGAGGGCGGGAGGAATAGGGGACGACAGAGGATGAGATGGTTGGATGGCATCACTAAATCAATGGACATGAGTTTGAGTAGACTCTGGGAGTTGGTGATGGACAAGGAGGCCTGGTGTGCTGTAGTCCATGGGATCGCAAAGAATTGGACATGACCGAGTGCCTGAACTGAACTGAACTGATGGAGTTGCAAAGAGTCAGAGATGACTTAGCGACTAAACAGCAACAACACGGTCCTGGAGGCTGGAAGTCCCAGATCAATTTGGGGGCGGGGTCCGGTCCTGCCGAGGGCTGTAGGCAGAATCGGGGGCGGCCTCTTCCCACTCCTGGTGGTCTCTGGAATCCGCGAGGTGCCTTGGCTGGAGAAGCACCCTGTTTCTGGGGTGCTTCCTGTGTCAGGCCCTGTCCGGTTTCCCCTCTTTTTGGGGAGTCCAGTCCTGTGGGTTGAGGGCCCACCCTAGTGATCCTAGCTTGACTGTCATGGAGGAGCATGCAATTTCAAGTATGGTCACGGTCCCGGGTCCTGGGACGACTTCTGCACCTCTGGGCAGGGGACACATTCAACCCTTTATGGTGCCCAGGATGACCTGCTGCTGTCTGAGGGGACAGGGACCCAGGGGGGGCTAAGGCTCAGGGTGTATCCCAGGCCCTGTGGCTGGGAAACAACAGGACTGCAGAAGCTCACCCCCCTGGTACTGGACCCTGCAGCCTCCTGAGGGGTCAGCAGAGTGGGACGTGGCATCTGGAGAAGGGGCTGCAGGGGCAGGCATGGAGGCTCGATCTCGTGTAGGGGGTGAATTGTCCCGGGGTGGCCGGGAAGCGAGTGTTTACAGTGTCCCAGCTTGGCGACACCCGAAGAGGGTTTGCCAGCTGAGCAGACACCCGCCCCGAGGCCCCGGGGCAGAGCTCGAGGGCGTGATGAGGAGCACTAAGGCTGGGCGAGGGTGGGCATTGAGGGAAAGGGCGCCTGAGAGGAGATGCTGAGCCCCTGCGGCCTGATCGTGGCACAGCCCCGCAGCTTGAAGACTCCTGACACTGGAGTCCATGAGTCGGGCACCCTTACGATCGTCTCAGGGAGCTGGCCTGAGGCCTTCTCCGATTCTCCAAGGGGCCTGAGACAAATAAAATGCAGAAGTTGGGACCCCCAGCCGGTGTCTATGGGGGACACTGGGAGGGCCAAGGTGGGCAGGCTGCTCCCCAGGTGTCCCCCCGGGGCTGCGCTATAAGAGGGCACCTGTGCGTACCCCGCTGTTCCAACCGCGCAACAGGAGTGAGTCCCTGCCCGCCTTGGGCAGAGGTAGAGCTGAGACTTGAACATGGGGTCAGGCTTCCGGCCACCCGCCCAGGTGACAGTGAAAGTGAAGTCGCTCAGCCGTGTCGACTCTTGGCGAGCCCTTGGACTGTAGCCTACCAGGCTCCTCCGTCCGCGGGATTTTCCCGGCAAGGGTACTGGAGCGGGGTGCCATTTGAAAGTAAAAGGAACGCCTGCCCTGGTCCCGGGAGAACCGCGTGTTTGGAGCCGTCTCTCGTGGCTCCTTCAGGCAGGTGGTCAGTTCGTCAGTCTGGAGCTCCGTCCACACCGATTTCCCTGAACTAGGAAGCTTTGTGGAGCCGTCACTGGTATTTGCCACCCTGTCCTCCCCACTGTAGGATCCTGAGAGCCGGTGCGCTAGGGGATGGGTGGGCGGAGCAGGGCCTGGGGCTGGAGAAGTCATGAGGCCGTTGGGAGCCGCTGGGACCCCTGCCCGCCAGAGCAGAGCAGGGCTGACCTCACAGGCTCGCCCCCACGCCCGGCCTGTGTCCTGGGGGAGCGTGGCCCAGAGGACACCGTGGGCCCTGAGCTCTCTGCTGCCCTCGGGGGTTGGGGCGGGCTCCCCACAGGCCGACTCCCGGGTCTTCTCATGTTCATGGAAGCCCAGCGGCCCCCTTGCCACTGGTCCCCCAAGAAACCAAATTTTAGTTCTATTTCTGTAGAGTTCCTTTAAGAGGCCCCACAGATTTCTGCTCCTAAAACAGTGTCATTCTCCTCTCTCTGCAGCAATGTGATAAGAACAGTTTTTGAACGGTGTTTTCCTGTTATGGTAAGTAATCTAAATTCTTCATTTGTTTCTGTTGTTGTTGTTTATTTATTAATAGTTTTTTTCTTTTGTATTTGTTGATGAAGTTTTCCATGTATTTCTTTAGGCTTAAATTTTCCTTGTTTGACATGAATGTCAGGGCCTAATGTCTTTCTGTTTGAGAAAGGAGAAGCTGAGGGAGCTTCCCTGTGGTCTGAAGATCCACTTTTTCACATTCACCTGTGACATTAGAGCGACATTTGTCAAATAGAAATTTTCTGGGGTTCATCAGGAAAGGTAGAATGTTGGTTTTATTTTATTATATTTTTTAAGTCTTTTTTTTTAATGTGGATCATTTCTAAAGTCTTAATTGAATTTGTTACAATATTACTTCTGTTTTATGTTTTTTGATTTTTTGGCCACAAGGTATGTGGGATCTTAGTTCCCGATCAGATGTCAAAACTGCACCCCCTGCATTAAGAAGTCCCAGCTATTGGACCACCTGGAAGTCCCTACATTCTTGCTTTTAAGAAAAAACTCCAGTTGTGATAGGAATTCTTATCGAACCCTAGATTAGCAGGTCCCCGTTAGCTGGGTGGCTGTGTGTTCACTGGCATAGGAGTCCATAAGAGTCAAGATTTATCAAGCACATACTACCTGCTGGGTGCTTTTTATAATTGTATTCTAACAGCCCTGGGAGACTATGCCATTACACAGATTTAAAACATGACCACTCAAAGCTCAGAGAAGCTACAAAACTTGCCCAAGATCTCACCACCTAACCTGGTCCAGTACTCATACCAGGAGGCCTGCGCATCCCAAGCACCTCATAGCACGTCTCTGGGTGGCATGGGAGAGAGCAGGGCCGGGCAGAGGCCCACGTTTGCAGCATCAACAAGGCTTCTGACTTGCCTGACTTTCCTTGGTTCCTTCTCCCAAGCTCACCGGCTCCAGTAATGAATGAGCAACAGACATGTAAGGAGACTCAACAGGTTGTAGCCAGATAGGCTCCTGGCCTCTTGGCTTAGTCCCTTCTTCAGGATCATCTGAGCTGGCACAAGGCCTCCCAGGTCATGGGCTGTGGTGTACAGCCCAGTGCCGAGCCCTTGGGGCAGGTGGAAACACCTCTAGGAGTACCTCCCAGGGCAGAGTCACTGGATACTCTTTGTGTTCCAAGAATATAAACAAACTCTCCCTTTTTTTTTTTTTTTACAGCCATCAATAAGAACTTGTGCAATCTGACATTAGTTAACAGAAATTAGCTGGAAGATATTTATGGGGTTTACTGGATTTGAAGAAAATGACAAGATGTGGAAAAACAAACATCTAGCAAATCTGGAAAGACTCCTCAGAAGAAGGGATGGGCTAGGGAGGGACGTTTCTATGTTTTGTGGGGTTTTTTTTTTTTTTGGCATAGCATATGGGACCTTAGTTCCCCCAGGAGGGATTGAAACTACACCCTATAGTGGCAGCGTGGAGTCTTAACCACTGGACCAGCAAGGAAGCCCCATGGAGAGATGTCTCTAAACTCATGGCTGCCTTCCATACAATGCAGCTATAGATATGGTTGCAGAATCTTGTAACGTACTTTCAAGGCAGAAACAGACGCAGATGTAAAGAACTGACGTGGACGCGTGGGAGGGGGAAGGCAGGCCGAGCTGGACGGTTGGGATTGACGTGCTACCACGTGTGAAATAGCAGGTGGAGAGCTGCTGTGTAGCACAGGAAGGGGCTTCCCTGGGGTCACTGGCTAATACTCCGTGCTCCCGGTGTACAGGGCTGGGTCCGATTCCTGGCCAGGGAACCAGATCCCGCATGCTGCAGCTGAAGTTTTCTGGTGCCATGACTGAAAGACCCCGCACGCCAGAGCAAAGACCAGAGGTCACCACAATTAAGGCCCAGCACAGCCAAAGAAACGAAGACGTTTACAGAAAAACAAAGAGCTGCCGGTGGCCCAGGGAGCTCGGCTTGGCGGTCTCTGACTACTCAGAGGGGCCGGATAGGGCGTGTGGGAGGGAGGGGAGGCGTGTGTTCATACGGCTGTTTCAGTGTGTAGTACAAGAGAAACTAAGAACATTGTAAAGTAGTTGTACACTTGATTTTTTTTTTAAAGAACGACTGGTCCAATAGAGACCAGACTGTGGTTTGTCAAGGGGTAGGGGGAATGGGGAGGGATGAAGTGGCGGGTTGTTGTTGGCAGATGGAAGCTTTTTAATATAGATTATCCACAGTGTCCTACTGTATGGAACAGAGACCTAGATTTCCTATCATACTATATTTAATATGACAAGTCATAGGTGGAAAAGAATATAAAGAATACCTATATATATAAAACTGCCACTCTGTTGTACAACATTGTTAATCAACTATCAGGTCAGTCGCTCAGTCGCGTCTGACCCCATGGACTGCAGTATGCCAGGCCTCCCTGTCCATCACCAACGCCCGGAGTCGACTCACTCCTGTCCATCCAGTCGGTGATGCCATCCACCCATCTCATTCTCTGTGTCCCCTCCTCCTGCCCTCAAATCTTTCCCAGCCATCAGGGTCTTTTCCAATGAGTCCGTTCTTCGCATCAGGTGGCCAAAATATTGGAGTTTCAGCTTCAGCATCAGTCCTTCCAATGAATATTCAGGACTGATGTCCTTAAGATAAATAAAAAATTGAGTTTAAGGGGAAAAAAAAAAAGATTCCCAGCATGCCCCGGGCCGGCGGCGTCTCTGCGCCGGTGGTTGCCTAGCGACCGGGCGTCTCCCGGAAGGCCGGCGGCTCGGGGGCGGGATTTCCGGGGCGGCGGTTGCATCAGATTCTGGGAAGCCGCGGCGGCCTCCGCGAGTGCGGGATTCGGGTGATGGCAGGGTCCTCCGCGGAGCACGGTGAGCGCGCGCGGGCGGCGGCGGGGGGCCGCGCGGGGCGGGCGCCTGGTCTCCGAGGGGCGGGCCCGGACCCCGGCCCTCCCAGGGCGCCCCCAGACCCCGCGGCCTCCGGGTCCCCCTGCGCCCCCAGACCCCGCGGGGTGGTTCTACGCCCCCAGACCCCGCGGCCTCCGGGTCCCCCTGCGCCCCCGGACCCCGCGGCCTCCGGGTCCCCCTGCGCCCAGACCCCGCGGCCTCCGGGTCCCCCTGCGCCCAGACCCCGCGGCCTCCGGGTCCCCCTGCGCCCCGACCCCGCGGGCTGGTTCTGCGCCCCCCTGCCGGCCCGCTGGCCGGACCTCTCCGCCTCCTGCCCCCCGGGACTTGGGGGGCAGGCACAGCCCCAGGGGCGTTCGAGGACCGCCCGGCCTCGGGTCGACACGCGGGGCCGCGGGGCCTCGGGAGCCGCGCGCGGACGCCCGGGCAGGGTCGGGGTTTCACGGAGGCTGTCGTGCGCGGCCGCGAGCCGGGGCCCCGGGGACCTGCCCGGTCGCGGCGTTACTGCGCCGCCGCCTTTATCGCCGCCGCCGCCGGAGTCCGTGGTCGTCCAGGCTCTGTCCCCACGGTCGCTCGCGTTTCCGGCCGGCAGACAAGCCGCCCCCAGGCAGCCTCCGGGGCGTGCTGGTTCCCTGCTCACCCCACTTCCTGCAAGATCGCGGGGTGCCAGGCAGAGCGGAGGTAGTCCCTCGATGCCCGAGTGCGGGGCAGGCTTTCCTCGGGAAGCGCTCTTGGGGTGTCGTTTTTATTCCCTGGCTGCCTTGCTTAGACTGGACACACTTCCCTGGCCTCTGGGGTCCCCCTTGCTCCTGGGGTTCCTGGCAGGGAGCTCTAAGCAGCTGGACCTGGTGACGACGTGATGACAGGATTGCTGGGGTACCCACCTTCCAGGCACCTCGTATTACACCCGACAGGTGTGCCTGGATTCCAGCATTGGCTCCACTCACCCAGATCCTTGGCCCTCAGAAGTCCATGGGGACTCCTGGAAAATAGCAGCTTGGTTGATAGCCCAACCTCTGGGGCCGGCAGGGCTGGGGTTCCACCTTTGCCCCTTCTCCACGTGGGGCAAGTTTAAAAAGCCCCAACTGGGAGGATGCAGTGAGCCTTCTAGGGGCTGGTAGAGGTTAAGGACTTAGAAGAACACTTGCCGGACATGGGTGCTCTGTCTGGGTTAAAGCCCAAGATTGTTTCTTTTCTTCCTTCATCCGTCTCTCTCTCCCGTTTTCATTTGAGATCAGAAATGACATATTCAGTTTTTTAGTTCTTTTTAACTGCTGCAGAATTGGGATTTTCAGAGCTTTAGTAAGAATTGCCCTGTTTTTGGAAGATTGCTGCATAGATTAAGGTGTCCGGGTGGCGACGGATTGTCCTGGTCCTAAAATTAAGGGCCACAGCTCATAGCCCATCCTCTGCCCTCTCTTGTTTTAGAGCTGACGTTCCCCCTGCCCACCATACACCCCTTATCTAGGCTTTTGTCAAAGACAAGAATCTCGACCATCCCTTGAGGAAACAGGAAATAAAGTGAAATGGTAAGGGTTTCATACAGCTGCCAGAGTTCTAGATGTTCTAGGTTTCTGGATTCTGAATGCTTTTTTCCCTTCAAGGTTAGAATCATTGATAGGGACCATTTTCCCAGAATTTTTAAGGAGTCCCTCATTTAGAATAATTTTCCCATTTTGTATCGTCTTTCTTCAGTTGGCTCAGAAAGATCGGCTTTGTTAAGTTGGTGGTCCCCTGCAATGCCATTGGGGTTAAAGCCTCTCCTTTGTAGCTTGAACATAAGGCCCGTTTCTGGATGTTTTAGAAAGTTGAGTGTCATCCCGTGTGTGACCCCCAGGGTGGACTGAGCACATCTCAGAGGCCTTGCCCTGCAAGTCAGGCCTCTTTGGTGGCCCTGAGTTAGGTTAGACTTGTAGTTTAATTTTTTATACAGTAGAATTCAGAGCTGTTTGTAATAACAGTTGTTGTTAAGTCGCTCAGTTGTGTCCAACTCTGCGCCCCCATGAACTGCAGCACAGCAGGCTTCTCTGTCCTCCACGATCTCCTGGAGTCTGCTCAAATTCGTGTCCGTTGAGTCAGTGATGCTCTCTAACCATCTCATTACAATACAGGAGCGTTTAGCATTTTTCTCAGCATGAGTCTCTGCTGAGCACATCTGTGGGGGCCTGTCATCCTCAGAGCACGCCCTTGTGGCTAATACTAACCTTGCCGCGCAGACAGGAATCCTGAGGTTCAGAGCAGGTGAGTGATTTGTCTGAGGCCACGCAGTTTGCCAGGGTCTATATGATAGTAGCAGGAACTTTGACTACTCTGCCTTGATGACTCGGTGCAGATTAACACCAAATGCCCCAATTCCAGAGGGGGTCAAGGTAGAGAAGGGGAGCAGGCTGTATTTTCTATGTTTCCCAAAGAAAAATGAAATGCGCTTGTGTATAGACTACAGGTATTTGCTCATCCATGCACTCTTGTCTCCCAGTATTTCCACTCTAAGAGTCAGGGGAGATAATGTCCTTGGGTGGCGATGAAAGCGCCCAGTGTCCACACTCCTGCCCCGCCCCATCCCAGGCGGCGGTGCCCTGCAGTCACGTGTGTCCGGGCATCAGACGGTGATGCTCCCCAGGACCAACAAGTGCCCCTTGAAAGCTCACACCTGCTGTTTCGGGCGAACTTGCCCAGCGACAGGCAGCAGCGGAGGCGGGTGGGGGAGCTAAAGGGGCCTTTGCAGGAAGGGTCTGACCCTCAGGGCCCGGTGCTCCCGGGGCGTCACGGTCAGCGAGGGAGGGGTGCAGACCCCCACTGCACCCGGGCTGGTCTTGGAACGGAAACAGACCTGGCCTGGGAGCTGAGGAGGAAGGCAGACCTGCGGGGAGGGGCCTGAGCTTCAGCAAGCTGCCTGCGGGTTCTTAGCTGCTGAGGTCGGCAGGGCAGGGGCCAAGGGAGCTGCCTTCCCCTCAGATTCCGATTCTGAAGGTCTTGGGGGGCCTGGATCGGGTGCTTCTAGGAGCTGGCATTGCTGCCTTGGCGCTGGGCCTTCCCCGCGCAAGAGCCTGGCCGGAGCAGAGCCGGAGGTGGAGGGGGCTGTTGGCAGGCGCGGGGAGCTGTACATGCTGCAGGGAACGAAGCAGCCGGCGGGGTCACGGCCTGTGTGACTTCGGCTCCTCACCTGGCTCTTGCGTTCGTGTACATTCAGTTAAGTGTTTTATACACCGTGGTGACCGCGGTCCACGTTCAGGGCCTTCCCCCAGTCAGAAGCCGTGTGTCTGGACTGCCCTGCAGTGGACTGGCTGTGGACATGGCGCCGGGAGGCGCTGTGTTTGCGGGGCTCCCTGGGGAGGGAGGGCGGGGAGGCGGTGGGCGCCCCACTCTGGAGTCTGCTCGTTGCCTTTGGCATCACGGGCTCACAGCCGGACTGCAGTCTTGCCCAAACCCACAGCCACTTGAAAAGCTGACCTATTTTTAAATTTGTTTCCTCAAGTTAGGCTTGAACGCAGCTACCGCAGTGACCCGATGACTGTCCCTCTGCCCTGCAGGCTTCCTGCTTCAGACGGGACTCTTAGTAATAAACGCGTGTGTGATCCCTGGGCAAACTCCGCCAGGGCCATTACAGCAGTAATAACACAGGAGCGAGTAAAGCAATCATAATGGTAGTAATAGCAGCTGATGGGCGCTGGCTGTTCGCCCGGCAGTATTTGAATCAGTTTACAAGTGTAATCTCACTAACACCGCAGCTTTACGAGGCGTGCGTGTGTGTGTGTGTGTGTGCGCGCGCGTGCGCTCGCGCGCGCACGCCCATTTACCTGGGAGGGACGCAAACCCGCCAAGCCCTTGTCCCCTGGCCTGCTTCATTAGCACTTTAAAGCCACCCAGTTGGTGAAACATTTGACGTGTTTTTCTTATTATGAAAAGGATGTGTGCTTATTGCAGAAAATTTGAGCAGTGAGAGGAAAGAGGGAAATAAAATGCCCCGGGAGCGCCCGCTGCCCAGGGTAGCCACTGTGTCGGTCCGGTGGGTCCTAGGGGTGCCTCTTCCCTGGCGTTCACCCGAGGTGAGGGCAGTCTGTCTGTCCAGTGTGCCCGAGGTGAGGGCAGTCTGTCTGTCCAGTGTGATTCCGAGGGCACGAAGTGGGCGGCGCAGCTTCTCTGGGCGGGGCTGTCCCCGCTGCCCCCCGCCCGCACCAGCTTGGCTCCTGTCCTGGCCCAGGAGGCTGCAGCAGAGACAGGGAGGGTGGACTTGGGGGTCGGTGCGGGGCAGCCAGGTGCTCAAGGGCGATGTAGCCCCCACGGGACGTGCACTGGCCCTGCCCCCGGCCCCGTCCACCCTCAGGCAGGTCCTCGATGGAGCTTTCTGAAATGAGTTTCATCTAGCATGAGAGAGGAGCATGCTTCCCAGCAGACTGGAGGGCCGCGGGGGAGTGGTGCCAGGTGGTGTGAAGTTCCCTAGAAGGAAGACGCCGTGCCAAGGAGTCTGTTTAGAGCGAGGCGTCCTGGTGCCCAGGGCCGTCTGGGTGGGTGCTGCTGCCTGCTTCCTGGGTGGAAGAGAGTGGGGAAGGGGCCCGAGGCAGGGATCCAGGGGCGAAGACCCACCTGGCCTTCCTGCCCTGTCTGCTCTGGGCCCTCGGTGGGGCCTTAGAGCCCCCTGCCTCGAGGAGTGAGCCCAGCTGGGCTGCCCCACTCCAGGCCCTCATGGGTCCCTAGGCCTCCCTTTGCTTCCTCTCACACTTCCAAGACTTGGAGTGAAAAGTAGCCGCTTCTCCATGTAGGTCAGCGTCCTGGAGCTGTGTGCCCTTGGGCAGTGGTGCCAGCTGATCGGCCTGGGGTTGGCAAGCCGCCTTAGACTCAGCGGGCCCCGCCTTGGTTCCTGGGGACCAGGTGCTTCCCAGGGCGAGCCTACACTTGGAGCTCTGTCCGCCGCTCGTGCATCCCTTCAGCAGGTTGACTAAGCGTCTTCAGAGCATTCCAGGCTCACTTTAGATGCCGAGCACTCGAGCACTCGCTGAGGGGATGAATGGTTTATACCCGGCTGGGGGATCGGAGGGGTGGAGGCAGTCAGTGTAGGAATGCGAGCAGCCGAGTCTGTGTATCAGAAATTAGCGCTTTGGGGAAATGAGACAGCTGGAGGGGCCAGGCCCTGGGGGCGGGGGCTCTCCGACCAGTGACTGGGAGGGCTCTGGGGAAGGAAGGAAGCTGGCCGTGTCCAGGGGAACCTCAGGCAGGCGGGGCCCCAAGCAGTGTGAGGACCCAACTCGGGGCAGCGTCTGCCTCCCAGGGTCCAGGGAAGGTCAGGGCTGAGCCCTCGTGGCCTCTGTGCTGAGAGGCCAGTGTTCCGGGCGCATCTGAAGATGGGGGCCTGGACCGTCCGGTGGCGTGGCCCCGGGGGCCCTGAGGGCCTGGTCAAAGATGGAGGGGTGCTCCGAGCCGCCCTGTGTGCTGGATGAAGAGGTCAAGGTTCGGGCAGTCCCTGAGGCTGGGCCCCCGCGGGCTTTGGTTCCCCACCCCCACCCCACCCCCTGTCCTGCCTCTGTCTCACCCCCGTGCCCAGGAAGTCCGCCCGAGCATGCCCTGAAGGAGGGTCTCCCCCGTGGAGACCTGTGGGAGGGCAGCTCTTCCCCAGGGGCGTGCTGTGCTCTGCTCTGCCCTCAGGTGTCCTGTGAGCCTGCTGGGGCGCTGGCTCACCCACGCCGGCCCGTGTTGGCCCACGTCTCCTCCCTGTCTGCGGCCGTCCCTGTGCTGGGCGCAGCATGGTGACCCAGGTCTCGTCCCAGGGGGATCTGCAGGGCTCTGGGTCAGGGTGTCTGCCCTGTGCCCGGAGGGTGAGGGTTGGGCTCCTGCTGGCCCAGTCAGAGCCGACTCCCGGGCTTTGCGCATCTGTGCAAGGAAGCAGGACCAGCCCCCCCCTCCCCATGGCTACAGGGCCTGGTGCCACCTGCCTGCCTCTGCCTCCCCCGCCCCCCGCAGGAGGGGGGCAGTGGTTGGAGCCGTGACACAGGTTCATGCAGTGACCAGGGGGCAGAGGAGCAGGAGGTGGCGAGTGGGCTCAGTGGAGTCGGGGTGGGACCTCAGGGTGGTCAGTGCCCAGGGCCGGCCGCTGGCACAGGCTGGGGTTCTATCCTCCTACACCAGCCTTCGTGGCTCCAGGGCAGAGCAGTGGCCTCGGGCTCCTGCCAGGGGCAGGCCTGTGCCAGGCACTGGCCGGACGGTTGCTCTGCAGGCAGGTAGAGCCGCCTGAGGCAGGCGTTTCAGGGCAGGCTGTGGTCCTCCTTGGAGTTTGGTCTTGGCCTCAAGAAGCCTGGCCAGTGCCGGGTTTGGAGAGCTCTGCAGTTCTCACCACTGCCCATCGCCCACCCAGGGTGAGGGGACTGGTCAGCACCGGCCCTCTGGCACCCAGCACCTAACAGGAGTGTGTGTGTGTGTGTAATTGAGGTGAAAATCACCAGCCAGTGTGTGTGTAATTGAGGTGAAAATCACCAGCCAGTGCATAGCCTAGCAGGGTGTGTGTGTGTGTGATTGAGGTGAACGTGTGTATATGTGTGTAATTGAGGTGAAAATCACCAGCCAGCGTGTCTGTAATTGAGGTGAAAGTCATCAGCCAGTGCATAGCAGGGTCTGTGTGTGTGTGTGTGCGTGTGTAACTGAGGTGAAGATCACCAGCCGTGAGGTTAGCCATCTCAGCTCACACATCTGTAACATTCACAGCCTCCCGCAGCAGCGTTTCTCTGTCTGGTTCCGAAACGTCCTCGTCCCGCCTGGAGCCCACAGGCAGCCACTTTGCACCCTCCCCCTACCCCGGGCACCCGCCCATCCTGGGTTTCTCCTGCCCAGAAGGGGGGCCCCAGCCCCGGTCCTGGGCTCGCCAGGCCCCCAGGCCCACTGACAGGTGTGCTCTGTCTTTGCAGCTCCCGACTACAGGGCCATCCTGGGCATTAGTGACGAGGCGGCCCGGCTGCAGGCCCTGGACGCGCACCTCAGCACGCGCAGCTACCTGCGGGGCTTCGCCCTGTCCCAGGTGGACGTGGACGCCTTCAGGCAGCTCTCGGGCCCTCCGGCTGACCCGCAGCTCTTCCACGTGGCCCGCTGGTTCCGGCACGTGGCGGCAATCCTGGGCAGTCCCCCCGCCGCAGGCCCGCCCTGCGGGCTCCAAGCAAGTGAGTAGCAGAGCGGCTTCTGTCCACGGGACCCTCCCTCCCCGCTCGAGCAGCTGGCCTGGGGGGCCTGCCAGCACCCTGAGGGGAGGTTAGGATGGAACCGAGGCGTCAACCGCGGAGGGTCCCCCGCACGGTGGAGCCGCTGGCCAGCTAGAGGCCGCCTTGGCCGCCAGCTCCCCGACCCAGCTCGGACTTGACTCGCTTCTCCTTAAGTCTCCCCTGAGGTCATGGCTGTGTGCGCATCCACCCTCGGATCCTGAAGCAGTGTTAGGGTGTGGACCCTGGGCACCCAGAGCGAAGGTGTTTCTGGGCTTTGGGAGGAGCGGGGCTCAGAGCTCTTGCTTCCCCCACCTATCCCCGGCTGCTTGTGTGCAGGGAGGTCTGGCTTCTGGTGGTCTCTCCCCTCCCATGAATGTACACATGAATCCACAGTGGCCAGTTCTAGCAGCAGTCCCCCAGGCCCTGTGTGGGGTGTGCACCCCCTTGAGCGGGGGGTGGGGGCGCCCATGTGTGGTCTCGGTGGTTCCTGCTAGGCCGGGCAGCCTGTGGGGCCTTTTCTAGATCCTTCAGCTAGGACGTTGGGGACCTGCCCAGGGACCTGCCCAGGGCCCACCCTCTGCCAGGTCCCCTGTGTAGCGGGGTGAACGCGGGGTGGTGTTCCTCCAGGGTGGGGTAGGGTGGGCTTTGGTTTCTCAATTTGGGGGTGATCCTACTGCAGATGCCCCTTCCCCAGTGGAGGTGGTGCTTCTCCCTGGGGTGTGGCCTCCGGGATGGGGTCAGGGTGGGCGGGGTGCAGCCTTGGCATGGCCATCTGTCTAGCGCTCCAACCTGCTACCAGGAGCTTGTGGGGAGAGAGATACAGGTGCCCACTGGGAGAGGCAGGTTCCCCGGGGTGGGGGGGGGCCTGCGGGGACCCCAAATGGCAGGGGATGGCTGGTGGGCTGGGCCTAGAACCCTCCAGGTCCATGTCCTTGGCCGAGACCCTGGGCGCCAGTGGCCGAGTGTCTGCCTCACTGGCGTGTCTCAGACGTTCCCCCGTCTGTCCTGGGCAGGTGGGCCCCTTGCTGGGGCGCACTCTGCTGCCCCTCACCTGCCCCATCTCCCTCCCAAGAGGAGCTTCAGGGCCTGCTCTACCCCACGGAGGGAGGCTTCAGGCCCTACAGGGCTCGGGTCTGTCTGCGGCCGGGCGGGTCTCCAGGGTGTGACCCTCTGAGCCTCCCCTCTTGTGAGGCTGCGGTGTGTGTGGACCCCGGGGCACGCAGATGCCAGCTGGCATGTCCCCTCTGTCCCCCCCGACACCCTCTCTGCCTGGAGCCTCCCTCTCTCGGCCTCGGGGAGCCGGGCATGCTGGTTGTATGCTCGTGGGTCAGAGCTGTGTTTCTGCCTGTGCCTGGGCTGGGGTGCCAGGCGTGGGCTTGTGTGCTGTTTCTGAGCAGCCGCAGGAAGGGTGGGCACAGCTGGGGGGCTGCGCCCAGTGGAGACTGTCAGTGCAGGGTGCGGGGCAGTGGGTTCTTTCTCATTAAGTCGGGGGCCCCCGGGGACGTCTCCCGATTTTCCCTTCAGGCAGGGGATTGTAAGTGTGGTTTCCGTGACTGCTCACCAGCTCTTGGAAGGTAGCTGCTCTCTGGGGGCGCGGAAGTCTGAGTGTGACCCTGTGTCCTGGAGGGCGTCCCTCTGGCCACGCCCCTGCCTGTGCCCACTGCTGGGTCCCGTCGCTGCTGTCCCCTCGCATGAGCCTTCAGTCCCGCGAGCCCCGCCTTCACCCTGGCTCCGGGCGGCTCCCTGTCACCCCCAGTGGCAGCAGCGTCTCGGTGGGGAGAGAGGCAGACGGCGTCCCAGAGGGCCCTGAGGAATGTCGCTGAGTTGTCGGCTCTGTTTACAATGAGGCCTGGACGGCCGCTGCCCACAGGAGCCCTCCCGTGTGTCGGTGACTTGGGCTTGGCCCCCGGGAGTCTGCTGGTGCCTGCCCAGAGTTGGGGGCTGCTGGGTGGCGCTCTGTCCCCCCCACTCACGAGTGTGCACACACACGCGCATACACAGACACACGCACACAGCTGTCTCCCTCCCCTTCGCCGGTCAGTTACGTGCGTCCTCTGGGTGGCCCACAGCCGGGCCCAGGGCTGAGTCCTCCGTGACCCTCGGGGGGAGCAGCGCCTGTGGTCGACTCGGACTCTGCGCCGGGCAGGGACAGACGTGGCAGCGGGGGTGGGGGCAGCGCGGAGACCAGGAGCCTGTGCCCGTGGGGTGCAGGGGGCACGCGGCCCGTGCAGGCTCTGGGTGCAGGCAGTCGAGCACGGCCAGGTTAGGCGTGTAGCAGGGCCCCGGGGTGGCGGGAGGGTCACCGGTGCCCTGGGGGGGGGTGGGGGGGTGAAGACTTGGCCTCGGGACAGAGCTACCCCCCGACCCCACCCGCCTCCCAGGCTCTCGACACAGACTCTCAGGCCTGCCCTTTGAGTGGTGGGAGGCTCAGGCTCACAGCAGCAGGGCAGGGGAATGGCCAGGAGGAGATGGTGGGGGTCAGGGAGGAGGGCGGGGCTCCCCTGGTGACTGGAACCCGAGGAGGCTGGGCTTCGTGAGCAGCACCCCCCATGGCATGGCCCAAAGGCTCTGGGACCAGTGAGGAGCCGTGGGCTCTGCGTCAGAGCTATGCCCTGGTGCCCGCATGTTGTGGGGGTAGGGGGCCGGCCGCCCACTGATGGAGATGGGCCTGGGCCGCAGGCCGTGCTACTGACCATCGCAGGCACGGGCCAGCGGCTGTTTCTGGCCTGACCTGGCTCCTGGGCCTGGAGGTGGTCCTCATCCCCTGGAGCCCCCAGAGAGGCGTCCTCACCTGGGGGTGTGACCAGGTGCATTTGGTCCAATCCCTTGGCCCGCCGGTGCACCTCTGGCTGTGGGGGTGCCCCGTGCTTGGAGCCAGCAGGGGGAGGCGGGGGTTGGGGGTGGTGGCGCTGGGTCGGGCCACACCGTCAGAGCCCCGTGGTTTCCCTTTGTCCCATGGTGACCCAGCTGCACTCTCCCCCGCAGCAGGCAGAGGGCGGCGTGCACAGCCCGCGTGGTCTCCTCCAGCCGGGTCCGAGCCGTGCCAGCTCCGCCTGTACAACAGCCTGACCCGGAGGAAGGTAGGGGGCCGTTGGGGGCGGGGCGGCTCTGGAGGACCCCTCGTCTGGTGCGCGAGCGTCCTTTGCAGGGCTGTCTCTAGGAGCACGCGTGCACACCTCGGGCTGCCCGTCGACTTCCTGGCTCTGGGTGTGCTCAGGGCCAGGAGTCAGCGTGCCCTCGCAGGGGACACGGGGTGGCATCTGTCACAGTACCAGCCAAGCAGGGCTTGTGGCTGTCGGGAGCTTCCAGGCGTGAGGGTGAAGGCAGGTTGGCCCTGGACTGGCCGGGGCTCACTCAGCGGGATCAGAGGCTCCAGGGGTTTTGCACAGGGCTGACGAGTTTCCGTGGGCCAGCACCCTGAGCAGACGGGTGGCAGGGTCCCCCTCGTGGACTAGTTGGGAACAGCGGGCCCTGAACTGACCTGAGACCCTGGGCGGTTGGCCGGCTCCTCCCAGGAGTGTGGGCCCCTAGCGGCTGGGAGAGGAACGCTCCCTCCTCACATCGTTCCTGGGAGGGTGTGCAGCACGGCCAGCATGCTCGGCTCTGGCCTGGCTCACAGCAGGTGCCTGATGAACGGAGGCTGCTCTTGTTAAAGCAGCAGAATTGGGGCGCCCGTCTCCTTGACCCCTGGCCTGTGTCCGTGAATGGTGTCCCAGGGAGGAGGTGGCCTGCTCCCCGGGTCCCTGGGTCATGGAGCTCCGTCAGGAGTCCAGTGCGGCTCCCTGCCCCCAGCCCAGACACGCCACGCGGTCCCTGTGAAAGCGTGGGAGCCACTGGTGGCCGCCGGCAGTGGCCCCGTACCCCTCGTGACAGTCGTTCCCCCATTTCCAACCAAGGACGTGTTTGTGCCACAAGACGGGAGGAGGGTGACATGGTACTGCTGCGGGCCCACCGTCTACGACGCCTCGCACATGGGGCACGCCAGGTAGGCGCACCCGAGCCCTGAGCTCAGCGCCCAGCTTTTCTGTCTTATTTTTAATGTGAAAGCTTCTGTGAATACTCTCTGTAGAAAAACTAGAGAGCCCAGGCAACCAAACAGAAGTAGTCCCTACAGCCTCAACGTGCCCCTCTGGGCTCTGACCATACGCTCTCCTTCCTGCGCCCCACCGGCCGCCCCGGGCTGGGGGCCATGGGGCAAGGCGGGCCCCTCTCCCGCGATGCAGTGGTGTGCCCGGTGGAAAGGCCTGTCTCCCATCGCTGCAGGTCCTACATTTCGTTCGATATCCTGAGGAGAGTGCTGAGGGATTACTTCAAATTTGACGTCTTCTACTGCATGAACATCACGGACATTGACGATAAGGTAAAGGGAGTTCTCAGGATTAAGTTTTAAATACAGTGGTTGGTAGGAGGGAAGAAATGACCTTGGGTGAGTTAATAAAGCCACGTTGGCTTGAGCCAGCTCAGCTCAATACATGCTGTGTGAACCCCTCTGCGGGACTTGTATTGCGGTTTATGCAGATGATGCTATGTGTTCAGCTGCTTTGATGCTGTTGAAAACCCCGTTAATGTGAGCAACGCCCTTGGGGCAGGGGCGGGAGAAGGGGAGGATGGAGGGGCGTTGCAGGAGAGGGGGAGGATGGGCTCGGGCGGACCCCCGCCACCCCTGGCTCAGGGTCACCCTCTGCACGGGCACCAGGCACCGCCCGGCTGACCCCGCTTCCCTCCTCGGCTCCCAGATCATCAAGAGGGCCCGGCAGAACTACCTGTTTGAGCGGTACCGGGACACGCAGCCCCAGGCAGCACAGCTGCTAGAAGACGTGCGAGCCGCCTTGCAGGTGGGTCACCGCGGCTCCAGGTCCCCATGCCCACCCCCGACGCCCCAGCACAGGGATGTCCTTATCGGGCTCCACACTCAAGGGCGCGAGGTGTGCATCGCAGAGCTCCCCCAGGCCGTGGGGAAAACCTCCGGCAGAGACGCCCGCGGGTGGGGCGGGGGGGACCACTCCTGCCACTTACAGCCGCTCAGCACAGTTCCGGTCACTGTGGTCTGCGCTGACCCGGGGACCTTCCACGTGGGGTCACCGCCAAATCAGAGGCTTGTGACGGCAAGAGGCTGAGGCTGCCCGGCTTAAGTGGGTGGTCCTGGAGATTTCAGTCATCTGAATAACTTAGTTCTCTCCAGCCTAACATTTTGTTTCGAGAAAACTACAGATTATGGTTATTATATTTTGAGGTCAGATAAGGCAGGTTCTCTTGCTCAATAATCACCATCTTTAGTAATTACAGTAATGACTGACGTTGTGCTTATGATGTTTTACCTCCTGAAGGAAAAACAGGGATAAAATTAGAGCTCAGCGGTCATCCTCCAGCCTGAGCAGGGGTGCCCCCTGAGCGGTGGGGCCTTTGTGGTGGAGGCGAGTCGTGGGGGACACCTGTGTGTCCCGGGCGCGGCCTCAGGGCTGCCTCAGTCCAGGGTCCCTTCAGAGGGACGGGACCCGGCGACCTTAGCACCACCTGCCTCCTGGGGACACGTGGGGTGACGCCCTGGGGACCGGAGCCCTGGAGGCCGCGGGCAGGCCCGGCAGGGAGCGTGGGGCTGGGCTGAGCGGGGCTAACGGTGTGGCCTCTCCTCACGCGCACAGCCATTCTCTGCGAAGCTGCAGGAGACCACGGATCCAGACAAGAGGCAGATGCTGGAACGCCTGCAGCGCGCTGTGGCGCAGGCCGCGGAGCCGCTGGAGGGGGCGCTGCAGGCCGGCCTGGCCGGGCAGGAGCTGGGCGGCCGCGTGCAGGTGAGCTGAGGTGTGTCCTCCGGTCGAGGCGCTGGGAGCACCGCCCTTGGGCGTGAGCGAGGTGTGCGGCCCCTGAGGGCAGCGCCATCCTTGGGCCAGGCCGCACACCTGTTCCCCGTGGCCCTTCTCCTCAACACCGGCGCCCCTGCTGGCCCCTCACGGAACGTGCAGAGAGGACGAGGCCCGGGAAGGTGCAGCCTTGTCCGGGTGCACGCCTGCCGGGCCCCCACTCCTGGGTGTGCGTGTCGGGGGCACAGGGTCGTGGGGACGAGGCTTTCCCGTGCCTGCTCCTGAGGCCACACACGGGATCGGGGAGGCCTCAGGCCAGCCGGAAGCTGGTTACATTTCTGTGTCTCCAACAGAGATGCTGGGAATTTCCTTCAGCGATTCCAGTGACATCCTTCTTGTTAAAATTGTACAGAATGCATAATACGTGGTTTGGAACCGTAACTGTTCTTAAGCACATTCACATCTTGCGTGACCACCACCACTGCCCGTCTCCAGAGTTGTTTTTCATCTTTCCGAACTGACAGCTGTTTCCGGGAAATGCTCACCCACCCCCAGGCCCTGGCCCCACCGTCCGGCTTTCCACCCCCATGGATCGGGCTGCTCTTGGGACCTCACAGACGCGGGATCATTCGGGATTCCTCCTTTAGTGGCTCCATTATTTCACAAAGCAAACTGTCCTCAAGGTTCATCTGCATTGTAGCCCATGTCAGAAGGTCCTTTCTTCTTGAGACTGAGTAATACGTCCTCATGTGGGCTGGACCACGTTTTGCTTATCCCATCATCTTTGAGGAACGTTGCTTTCACCTTTGTTGTGAATCTTGCTGCTGTGAACACGGTGTGCAGGTCACCACTCTGAGTTCTTCTGTGTGTGTCCCCAGGAGTGGCTCAGACAGCTTAGCCCAGAGTTCTGCGGGTCCACTCTGTTTGCACTGACAAGTGTTACTTCCTGGCTTTGCAGGACGTTTGGTGCATGCCAAGAGGCCCTTGAAGTTTGCTTCCTTGATGGCTCAGCTGGTAAAGAATCCGCCTGCAATGCAGGAGACCTGGGTTGGGAAGATCCCCTGGAGAAGGGAAAAGCGACCCACTCCAGTATTCTGGCCTGGAGAATTCCATGGACTGTACAGTCCACAGGGTCGCAAGGAGTTGGACTGACTGAGCGACTTTCACTTTCAAAACGTCCGTGGTCACACTTGGTCCATGCCAAATGGTTCTAGGTGCCACCACATTTCAGGGCCGTTCGGTGTGGGCCGGATGCCTCGTGTGACCGTGCCCTCCGCCTTGCGTGTTCCCGGTGTCCTGCGGGTTTGCCTGGCCAGCGGCACTTTGTGTGGCCAGGCTCGTTCCTGCGTGTCAGGTGTAAACTGCCCGGTGGTAACTACCATGGTTTGAGATTCGGTTTCTCCAGCCTCTCGTGGGACTGAGTACCCTTTTGTGTGTGCACTTCCTGGTCGTCATTCAGCACAGACGTCTTCCTCGCCATTTTCCCCCGGGCGGTTTGTCTTCTTACTGGTGTGTCAGCATCGTTAGGTTTCCTGGACGCTAGTTGTTGCAAACACTTTCTCCTAATTTGTGGCTTTTCTTTTAACAACACGGAGTCTTAATTTTAATGAAATCAACTTTATCAAGCTTCTCTTTTTATCCTTAGCGTTTTTGTCTTAAGAAATCTTACTCACCCTGAAACATGAATATTTTCTCCAGTATTTTCTTCTAAAGATTTCAAACTGGTATAGTTTACATTTAAGTCTTCGATCCCCCAGAATCTGTTTGGTTTTTGAGGGTTTTTCCTGTGTGTGTATAACTGTACTGGGTCTTAGCTGTGGCATGTGACCTTTTTAAACTGTTTATTTCCTATCGGGATATAGCCAATTAGCCCTGTGGTGATGGTCTCCAGTGGACCGCAAAGGGACTCAGCCACACATATGCCCTTGTCCACTCTACCCCCCGTCCCCCTCTCATCCAGGCTGCCACATGGCACTGAGCAGAGTCTAGTAGCTGTGCAGCCCTTGTTTCATTGAGTTTCCCTGACGACACAGGACGAGGAGCATTTTCGGGTATCTGTTTGCCTCTTGTGTTGTGTTTGGCGGAGTGTCTGTTAGCGTCTTTGAGCCATCCTGCAGGCAGGCGGTTTTCTCATTATTGAGTTTTGGGAGTTCTTTGTTTATTTTGGGTCACAGTCCTTTATCAGATGTGTCTTTTGCAAATATTTTCTCCCTGTCTGTGGCTTGTCTTTCCTGGAGCAGAAAATTTTACTTGTAAAAGAATCCAGCCTATCAGTTCTTAGTTTTCAAGAATCATGCATTGGTGGTATTGGGAAGAAGTCATTGCCGAGCCCACGGTCATCTGGGTTTTTTCCTCTGTTATCTTCTAGAAGTTTCTCGTTTTACATTTAGGTCTGTGTTCCAGTTTAGGTCAGCTCTTCTGAAGTGTGTGATGGCTGGCCCTGGATTCATGGTTTTTGTACGTGATGCCCAGCTGTTGAGCGCCATTTGTCAGAGACGGGCTTTGCTCCCTTGTATTGCTTTTCCTCCTTTGTCAAAGAGCAGTTGACTGTATTTATATGAGTCTCTCTGTGGACTCTGTTCCCCTGCATCACCTCACTTGTTAGCCCCACACTGTCTTTTTTTCGTCTTCGGCGTTGGGCCTGCAGGACCATTCGCCATGGGGCGCGGACCCTGCGCCTGTGGCACATGGGCTTATTTATTCTGCAGCATGTGGGGTCTGAGTTCCCAGACCAGGGGTCGAACCTGAGTCCCCTGAATCGCAGGGCGAGTTCTCACCCACTGGACCCTGCCTCGACTGCCGTAGCCTGACAGCGAGTCTTGAGGCTGGGGAGTGTCGGTCCCCGGCTTTGTTCTCCTTCAGTGTTACTTGGCTTTCCTGGGTCTTTCGCCTCCTCTCCTGTAAACTTTAGATTCAGTTTGCCGATACCCATGAAACGACTTGGTAGGAATTTGATGAGGATTGAACTGAATCTACAAATCAAGTTGGGAAGATCTGATACCTTGACGGTGTTGAATCTTCCCACCCACAGATGTGAAATCTCTCTCCATTTCTCTCTCCAGAGGTTTGTAGTTTTCCTCATGTAGATCTTGCATATACTTGGTAAAATTCGTATGTAAGTATTTCATTTTGGAGGAGCTTAATGTAAATGGTATTGGGATTTTAATTTCAAATCCCACATCTATGTCTTGGCGTATAGTTTTGTCCTTTTTCCCAATCAATGTGCAGATGGTCCCTGGCCCCGGACAATACGACTTTTAAGGTTTTTTGGCTTTAAAATGGTGCAAAAGCGATAAATATCCAGTCGACACCGTGGTTTGAATTTTGATCTCCTGGCCTAGCGATACGCAGTCTACTGCTCTCCCGGGATGCTGGGCGTCAGCAGTGCGCCTCAGCTCCCGGCCAGCTCCTCGGTCACGAGGGCAAACAACCGATGTCCCAGATTTCCCCGGTGGCTCAGTAAAGAATCTGCCTGCCAGCGCGGGGGACTTGGGTCCAGTCCCTGATCTGGGAACATTCCCACATGCCGTGGGGCAGCTAAGCCCACGAACCACAACTGTTGAGCCTGTGCTCTGGAGCCTGGGAGCCACAATAAGAGAAGCCAGCGTAATGCAGAGCCCACGCAAAGCCCACAGCCTTAGACAAATAAGTAAATAAAGAGAACAGCGATTCAGTAGAAATGAACCTGATGCACCTGCAGTGAGTGACTCTGCGCCCACAGCGTCTTGTTTTCTCTCTCAGTGCAGTGTTCAGTACCTGACACGAGGTGTTCCGCACTTGGTTACAAAGTAGGGTCGCTGTCACATGGTTTTTCCAGCTGTTGGCTAACGTATTCTGAGCACATTCAAGGTGCACCAGGCCAAGTTAGGGTGTTTGGTAGGTTGGTTAAATACATTTTTCCACTTAATGGTATTTTCAGCATAAGAATGATCTGTAATCCTTTCATAAGTTGAAGAAGATCTGTATCTTTTTTCCCCCTTTTTCTTGCCTTCGTGCATCCGCGGGGACTTCCCGTTCGATGTGGGGAGAGTGATGAGGAAGGAGGTCCTTGCGTTGCACCCCGTCCCGGCAGGAAGGCTTCGTGCTTCTCACGCTTAAGTCTGATGCTGACTGTAGGCTTTCTGTGGCTGCTTTCTGTCAAGTAGAGAAGCTGCCCCTCTTTTCCTAGCTGACTGAGAGTTTTTGTTGTGAATGGATGTTGGATTTTGTCCAGTGCTTTTTCTGCGTTAATATGATTCGATACTGATGCTGATAAATGGTCATCTGATTTTTCTTTTTCAGTCTGTTGATGTGGTAATTTACAGTATTTGATTTTATAAAGTTGAACCAGCCTTGCATATGTGTGATGAACTTGATTGTGGTATATGATTCTCTTTGTGCTTCTGTAGGTTCAATTTGCTGATGTTTTGTTAACAGTTTTTTAATCTGTGTTCATGAGCGATACTGACCGATGGTTTTCTTGTAGTGTTTTTGGTTCAGGTATTAGGGCATGCTGTCCTCTTCTAGTTTCCTCAGGTGAAATCTGATTTCAGATACTTTTTTCTCTTTCGATAAATGCATTCTACAAATTTCTTCTGAGCACGGCTTTTGCTGCATCCCATAAATGTTGATAAGTTATGTTTTCATTCTCATTTAGTTCAAAATGTATGAAATTTTTTCTTGAGATACCTCCTTTGGCCGGTGTTTTGTTGAGAAAAGCATTGTTTAATTTCCGTGTGTTTAGGGGATATTCCAGGGATCTTTCTGTTGTAGGCTTCTGGTTTCATTTGACTGTGACCTGATAGCACACACACCGTACCGTTTCTGTTCCTCTGAAGTGTCTCTGGGTGTGTTTCACGGCCCAGCGTCTGCTGGGTCTTGGAAACTGCCCCCCGTGACTGGAGGGGAGCGTGTCTTCCTCCCGCTGTTGGACGGGGCAGTCTCTTCTGGGTGTCAGTTACGTCCACCTGATTGATAGTGGTGCTGAGTCCAGCCATTGCTTCTGATTCTCTGGATCTGCCCACTGACGTCCCCAGCTGTGACCCTGGATTCATCTGTTTCCCTTGTCCTTCTGTTGGTGCGTGCCCCACTGTGTCTGATGCTCTGTTGTTCGGTACGTGCATATCGAGGGTCACTGGGTCTCCGTGGAGAATCACCCGTTTATCATCATGTGATGCTCTTCTTTATCCTCCCCTTATGGATCCACCAGGAGTGGTTGATTCTTCATTTTGTGACACCCTCACACTCGTCGTGGGGACAGGGTGGCGGCTTTCACTGGGAGGCGAGGCTGGAACCTGAGTCCCTGTTTCGTCAGCCGCTGCTGTATCTCTGTTACCCTTTTCCTTCTTTTCTCTTTAGGTTTGTTCTGTTCCTTTTTGTCTCACCGCTTAGAAGTTTAGCTCATTTTCTGGTTTAAGCAATTAAGGCCATAAATTTTCCTCTAAGTAAAGTTTTTGCTGCTTCTACATATGTTGATGTTATTCTTCTGCTTCTCAGTAGGTTTTTATTTCCCCTTTGATTTTGTGTTTTGAAACACGTGAATTATGTAGGCGTTGGTTTGATTGGGACCTCTTTCCTCTGCTTGCTCTTGTTCTGTCTTGATCCTGGGGGCAGCGGTAGGCTTTCTGCCCCGGCACACGGGGCAGGCCCAGAGCTCGCTTCCAGCCGCAGCCTGGCAGCACCTGCCTCCCTGGAGCCCTGCCGCCTCTGCCCGCCTGCCCTGGGCACCAGCTGGGTCCTGGGAGGTTTCCCTGCTACCCTTCCCAGCCCAGCTCTGCTCTGTCTGGGGGCTGCTCTGGGGCGGCCCCGTCTGCCTCTGCCCTCCACGCTCCCTGCACTCTCTCTCCTGCCTTGTTCTCTGCCTGTGCCCCCGTCATTGGACCACAGACAAACCTGCCCGTCCGCACACCCATCGCCGCTCCAGCTAAGGAGCCGAAGCACTGGATCCTCCGGGATAGAGTGCCAGGTCCTCTGGGCCGCTGGGGCTCAGGCACAGCCCTGACGCTGTCTCGTCGCGTCCCAGATGGCTCTTTCTGGGTGTGACTCGTCCCAGGGCTGCGCCATGTGGTCAGGATGCAGAGCCTTCGGTGGAGGGCGGGCCCGGCGGGCGGCCTGGCCTTGGAGGCCTCAGCTTTGTCTCTGCTCGAACCTCCCCTCGAGCAGGCAAACAGGCTGTGGGTGACCACCCCGCATGCCCTCCTGCCCCGCCCTAGGAAGCCCTGACCCTCCAGGCTCGCCGGCAGAGCTCCAGCCTCTGGAGGGCCGGGCCACCTGTGGGAGCTCTGTACATTCGAGGCGGAGACGACACGCCTAGACCGCGCCCGCCCTGGGCCCTGTAACTTGCCCACTGGTGCAGACATCCTGCTTCCTTTTCTGCAGGCGTTGCTGGAAGAAGCAAAGGATGTGCTTTCTGACTGGCTGGATTCCATGCATGGCAGTGAGGTGACAGACAACTCTATTTTCTCCGAACTGCCCAAATTCTGGGAGGCGGAGTTCCACAAAGACATGGAGGCCCTGAACGTGAGTGTCGCCGACGGTCTTGACCTTGGTCTCTTGGGCTGAGGGCCCCGTGACGGAAAGGCCTCACGGGATCCAGACCCTCTTCGTTGCGTGTGCAAATTCAGTTTAAGAAGACAGCGGGGGGGGGGGAGGGGGGGAAGGGGTTGGGGGCGGGGTCACCGGGGCAGCAGTGGTGCTGAGGCTTCTGGAGCCCGCCTCGTGTCACCCCAGGTCCTCCCTCCCGACGTCCTGACCCGGGTTAGTGAGTATGTGCCGGAGATCGTGGACTTTGTCCAGAAGATCATGGACAACGGTTACGGGTGAGCTCGAGGCTCCGGGAAGGTGTGCCCAGGGGTGCGGCTCCCCACTGGCTTGGGAGAGGGGCAGGGAGGCGCGGGGAGCCGCCCACGGTGGTGGTGCCCCAGGCTCCCATCTCAGAGCTGCATGGCTCGCGAGTGCCGGATGGTCACCACGTGGCCACAGTGGTCCTGTGAGGACACGCGCCCCTCGTCCCTCCCAGGGCCTCGGCTCCTCTTCTTTCAAGGACGCCAGTCGTACTGGGTCAGGACCCACCCTAAAGGCCTCGTTTTAACTTGATCTCCTCTGTAGAGGCCCCTTTCCAAATACAGTCAGACTGCGAGGTGCTGGGGGTCAGGGGCAGGCAGAGGCGAGGGTGGAGTGCAAGGCAGAGTCACCTAGGCAGGGGGCAGGGCACTGGCTGGGCCGTTGGGGTATGAGGGGTCCCTGTCCCAGCCCTGCTCGCCACAGCCCTGCTTGGCCCCCTCGGTGGCCGTCTGGGAACAGCTTGCTGGCCAGTCTGCTGCACGGGGTGCGGAGCAGACCCCCGATGGCCTCTGGGTCCCAGGCTGGCCTGCCGGGCGGCTTGTCACACTTCCCCGACGGCTTTGTGTTCCAGCTATGCTTCAAACGGGTCTGTGTACTTCGACACAGTCAAGTTTGCCAACAGTGAGGGGCACAGCTATGGAAAGCTGGTGCCCGAGGCCGTTGGGGATCAGAAAGCCCTGCACGAAGGGGAAGGTAAGCGGACTGGCTAGGCTCAGAGCCCGGGAAGCCGTGGCCTCACCCCGCACAGACGTGGGCGCCTAGGTTCACGGGATCCCTGGCTTAAAGACTTCAGGGACTTTAGGAACTTTCTACGCAGAACCCCTGAAACGTACTGCTACCTGAGGGACAGAGCGGCCGCAGTGCCGTCCTGCAGAGCAAGCAGGCCTCGGTGTCCAGGTTGGACGTGACCAGTCTCTGCACCCAGAGCCCCCAGGGGTCGGCCTGGGCTGTTCTGGGCTGGACTCCTGCCCGGGGGTGTGGAGTGGACACAGATGGTGACCTGCCGACTGAGCACACAGCACCCTCACGGGGCAGCAGGGAGTCCAGGGACGGAAAACCCCAGGGCGCTTTGATGAAGGGCAGGCAGGACCCCCAGAGGGGCAGGAGACACAGGCTGTTCACTTACAGACCCCAGAAGGTGGGGGCAGGGCAGCCCCGTCCTGGGACAGGAGCGAGCAGCTGTCACCTGTAAGGTGGCTGCAGGGAAACCAAGGCAGGGGGCTTGGGCCAGAGTCAGAGCCGGCTCCGATCTAGAGGTCTCGGCTCTGGGGGTGGATAAAGCAAAAGGAGTTTCTGAGCACCTGCGTTGACTCTGGGTGGAGCTGGGTTGTGTCCCACGTAACCGGCTGCGTCGAGCATAGGCTAGCTGCACCGTGGATGACACTGTTCCCGAGCCCAGGGGATGCATTTAGCACTAAACCACAGCGCGTCGTCCGCCGCGGTCACTCACACTGAGACACGGCGGCCCTTGCACAGACCTCGGCGACAGGGTGGCCCAGCTGAGAAGGCCGGGCAGCCGCGGGGTGCGGCCGTGACCTCGCCCCCTCGAGGGTGACCCGGTGAAGACAGGCCCCGCCCACCGTAACCCAGACTCGAGGAACAGGCGCAGGCTTGTCCGGGACCAGGCGGGGTCTGTCCGTTCAGTTCATGAGTAAACATTTTCTCCGCTCTCACCCCTCACACCCCCAGACGTGCTTGTTGCTGCCAGCGTTTCTGGAAGGCACTGGGGCCGTAAAAATGTTTATCTTGACTTTTTCTTACGTCTTTTAACCATGAGTACAGTTTTCACATTTTGCTGTCCGTACAATTAAACGTCACCATTAGGTACATGGGGCCTAAGTGCATACTGGACCCATGTCCAGAGTTTGGAAACGTGATGCTGCACGGACGTGTGGGGTGAGGACGTGACGTGCGATGCGCTGCAGGAGACAGTGAGCAATTAGGAGGCGTAGTGGGTGTCCGCTGCTGTCTCTCTGCACGCGCAGCCCGGCAGCCGTGTGAGTCTCTGGGTCATAGTTGGAGGACGTGCCGCCCAGGACGGAACAGGGTCCCTGCTTGCCAGCTCAGCCTCCACAGACTCAGGAGTCTGTCCCGATACGAGGGCGGCTTCATTGTACAGGTTACAGCTTCCTCAGCGTACAACTGTACAGTGTAACGCGCTTGGGTCCAGTGACCTCTTAAGGGCTCTGTTGTAAAGAGAACCAGTTCAGTTCAGTCGCTCAGTCATGTCTGACTCTTTGCAACCCCATGGACCACAGCACGCCAGGCCTCCCTGTCCATCACCAACTCCCGGAGCTTACCCAAACTCATATCCATCAAGTCAGTGATGCCATCCAACCATCTCATCCTCTGTCGGTCCCTTCTCCTTCTGCCCCCAGTCCTTCCCAGCATTAGGGTCTTTTCTAATGAGTCAGCTCTTTGCACCAGGTGGCCAAAGTATTGGAGTTTAAGCTTCAGCATCAGTCCTTCCAATGAACACCCAAGACTGATCTCCTTTAGGATGGACTGGTTGGATCTCCTTTCAGTCCAAGGGACTCTCAAGAGCCTTCTCCAACACCACAGTTCAAAAGCATCAATTCTTCGGCGCTCAGCTTTCTTCGTACTCCAACTCTCACATCCATACATGACTACTGGAAAAACCATAGCCTTGACTAGACAGACCTTTGCTGTCAAAGTAATGTCTCTGCATTTTAATATGCTGTCTAGGTTGGTCATAACGTTCCTTCCAAGGAGTAAGTGTCTTTTAATTTCATGGCTGCAGTCACCATCTGCAGAGATTTTGGAGTCCCAGGAAATAAAATCTGTCACTATTTCCCCATCTATTTGCCATGAAGTGATAGGACCAGATGCCATGATCTTTAGTTTACCGAATGTTGAGTTTTAAGCCAACTTTTTCACTCTCCTCGTGACTTCACTTTCATCAAGAGGCTTTTTAGTTCCTCTTCACTTTCTGCCATAAGGGTGGTGTCATCTGCATATCTGAGGTTACTGATATTTCTCCTGGCAATCTTGATTCCATCTTTTGCTTCATCCAGTCTAGCGTTTCATGATTTCTCTGCATATAAGTTAAATAATCAGGGTGACACTATATAGCCTTGACGTACTCCTTTTCCTATTTGGAACCAGTCTGTTGTTCCATGTCCAGTTCTAACTGTTGCTTCCTGACCTGCATACAGGTTTCTCAAGAAACAGGTCAGATGATCTGGTATTCCCATCCCTTTCAGAATTTCCCACAGTTTGTTGTGATCCACACAGTCAAAGGCTTTGCCAAAGTCAATAAAGCAGAAGTAGATGTTTTTCTGGAACTCTCTTGCTTTTTCGATAATCCAGAGGATGTTGAGAATTTGATGTCTTGTTCCTCTGCCTTTTCTAAAACCAGCTTGAACATCTGGACATTCATGCTTCACGTATTGCTAAAGCCTGGCTTGGAGAATTTTGAGTATCACTTTACTAGCGTGTGATATGAATGCAGTTGTGTGGTAGTTTGAGCATTCTTTGGCATTGCCTTTCTTTGGGATTGGAATGAAAATTGACCTTTTCCAGTCCTGTAGCCACTGCTGAGTTTTCCAAATTTGCTGGCATATTGAGTGCAGCACTTTCACAGCATCATCTTTTAGGGTTTGAAATAGCTCAGCTGGAATTCCATCACCTCCACTAGCTTTGTTTGTAGTGATGCTTCCTAAGGCCCACTTGACTTCACATTCCAGGATGTCTGGCTCTAGGTGAGTGATCACACCTTCGTGATTACCTAGGTCGTGAAGATCTTTTTTGTATAGTTCTTCTGTGTATTCTTGCCACCTCTTCTTAATATCTTCTGCTTCTGTTAGGTCCCTACCATTTCTGTCCTTTATCGAACTCATCTTTGCATGAAATGTTCCCTTGGTATCTCTAATTTTCTTGAAGAGATCTCTAGTCTTTCCCATTCTGTTGTTTTCCTCTATTTCTTTGCATTGATCACTGAGGAAGGCTTTCTTATCTCTCCTTGCTATTCTTTGGAACTTTGCATTCAATTCCTGTTTTTCTTTGCTTTTTGCTTCTTTTCTTTTCACAGTTATTTGTAAGGCCTCCTCAGATGGCCATTTTGCTTTTCTGCATTTATTTTTCTTGGGGATGGTCTTGATCTCTATCTCCTGTACAACGTCATGAACCTCTGTCCATAGTTCATCAGGCACTCTATCAGATCTAGTCCCTTAAATCTATTTGTCACTTCTATTGTATAATTGTAAGGGATTTGGTTTAGGTCATACCTGAGTGGTCTAGAGGTTTTCCCTACTTTCTTCACTTTAAGTCTGAATTTGGCAATAAGAGGTTCATGATCTGAGCCGTAGTCAGCTCGTGGTCTTGTTTTTGCTGACTGTATAGAGCTTCTCCATCTTTGGCTTCAAAGAATATAATCAGTCTGATTTCGGTGTTGACCACCTGGTGATGTCCATGTGTAGAGTCCTCTCTTGTGCTGTTGGCAGAGGGTGTTTGCCATGACCAGTGCGTTCCTCTGGCAAAAGTGTGTTAGCCTTTGCCCTGCTTCATTCTGTACTCCAAGGCCAAATTTGCCTGTTACTCCAGGTGTCTCTTGACTTCCTACTTTTGCATTTGGTCCCCTATAACGAAAGAGCATCTTTTTTGGGTGTTAGTTCTAGAAGGTCTTGTAGGTTTTCAAAGAACCATTCAACCTCAGCTTCCTCAGCATTTCTCGTTGGGGCATAGAGTTGGATTACCGTGATATTGAATGATTTGCCTTGGAAATGAACAGAGGTCATTCTGTTGTTTTTGAGATTGCATCCAAGTACTGCATTTCGGGCTCTTTTGTTAACTATGATGGCTACTCCATTTCTTCTAAGGGATTCCTGCTCACAGTGGTAGATATAATGGTCATCTGAGTTAAATTCACCCATTCCCGTCCATTTTAGCTTGCTGATTCCTAGAATGTCGACGTTCACTCTTGCCATCTCCTGTTTGACCACTTCCAATTTGCCCTGATTCATGGACCTAACATTCCAGGTTCTTAGGCACTATTGCTCTTTACAGGATTAGACCTTGCTTCCTCAGTGGCTGCGTTGGCAGCCTGGATGGGAGAATGTGTGTCACTGCTGTTCTGGAGTTTTCCACCAGGGGTCTGGCAAGACCCTCTAGGGCCTGAGTGCCTCAGCCAGCACAGCCCCGACCCCCAGGGGCACACTCTGCGTGCAGGCTGGGCTGGGGGCGGGTGTTTGCGTTCACAGCAGCTGCTGTGTCCACGTGTTCTGGGGGCTCTCCTGTGGGTGGGTTCCCTTTTAGGGGGACCTGCGGGGTCCTGACTTGTAGCATCCAGGACCAGTGAACTGTGCAGAGTAGCCTGGCTCACACCTCCCAGAATCCGGTCCAGAGGCCACTGGGTGTTAGTACAGGACCCTGCTTGCATGAGGCAGGCCCGTGAGAACAGCACCTCACACCTACACCAGGCTCTGTCAGCCACGGGGGTGGGGAGCAACAGGCGGCAGGGGTAGGGGTCCAGGTCCTGGGCTCATGACCTAGGGAGGTCATGGCCCTTAGACTCCGCTCGTGAGGCTGTGGCTTCCGAGCTACAGTCAGGGTTTCGTACTTGGACCCTGGGCAGCTGCAGACTCTGATCACGGTGAACTTGAAGGAGGGCGTGACCACAGTAATAAACACGTAATTCCCTCGTCCCTGAGCTGAGACAATCCCACACCCCCCGCGTCCGCAGGCGACCTGAGCATCTCCGCAGAGCGCCTGAGCGAGAAGCGGTCCCCTAGCGACTTTGCACTCTGGAAAGCCTCCAAGCCCGGGGAGCCGTCCTGGCCCTGCCCCTGGGGCAAGGTGAGCACTGGCTGGTGGGGGGCATGTCCCTGTGAAGCCCACCCACTGTGGGGTCATCACATCCCTTCCAGGGACTGTGTCCTCCCTGCTGTGGCTGGGGGGATGGGACTGGCCTACCTCGGAGCCCTGCATCCCGACCGCCTCTGACCTGAGCTGTTGGGGCCGGGGCCGGGGCCGGGGCTGGGCCCACCCTCGCCCTCGCCCTCACCCTCGCCCTCGCCCTCGCCCTCGCCCTCTGACGTTGCCTGTGATGGCAGTCCCGGTGGCCCAGAGCCGCAGGGCAGGGGTGTTGGGGCCGGGATCCGGCCGTGACACGGCCCCGGCCTTCACGGAGCTCACTGGGACCTCTGCAGCCTGCTGTCCCCTTTAGTCTTTTCATGTGTGGGACTTGATCCCTACTCCCGTGAGCTTGGGTTCTGGGGGTCGTGGACACGGAGGCCGGGCGGGGCACCCCCTCACCGGGTGTGGGTCCCCAGGGGCGTCCGGGATGGCACATCGAGTGCTCGGCCATGGCGGGCACCCTCCTCGGAGCCTCGATGGACATCCACGGAGGGGGCGTCGACCTCCGCTTCCCCCACCACGACAATGAGCTGGCGCAGTCAGAGGTAGGGGCCACTGACCCCTGCTCCCACCCCTCCTCCGCGCCCCGTGGGCCTGCAGAGGCACCCCTGACCCCTGCTCCCACCCAGCCAGGGGTCCCTCCTCCCCTCCCCCTTGGGCCTGCAGAGGCGCCCCTGACCCCCCTCCCGCCCTCCCGCCCCCTGCACCCAGGCCCACTTTGAGAATGACTGCTGGGTCAGGTACTTCCTGCACACGGGCCACCTGACTATCGCGGGCTGCAAGATGTCCAAGTCGCTCAAGAACTTCATCACCATTAAAGACGCCCTGAAGAAGCACTCAGGTACGGAGACCCCGGCGTCCCTGTCCCGGCGGGTATGGCCGGGATGGAGCCTCAGGGCCACCTTTCTGCCGCAGCGCGCCAGCTGCGCCTGGCCTTCCTCATGCACTCGTGGAAGGACACGCTGGACTACTCTGGCAATACCATGGAGTCGGCACTGCAGTACGAGAAGCTGCTCAACGTAGGTCCCTCCCTGGGCCCCAGCCCCGTGAGGGCCTCGCTCCTCCCGGACAGAAGGGGACGTGGGTGCTGAGCTGGGGTTGTCTCGGCCGCTTTCCCGAGACCCCGTCTCGCCCACGTGGGCGCCTCCTGTCCAGGCCCAGCCACCGGCCATCCCGAGGGGGCCCCACGGCCGCGATGGGACTCTGGTCCATCAGAGACACCTTTCAGTCCCCTCCTGCCTCCTGCTGTGTGTTGGGGTTGCGGGGGGGCCTGCCCAGAGCAGCGCGGGCTCTTCTCGGAAAGTCTCCTGAATGGGGTTTTCTAACCTCAGGAGTTTTTCTTAAATGTGAAAGACATCCTCCGAGCCCCCGTAGATGTAGCCGCTCAGTTTGAGAAGTGGGAGGACGAGGAAACAGAGCTGAACAGGAGGTGAGGTGGCACCTCCTCTGCGGGCCCATGCGATCCCCCGTCATGCCCGCTGACCGGGGGTTGGGGACGGGCAGCTGCTGGCACTCCCTGCTGTACGCGCAGGCCGCCCCGGGCGGAGGACGCCACTCCCACCTCCCCCCACCCCTCCCTGCCTTCCTCTCCCCGCTCAGCTTTTACCAGCGGAAGGCTGCGGTTCACCGCGCACTCTGCGACAACATCGACACGCGCGCGGTCCTGGAGGAGATGCGGGCGCTGGTCGGCCAGTGCAACCTCTACATGGCTGCCCGGAAAGCTTCCCGGAGGAGGCCCCACCGCGTCCTGCTGGAGAGCGTCGCCCACTACCTCACTCACATGCTGAAGGTGAGCCGGCCGCGCCGGTTCCGCTGGGGGCCCACGGGTCGGTGCCGGGTACTGCTGGGGCCCGCAGGTCGGCGTGAGTACTGTTGGGGCCGTGGGTCGGTGCCAGGTACTGCTGGGGGCCCGCGGGTCGGCGCTGACACCGCTGGGGGCCTGAGGGGCCCAGGAGCCGCGCCCCCAGCCTCTCTGCCTCGGCTCTCGTGCCCCTTGTCTGGGGTTTGACAAGCGCAGGCACTTTCCTGCCGGTGGCCCCGGTGCATTGTTCAGCATGCTCTCCTGCTGCTGACGAGTCCTGGGGGTCTCTGCGGGGGGCTCTGTTGTCCAGCGGCCTCGGCAAGGGGCCAGAGGGGCAGCGGGAACTAGACCCGTCCTGCAGCAGTGAGTGGGGCACCTCAGCCTGGGTCTCCATCTCTACCCCCCACCACCCCGCCGAACAGGGCATCGGGCACTGCTGCCCACCCATCGCGGACGCGGTCCCTGCCTGCCATCTCTCAGCCGCGTGTCTTGCATGCTTGCTTCTTTCCCTAGATCTTCGGAGCCATAGAAGAGGAAAGCTCCCTGGGTTTCCCCATCAGAGAAGGTGGAACTAGCCTCAATGTGAGTGAAGCCCCTGCGGGCCAGGACTCCCTGCTGCCCCTGCCTCCGGATCCTGTTCCCTCCTAGATGTCTGAGGCCAGGCCTGTGTGAGGCCCGGGCTGGGCGCTGCTGGGCTCGGGCGCCAGAGGCGGTGGGAGCCACGCACTGTCCTGCCTGGGCCCCCAAGAGGGCGCCCCCACGTCTGTGACCAGGCCCGTGTGGGCCCTGTGTGGGGGACAGGCTCGCACGTCCCTTGGCAGCCCCGCCCTGGGCGCGTGTGCCCGGCTGTGGCCCTCCCAAGCAGGGCGCCGGTCACGGCAGCCCAAACGTTCTCTCTGCAGCTGGAGTCCACGGTCATGCCGTATCTGCAGGTGCTCTCGAAGTTCCGGGAAGGAGTGCGCCGGATCGCCCGCGAGCACAAAGGTGAGGCGCGCCTGGGCGGGCGCCGCACCTGGCGGGGCTCCGCTCTCTGGAGCATCCGCAGGCCTGGAGGGCTCCTGTCCGGGACCGCACAGTGCCTGCTGGGGCGGCTCTGGGGTCTGCTCCGGCGGCTCCGGGGTCTGCTCTGGCTTTGCCGTCTGTGCCCTGCCTGTTCCTTGTGCTCGGCCGACATCCTGAGGACGAGGGGGTCCGAAGTGGTCTCTCGGGCGGTTCTGAGCGGTTGTCAGACGGGCAGCTAATGGTGTCAGAAAGGCAGTCTGCTTCTCACTCTGGTGGCCTGGGCTCACAGGCGACCAGCAGGGCTGCCCTGACCCTGTGGTGGGCAGTGAAGCCCTGGGCCGTGCAGGCGGGGATGGGTGAGGCTGCAGCTCGAGGTGCTGGCTGGGGTCCTGCAGATGGCCACTGCGGGGCGTGCCCCTTCCCTCCTGGAGCTGCACTCGGAGCTTGGCATCTGCAGGGCCGAGAGGGCCCTGCGGCTGGCACGCTTTGCCGGGTGCCCCAGGGATGCCGCCCCCAGTCCCGCGTCCAGGGAGCCCGTTCTCCTCTGCTGGCCTCCGTGGCGGCTGTGTAGCTGCATCCTTCCGGGAGCCCTGCTGGCCCCGGCCGCCCTTGCTCTGTGCATGGCCACCCCAACCCGGGCAGGTCAACCCCGCTCCCCCGTGTCCGGCACCTCCCTCCACGGGGCCACCTCCACTCCTGTCCAGGCCTCGCATGAGGCCCGTCCCAGGCTCGGGGGCCACTCCTTCCGCCGGGACTCGCCGGGCGGAAACCTTGGCTTCACTCCTGCCGGCGTGCAGGTGGCGGGGCCAGAACCCTCCATGTCCATGTGTGAGCTTCTCTCCTGCTGGAGGCCAGCTCCCATTCTATGCTCTTCTTTTAGGGTTGCATGAGCTGATTTCAGACATTTGTTCCGTATGTTTGAGAGTCGGGTTATTGAATTCCTCAAAAACATCCAACTGGGGGTTTCCCTTAAAAGAACTAGTTTGTTGAGGTGAAATTCGCGTGACGTAAAATCGGCCATGCTGAGGCACCTGTTTGGGCTCCCACTGCTGTCCTGTCCTGTGCAGCACTGACCCCATCTTCTCCCCAAAGTCTCCACGCTCCAGAGGTGCTCCCTCCCAGCCTCTGGCCTCCCCCAGCCTGCCTTCTGTGTCCGGGTTGTCCCGTTGTGGGCATTTTACATGAACAGATCCTCCAGCAGAGGGCGAGATGGGCGGGCGGCGTCAGTGACTCATTGACATGGTGAGGGACAGAGAAGCCTGGCGTGCTGCGGTCCATGGGGCCACAGAGAGTCGGACACAACTGAGCGACTCAACGCCAACAGCTACAGCGTGTGACCTTGCTCGTTCGTTCGTTTTTCCCATTGTTCCCCAAGATGTTCAGAGAGATTCCAGGGTCAGTAGAACCCTGGGGTGCTAACCCAGCTCTCCCGCCTCTTAAACTCACTCTGTTCTCCCAGACTGCTCTTGAGTCTCACGCAGAGGTAAAGATGGGATTTTTGCCGGCGGAGGAAGGGAGCACAACCCCACATCCTGTTCACTGGGGCTGCCGTTGTCTGGCTTCTGAGCAGAACATTCTCGGGGTTCCCCGCGGTGTCATACGTGTGGTGCTCCCTTCGGTCTTAAATCCATGACTGTCCCCTGGATGGCGCGCTGCGTCCGTCTGCCCGTTCAGCCCTGGACAGACGTTGGGACGGTTTGCGCCTTGGGTGCACAGCGCTGCTGTGAGTGTGCGTGTGCAGCGTCAGCTTGGCTCCCTGTGCTCAGGTGTTCCTGGGGCACGCCTAGGAGAGGAGCTGAGAGACCACGATACGGTACTTCTGTGTTCAGCGTCCGTAGTGAGTGTACCAAGTCGCTCAGTCGCGCCTGGCTCTGCGACCCCACGGACTGCAGCCCGCCAGGCTCCTCCGTCCGTGGGATTCTCCAGGCAAGAGCACTGGAATGGGCTGCCATTCCCTTCTCCAGGGGATCTTCCCGACCCAGGGATCGAACCCAGGTCTCCTGCACTGCAGGCAGGTTGTTTACCGTCTGAGCCACCAGGGAACCCCACTAACTTTGTGAGGACCTGCGAAGCACTCTCCATAGTGGCTGAATCATTGCACAGCCCCACCAACGGCGCACAAGGGCTCAAGTTCTCCAACCATCGTCGGAACAGCGGGCGTTGGGGGTGCAGAGGTGTCTTCTTGTGGCTGTGATTTGCGTAAAGTGGCGATCAGCCATGAGCTCCTTGGCCGTCTGTACGTCTCCTCTGGAGAGGTGTCTGTCCAGGCCCTTTGCTCTTTCTCAGTTGGCCCCTTTGTCTTGCAGTTGACATGTCGGAGGTCTGTATTTTGTTCTGGGTGCTAGACCCTCTTCAGATCCGTGACTCGGAGGAGGGTGCGGAGAAAGTGGCTGTAAAGTAACAAACGGGTTTGGAGAGACAGCCTGGACGGGGGTCTGTGCCCTGTGGATCAGGCAGGTCTCTGTGAAGGTGAGGAGCCCGCCCAGAGGAGAGCCCCTGAGGGGCCCCAGGCGGGTGCGTCCTGTCCCTGGGCCTTAGCAGGGAGTAGCTGCAGGGACGGTGGAGCTGGCCTGCTTCCTGTTACGGGCAAGTGGCCACTGGGCACTTGCCTGGGCCGGTGCCCTGGGGTCTCTGCGGGGACTTCTGTTGAGTGAGGGGCCCTTCGGGGCAGAGTGAGAGGAGGAACCAGATATAAAGACCCTTGTCCCCTCAATCCTGCCTGGGGGCTGGAACGGGCGTTGGGAAGCAGGAGACTGCCTGCTGGCTGTGTGTGTGGCTGGGGCTTGGATGTCCCCTGCGACGTGCAAGTTGCTCATTTACGTGTTCACCCATGAGCAGACAGGTGGGGCACCCAGCAGGCAGTGGGAGCACCATGGGTCCTGGGGACACGTGGAGACAGGACCAGTCAGCGAGTGACCCCGCGGCCGCGGTCAGAGCTGCAGGGAGGGGCGCACAGGGCGGGTGGAGGGCCTCCAGGCCCAGAACTGCCCACAGCTGAACCTGCCGGGGCCGGGGTCTCAGGCCAGAGGGTCTCAGGAGCAGCCCTTGCTGTCAGGAGGAATGGGTTGCACCGGGGTGATCCCTTACCAGCCCTTCACGCCCCAGCACAGACAGGCTGGCCTCTGCCCCCGTGTCCTCCCTGGTCTGTGCGCCTCCTACGGATAGGGCCTGGCTGGTGTCGGCACTTCGGGGCCATCACGGGGCTGTCGCAGGGCCCCCAGCTCCTGGTCTGGGAAGGGGGTGAGCCAGGGGTCACTTGTGTTGCCTGTAGGACACACAGAGACTAACGCATGGGTTAGAATTGTCCAGACCTGAAGGGCCTGTCCAGGCTGGCCCGGGGCCTCCCAAGGGGTCTGCTTGCCCTGCCCGCTCCGCCTGCTCCGAGTCTGTCTTACCTCCTGGGGGCCCTTCAGGGCCGGGGCTGGCTGGGCTCTGGGTGGCCCCTCCCTCAGGGAGGCTGAGTCCCAGCCAGGAGTGCTGGTGCCCGAGGCAGAGTGGGGGTCGGGGGCCCTTCCCTGTCTCGCTGGGCCAGGGTCTCTGGGTGAGAGACGTGGGCAGCCGTGGGGGTCACCCCAGCCTGCAGGTGCATGTTGGTCCCTGGAGAGCCCTGCCTCAACTCCCGCTTTTCTGGATCCCCAGGCCCAGCGTCCCTGCCCCGACGGCAGGTAGCCAGTTCGGGGCTGGTCGTGACCGCAGGGCTTGGGGCAAGTCTCTGGTCCTGGGTGGAGGGACGCGGCTGCCCCTCCCAGGATCGCTGAACCCTGGCCATGGGGCTCAGTGTTCCTCAGTGACCAGGGGACTCCTCTGTGCAGCGGATCCCTGGTCTTCCCGCGCCTGCCGTCCCGCCGCGCTGTCCCCACTCAGGGTCCTTGGGGCCTGTCTGTGTGCCCGCCAATCAGCAGGGCCCCCAGCTGTGCAGGGGCTTCAGGGTCCGGGGGGGCTGCCCTGCACTCAGCGGTGACCGCAGTGCCCCAGTCGGCTTCGCCTGCCCCTGCCACCGGCAGAGAGCGCCCGAGGACTGAGCCATGTCCTCTGCCCACAGTGCCCGAGGTCCTCCAGCTGAGCGACGCCCTGCGGGATGACGTCCTGCCCGAGCTGGGAGTGCGGCTGGAAGACCACGAAGGTGGGTCCTCTGCCTGTGATGTGGGGACGCCGGGTGGGGGCTGCCAGGCGGGGCTGGCTTGGGGGAGAACTGCTGGGACAGGTCTGAGGACACCGTGCCCAGGGCTGGATCACGCCTCTCGGGCACCATGCCAGCCCCGCCTCTGTCTGAGAGACGACCTCTGGGGGTCCGCTGCTGTGGCCTGTCTGCCCAGTGCCCAATTCTGCGGGGACCTGTCCCTTGGGAGGCAGCCTGGGATGTGTGGATTGTCAGCAAGTTTCGCAGCTTGTCTTCCAGCCCAGCTGAGGTTTGGGCTGCACGGAAAATGATGGGGTTGTAAATGCTCAAGAGAGTCTTTCACTTTGTGACGCCTGGCTGTTCAGTCTTGAGCCATAAGGCTCCCCCCACAGCACAGTCAACGTTTGGTCTGTGGGAGCAGCAATGGGGGGCTTCCCTGCTTCCCCCTGGGGGCCCCAAGGGCAGGAGCGATGGGCACAGGGCTGGACTCACAAGTCCCACGGCTGTTTGCTTTTAGGACTGCCCACCGTGGTCAAGCTGGTGGACAGAGACAGCTTACTGAGAGAGAGAGAGGAAAAGAGAAGGGTGAGTGGGGCCGCAGAGACGGAGCTGGTGCTGCCTGAGCGTGAGACGGCTGCAGGCGTGTGCGCTCCTCGCTGTGTATGAGCCAGCATCCGTACTCTGGCTAAAGCGCCAGTGTTTACAAACGTCGAAAGGGAAGGCTGACCGGCTAGGTACCCAATTGGCAGTTAAAACGACAACAGAGCTTGAGGGAAGGTCTGTTGCTCTGGTGATCTCACCTGCCTGTCACCTGAAGTGTCGCCCCGGCCCCGGGGCTGAGTGTGTTGCACCTCCGTCCTCCCCGGGGTGAGTGTGTCGCACCTCCGTCCTCCCCGGGGTGAGTGTGTCGCACCTCCGTCCTCCCCGGGGTGAGTGTGTCGCACCTCCATCCTCCCCGGGGTGAGTGTGTCCCACCTCCGTCCTCCCCGGGGTGAGTGTGTCCACCTCCGTCCTCCCTGGGGTGAGTGTGTCGCACCTCCGTCCTCCCCGGGGTGAGTGTGTTACACCTCCATCCTCCTCGTCCCCTGGAGGTGAGTGTGTTTCACACCTCCATGCTCCTTGTCCCCGGGGGGTGAGTGTGTTTCACACCTCCATCCGCCCCAGCACGCATCCTTCTCACACCTCAGACGTCCTAGACCTCTGGGAGCAGGACTGCTCCATGAGTTGGGACAGACCCTGCTCTTGGGGACTCGGTGTCCTGCAGAGACACAGGGATGGAACTGGCACCCTTCAGAAGTGCTGGGCACAGCTCACGGGGTGGGCCCATGAGGCCATAGGAGCAGACCCCTGGAGCTGAGTTTGGGGGACCAGGAAGGGGCATCCACAGGTGTCCAGGAGAACTGACGCGGGGGGCTGGCCCAGGAGAATGGTGAGGCGCGGGTGCCGCTGTGGACGCCAAGAGGGGCCGTGCGCGGCAGGGTGCTCAGCAGACCCACGGGCAGCTCCAGGCCGTTCCTCCCGGGCACACAGCCCAGCCCCCAGCCACCCGCCCCCAGATGGTGCCGCCCGGTGGGGCTTGCCATTCTGTCCCTGGTCCTGCCGCACGGCCGGGCAGGTCTCTGCTCCCTCCTTCATGGTGGCCGTGCTGCGGGTGACCGCGTGTGTGGTGCCCACTCCCTGCCCTGTGTCCAGAGCGGGGCCAGGCAGGGGGCAGCAGGGGGCTTGCCCCGTCACCCTCCCCTTCAAGCTGGTCCTGGGTGGCTCAGCTCACCAGGGTCTGCTGTCCCCCAGGCTGAAGAGGAGAAGAGAAAGAAGAAAGAGGAGGCCGCCAAGAAGAGACAGGAGCAGGAGGTAGCGTCTGCTTGTGGGTGGGGGGACTCCCAGCAGGAAGGCACTTTGACCCCCACTCTGCTGTCCGTATCTCTTTGGGGCCAAGCTGCTCCCCACCTCCATCCCCCATGTCCACACAGTGCCCCAGGGGGGCCGGGAGCCCCAGGGGCAGCCAAGGCCGCAGCTGCAGGATGGCACCTGCCGCCCTGACCCTGCGTGTGCCCCGCACTCCTCTGTCCTACAGAGAACCTCCGCTTTCCACCTTAACTCCTCCTGCCTGGTGTCACCTCCTTCTTTCTGTCGCTCCCTGAACTTGGGGGCTGGCGCGGGGCCTCCCATGGGCTCAGGGCAGTGACCCGACATGTGTGTTCCAGGCAGCGAAGCTGGCTAAGATGAAGATCCCACCCAGCGAGATGTTCTTATCGGAAAGCGACAAATACTCCAAGTTCGACGAAAACGTAAGAGGAGCCTTTTTTTTCTTTTCGGGACGTTGTTAGCCCATGAGACGGGGATGGCAGGGGTTTGAACGTGGCTGAGGTGCATCGCTGCCCAGGAAGACGGGCTCGTGCAGGCCCGTGTGCAGGACCGCCCTCTGTCAGCACCGCCTGGGGCTCTGGCCCGGGCTGGTTAATGGGTTTGCAGAGCCCATCCCCACGGACCGTCTGGAGGGCATGGCCCAGCCGTGCCCGCGGCCAGGGGCTCCGCAGCGGGCCCCTCCTGAGACCTTCCCGCACCTTGTGTTTTTGTCTCTGTTTGCTGTGTGCTTTTCAGCTCACACACGCCAGCAAGGAGGCTGCCAACCCAGGTGGGCGCCATGCTGCTCAGCCCCGGGCAGGAGGGCGCCCCCAGGATGGTCGCTCCCCAGAGGCCCCGGGACTGTAGATCGGGGTGCTGGGTGCAGACTGTGGTGGGTGGGAGGGTGGTGCCCGGGGTGACCACCATGCTCTCGCCCCCCAGGGTCTGCCCACGCACGACACAGAAGGCAAAGAGCTGAGCAAAGGGCAGGCCAAGAAGCTGAGGAAGCTGTTCGAGGCGCAGGAGAAGCTGCACTTGGAATACCTGCAGCTGGTTCAGAATGGGGGCTCCCTGTGACCCCGCCCGTGCTCCTGCTTGTTTACAGGGGCCCTCGGCCCCGAGTGAGGAGTTCTGTCCGCAGAGGTCCGGGCCGCCTCCTGCTCTGAGTCGTCAGTAATAAAGTCTTCCCAACTGGGGGCCGGGCTCTGTCTGCCGTCAGCCTGCACAGTCAGCGCACGCCAGGCCGGCCGGGCTGCTGGGTCAGCAGGTGGTTTCAGCCGAGGACCGTCCCCCCGCCCCAGTACAGATGGCTATCGGTTAATCTCTGCTGTGTGGGTGCATTGGGAGGCATTTGAGGAGGAAAAAGAGGGGCTCAAACTGGCCGAGCCCGCTGGCGCCGCAGACAAAGCCTGCCCGGCTGGGCACTCAGGTCCTGCTGGCTCAGCTCACCGCCCTCTCTCCAGGGCGATCCTGCGGGTGGGCGGGCAGCAGGGCCGGCTCAGCACTGCCAGGGTGAGATGGGGGCCATGGCGTCCCCGGTCCTGACCGGGAGCATGTCCTCCCCAGCCCCGTTCACACGTTTTCACTCCCCACAGAGCTCCAAGGCGAGTCTCCAGCCTTAGTGGAGGTGGGGCACTGAGGGGCCCGGGGGCACTGCAGGGGCCACGATGGGGTCCTCGGGGCGGGCGGACGGGCTGCGGGCTGTCGCCCCGTTCTCGTGCGGCAGTCAGGGTGTGGTGACCTGGCCCCTGGTTGGGGGGTGTTGGCCATGCCTGGGGGGGCGTGCTCACCCTGCACCCCTGTAGCCCGCCCCCGGAGCACTGCTCCCAGAGTGGGTGGGAGCACATGCCAGGCGGCACTGGCTGCACGTGGCCCAGCCCCGTGGGGGCACGAGAGTGGGCCCCCGAGGACAGGCTCTGGGTATCGGTGTTGGTGTGCGGGCCGGGGCGCTTCACTTGTGTCCAGCTGCGATCCCGTGGACTGTAGCCCCCCAGGCCCCTCTGTCCATAGGGTTCTCCAGGCAAGGGTGCTGGAGTGGGGTGCCGTGCCCTCCTGCAGGAGATCTTTCCAACCCAGGGAGTGGTATGTTTATCTACGAAAAACATAAACACCAGTAAGGAAAACAACCCAAAGACCGTGGCACAAGCCCAGGCCAGCCATCTGGGGTGCCCAGGAAGCAGCCCCAGCGCTTGGTGCTGACGTGACAGTGGACTTACCCTTGAGCCTGGCCCCCGGGCGGGCCTCCGGCAGGGCCCCCCCTGGGTGCGGTCAGGGCGGGGTCTGTGCTCTGGAGCCAGGGTGCTGGGGCGGGGGGCAGGGCCAGGGATGGGGGGAGGGCGGCAGCCGTTTAGGAAAGCGCCCCTTCACCGTGGGTTGGGGTGGGAACGCCCCTCTGCTGCACGGTCCTGGGGGGGGGTGTTCTGAGGCCAGAGCAGAGCGCCGCGCGCCTGTCACCCGAGGTCAGCAGCGACCCCGAGGTCCCTGGCAGAGGGGGCGTCCTGGAGGGAGGAAGCAGCAGGCACTCGCCCTCAGCATGTCAACAGTGGGCGCTTCCCAGCCCTGCAGGCTGAGGGGCCGCCCCCTCCTGGGAGAAGTGCAGGCAGAGAAGGCAGGCAGAGGCCCAGGGTGGCCTGCTCTCCCCAGAAGTGTCCTGGAAGGAAGGAAGGAGACAAGGGGCAGACCAGGAACCGCACAGCAGTTGGGGAGTCTCCAGGACATCAGGCAGAGGGTCCTGGATCACCACGCAGCGAGATCCAGTGAGATGACCTCCTCAAGAGCCCAGAGGTGCAGAGCACACACCTGGTGGGGCGGTGGGCCGGGGTGGGGGCTGACTAGAAAGGGCAGCAGGGGGGTCCCTCGCCCCTCGGCTGCGGTGGTGGCTGCAGGAATCCATGCCCGAGGCCGTGTGCCACCTGGGCTGGGCTCCGGGCACTGATCTTCGGTGAGACGTAAGCATCAGGGAATCACATAAAGGGCACAGGGACCCTTCTGCTGCAGCTCCTGGAATGTCTTATTATTTCAAAGTCAGAAGCGTCAGCAGCCTCCGTGGGCCCAGTCTGGGAGACCTGGGCCCTGTAAATAAGCAGCCGTGAAATCCGGTGTCCACACTTGGCCTCAAGGGCCAAGGAGGCCAAGGCGTGATACCTGTCACCGCTGGAGGGAACATCTGGCCCACAGACTTGGTTTTCCTAAGTGGCAGGATTAAACATCTCCCTCCCCCATGGAAACTGCCCTTCAGGGCCCCCAGTGGCCCCACTGAGGGGCAGCGGGGCCGGCGGATGGAACAGAAGTGGACGGAACAGGGCAGTTGGACAGCCTCTGTTCCCAGGCCCTGAGGCTGCCCCAACTTCGGCCAGGGCCATCGGTGGACGCCGAGAGCCCCTCTGAAAACCTGGGAGCTAACGGTTCTCACGATGGTGAAGCATCATCTCGCGGGTGGCTCGGAGGTGACAAGGACCTGGGAAGCTCTCTGCCCATCCCCCCCCCATCTCAGTCTCCTCATCCCCCCAGAGGGGGGACACGTGGGCCTGAGGGGTCCCCTGCGGGGGAGAGCCCGACTCACCTGCACAGATAGGTCTTTCCACTAAGAACACAGCGCCAGCACTGAGTGAAGCTTCCGGACCCGTGCCGCCCAGGCAGACCCTGGCTTGGACGTAGCTGGGGCTGGAGAGCGCGCCTCCCCCAGTGCCCGGGGTGAGGCCACTGCCCCAGGTCGGGGGCCCTTCCTGGAGGAGGCCGTGCACCTCACGTCCTGCTCACAGGCTGCACTGGGGAGGCAGGCACAGGCAGTCGGCCTCTCCAGAAGGCGGGGCCCGAGAAACGCCGCGCCACCTGCAGCGTGTGGTCCTTGACGGCTGGGAGCAAACCTGCCGCAGAGATGTTCAGGACATTCATATGGACCGGGCGTGGCGTGACTAAGGACTTACTTCTGTTAGTGCGATTGTGCGGATTGTGCGGGCTGTCATCGTGCCTTAGTTTAGGACAGCGCGGTGTGAGGTCTGTCACGGAGTCGTCTTCAGCCAAAACGTCGGATGAAGCCAATCAAGCACGTGCTCATGGTCACGTCTGAGCGACCGGCGTCTGTCCCTAGGTCATCCTCTCTACCTTCCTGTGTTCCAGACTCTACATGATCCGATATTCTTTGTAACATGCCACCAGGGAACCCTGTCATCTTTATTTTATTTGCTTATTTTTTTGGCTATGGCCACAGAGCATGCAGAGTCCTAGTCCCCTGACCAGGGACTGAACCCACGCCCCCTGCATTGGAAACATGGGGTCTTCACCACTGGACCGCCAGGAAGGTCCTTCACCCTCTTGTCTTTAGTGGAGAAAATGAGCTCTGCCCCGCAGCTGCAGAGGATGAGGTGGGGAGTGGGGGGCTGGCCTCGGCCAGGGTGCCTGCAAGGAGTGCGGGGGGGGCCCCAGGAGGCTCCCCACCCCACTGCAGCCTGGTCAGCAGAGTCCTTGCTGTCCCCTTTGCATTTGGTCTTTGTATGCTCACAAGCCACAGCAGAACCTTCTGGAACAAGATGGGGTGAAAAACTTTTTTAACTTGGAAAATATCAATTCACCAGTAAAATTTTGTTTCTTTTGCATGTGTGTATGAAACGTCTTTCCAGCTTTAAGAGCCAGAATTGTCTTCCTGCATGGGTGTGTGCTCAGTTGCTTCTGTCCTGTCTGACTCTGCGACCCTTTGGGCCATAGCCCCCACGTTCCTCTGTCCATAGGATTCTCCAGGCAAGAACACTGGAGTGGGTTGCCATGCCCTCCTCTAGGGGATCTTCCCAACCCAGGGATTGAACCCACGTGTCTTACATCTCTTGCATTGGCAGGTGGGTTCTTTACCACTGGCACCACCTGGGAAACCCAAAATCTTCCTGCTTCTCCCCAAACTTTCACGTTGTCATTATTTAAAAAAGAAAAGAATGATAGTCACAATTTAAAAATCAAATCATGGGACTTCCCTGGTGGTTCAGTGGTTAAGAATTTGCCTTACGATGCCAGGGGATGCGGATTCAATCCCTGGCCACAGAACCAACAGCCCACATGCCACAGGGCAGTTGAGGGCAAGACAAGCCTACCGAGACCGCACACCACAGCTAGAAAGTCCGTGCGCCACAACTGAGACCTGACAGCCAAATATTTTAAAAAATCAAATCATGCAGAAAAGTACCAGGATAAAATAGCAACTGCGTCTGAGTGAGCCTGTAACACTTCGGGGCCAAGCTCCTGGTTCCTGCCCTCTGAGGGTGTGTTTACAGACAAACCCCATGTTGGGCACCCCTCTCTGCACGGAAGAGACGGGGTGTCTTCTGATGTCAGTATACTGTGGTTGTCCACTTCCTCCGTGTGTCCACGTGTCTGTCATGAGAGCATTGCGACCTGGGTGCCACCACCCTGGGGAGGCACATGGGTGCTTCTGGGGACCTATGCTCCCTCTCTTCTACCAGCCCTGGGGGCTGTTCACTGAGCAGTGGCCCCCCAAGAGGCAAAGGTCAGGGTCCCCTCCAGGGCCAGGTTGCTTAATTTAAATCCATCTGTGGCTATAATGTGGGGAGCAGGGCAGAAAATACAGAGTGCAGGCAGGTGAGGAGGGCTGCCTGATCTCAGGACAGACATGGACAGACCTGGAGTGGTTTCCAAAGAGCCGCTGTGGACGAGGCCAGCGGCAGGGGCCTCCGGTTCCCGCTTCTGTTGGGGAATCCAAGACCCAGTGTCCAAGGTCTGAGACATCAGACCCAGGCAGGGGGCTCGGGATGGCAAGGCTGGCATCACTCTGAGCCCGACATCTGCCCGTCATGCTCACCGGCAGGCGGGGACTCGGCGTGCCGCCTGGCCCAGTGAGCACCCCAGGGCACCGGCCTGGGCTCACCTCCCAGTGGGACTCCCAGGCGCTATCTTTAGGGCCATGAGCCACCCGGAGCTATTTGCAGGTCCTGGAATGCGGCTGGGGTCATCAGAACAGACACTTGAGCAAAATGTTTTTATATATTAATACATTGCCCGCATTGAACTGTATTCCCTAGCACCACAGAATGTTAGCACTAAAAGGTTATCTGAAAGGTCACTCATCTCCTTTAGCAGATGAGGAAACTACTGTTTCTCAAGATCATAAATCCAGGACAGGGTGACTCTCTGGATGGTTCCTGATTTACAAGGAACAGTGGTCTCAATGTCAGCAGGTAGGACGAAAGTTTGGGGCCTCCCTGGTGGCTCAAAAGGTAAAGAATCTGCCTGCAATGCAGGAGACCTGGGTTTCATCCCTGGGCCAGGAAGATCCCCTGGAGAAGGGAATGACTACCCACTCTAGTATTCTTGTCTGGAGAATTCTATGGACAGAGGAGCCTCACTGGCTACAGTCCATGGGGTTGCACAGAGTCGGACAAAACTGAGCGACTTAACACTGTCAGGACAAAAGTTACACTGGACAAGACTTTAAATCGCTCCTAACACACAATATAGACACAGAGCATCCCCACGTGAGTCCAACAGAACATTTTCATCTAATAAGGAAACGCTGCTTTTTCTTCCATTGAATCCCAGATAAAGCTGTTGGCTTGTTTTTAAGGGGCTAAGTTGCATGGGGGAATGGGGAGACAGAATAAGAAATACCTTTGAAGGGGCTTCACACACACACACACACAACCCTGGGTTGTGGGGAAGTAGCACTCTTTTGCTCTTTCGATGAAAAACTGACTCAGACAGCCCACCTTTCTTTTATACTTCTACTTGTCTCCTAGTTGTGTGCTTCTTTTTTTTTTAAGGTTCTTTTTATGTAGACCATTTTTTGAAAATACTGAATTTTTATAATACTGCTTCTGTTTCATGTTTTGGTTTTTTGGCTGTGAGGCAGGTGGGAGCTTAGCTCCCCAACCAGAGATTGAACCTGCACCCCCCGTGGTGGAAGACGAAGTTGTAACCACTGTACCACTGGCGAGGGCCTGTGACTTCCTCTCTAATGTATCAATATCACGTACAAGTTGCACAGTCCTTGTTGGGCTTGATGATTTTTCTTCTGGTCCCTGCTGTAGTTGATTCTGCTGTTATCAGTTACCACTAAGTCTTAACCAAAAGCAGCCACAGCAAAACCAGGATCAACAGAAACGCCACACCCTAGGCTGTTTGTCTTGGGACTGTGCAAGAGGAATCACAAAGAAGGAACTACTCATCAGACTAAAATGTGGATATTCATTTACACTTAACTGTATTCTGAGAGTACTGTATTTGTTCCAAGGTAGCTCAAAAAGCTTTGAAAGTGCCCTTGAGGAAGTGGGAAAAACAATCACTATAACAAGAATATATACAGGGACTTCTCTGGGGGGGCAACGGATGAGTCCGCCGGCCTAGCGGGACGCGGTCCGGTCCGAGCTACTGAGGGGGTGTGTCACAGCTCCTGAGCCCAAGCTCCAGGGCCCACGAGCTGCAGCTGCTGAAGCCTGCCTGCCCTAGAGCCGCGCTCTGCGAGAGGAGCCACCGCAGGGAGGAACCTTCACCCTGCCGCTGCTCTCTGCAGCTGGAGCAGGCCCGCACACAGCAACAGAGACCCAGCACTGCCAAAAATAAATAACATTTTAAAAATTATATGAAAACAAGAATATGTACACAGATGTGCAACAGGGAGATAGGGGATCTGGAAGACTGTGATGGTCCTTGCCTCTGGTGTTGAAAATACAGAACATATCTGCAAGAATGAGGGCAAGAAGTCAGCACTTCAAATCCAGAGTCATGGTTTACCGTCCAAAATGGGACAGCTCCGAGCAGTTTTGCTTCTTAAGTAACGTGGCCTGGGGGAAACCACTTCACCTCCTCCTAGGGATTTATCCATTACCTCCTGCAGACCCTGTGCCATGTTAACACATCTCTCTACTTCAGCGGTGCCGACAGCAAGTTAGGTGTCCATCTTAGCACCTAAAACTCTTCGGACTAAAGAGTCTCATTAAAAAAAAAAAGTTTCATGTAAAGTTATCCAGGGGCCCTCACGCAGAAGTAGCATTTGAAGTCTTTAGACACAAATGCAGCAAAATGTGTGACTAAGTTGCCTCCTTTGTAATTTTCAGTTTTTTGTTTTTATATTTCAAAATGAAGTCCTTTGCCTAGCTTGTGAGCATAGTAATTAGATAATGTTTCAGATATCATTTTTGGAGCACAGGACTAAATAACAACTGTATTAATAAAGGACTAATATGAGGGTAATATTTTCCTAATACATCGCTTCCCAGGTGGCTCAGGGGTAAAGAATCCACCTGTCAATGTGGGAGACACAAGAGACCGGGGTTCCATCCCTGGGTTGAGAAGATCAGCTGGAGGAGGAAATTGCAACCTGCTCCAGTACTCTTGCCTGGGAAATCTCACGGGCAGAGGAGCCTGGCGGGCTACGGTCCATGGGGCCACACAGAGTTGGAGGCGACTGAGCACGCGTGCACGAACTGTGTTTCTGAACCTGAGTGGGGATATTTTGAACTGTCTGGTCATATGTTAAATAAAACATTCTGTGCTTTTAAAAAGATTCCTGATAATACTCGGTTCTTTCTCGTGAGCCCTAAATATAGCTCTTTCTCAAAATGATCTTCATCTTCTTTTACTGGAAAACGTCACTTCATCAATCCATTAGGAATTAAACCCCTGCTTTGGCTTGATTTTATTTTTTAAAGAGGACCTGTGGCGACAGAGAAGGCCATGAGATGCAGCCACAGCCCAGAGACTCAAGAAGCTGAAAGAGGCAGGAAGGGTCCTTCCCCGGAGTCCCCTGGAGGGCACTGGGCCCTGTGACACCTTGATTTCCGCCTCCCGGCCTCCAGAACCGAGAGCACACAAGGCTGTCGTGTTTCCTAAACCCCACAGTCTGTGTCCCTTGGTTGTGGCAGCCACAGGAAGTTGGGGCGGCATTCTGTCCTGCTACCGACAGAAAGGCTTTGGACAAGGCTGTCCACCTTCCCACCAGTTCACTGAAGTGACCTGGGGAAGGACAGGCCGCCTCACTGCAGCCAGTGCAGCAAGGGCCAGGTCCAGTGGTCAGCCCACAGCCTGCTCAACCAGCTAGTGCTGGGGTGGTGGTGTGAGGGGGGCTCCTTCAGCTCCCGCCGCCTGCACCGACCCCCAGCATCTGGGCAGGGCCAGACCCAGTGGCCTCGTGAATATGAGTCTTTACTCAACAGGAGGAGGAAGACCCCCAAACCTGAAAATTCTGGGGTTCTTTCCTGTTGCAGTTTATGCCTCCTTCCCCAGCTCTGCCCCATCCTTCCCAAAAGCAAAGCAAGGTCACCGCAGAAAAGTCCCAAGTAAGGCTTGGGGTCCCATACCCACTCCCAATACAGATGCAGGTCCCCGCGTTGGGGGTCACACCTGGGCACCTGTTGGCCACCGTGTGGTTACTGACTATATGTCCTTAATAGTCCCTCCAGCAGGAGCCTCTGGATGGTTTCCAACTTTCGCCCCATGAAACTTGGTCAAACTTACAACCTGTTTCAGGAGCAGCCTCATTCAAAGAACGGCAAGTTTAGGAAGAAAGGGACAAAAACGACCCCTCAACTGAAGAGAGCGCCCAGAAACACACTCGGAAGTCCGGGCCTTGTGGGATGTGAGTTTCCACAGAACTGTCATCTCATCTCACTCAGGCGCTAAATTTTAAGTCTTCTAGGAACTGTGTCGTGGGAAGGCCGGGGTCAGTACCCCAACCCCGGCGGCCCAGCCCTTCCCCTGGTCGGGGGCAGCACCAGTCCGAGGCGCTGGGCACGCGGGCCTGGGCGCTGCCCTGGGGGAGCCCGTGAGGGTGCGGGGTAGGGTGGGGAAGGAGGAGGGCGCCCCACGCGCCCAGCCGTGCAGGCAGCTAGAGCCGGGACCTGAGGGGGTGGGCCTGGGCCGGGGGATCGCGGGGCTCGGCGGAGTCGGCGCGCGTTCCCGGGAGTGGAGCTCGGCCCGGGGTGCCAGGGGGCGCGGGAGGAGCCCGGGACGGTGCGCAGGCCCCCGAGGGGCTGGGGAGAGCAGAGGGGTGCGCCCGAGTCGGGGTGGGGGGCTGCACAGGCCGGGGTGGGGCGACTGCGGCGGCGTCACACGCCCGCGTCCCCGGGTCGGCCTCCGATTGGCCGTCGCCGGCGGCGCCGACGCGTCGCGGGCCTGCGCCGCGCCGGCCCAATAGCAGCCCGGTTTGCTCGAGGAGGGCGGGGACGGCGGGCTCGGCCAATGGGCGGCGGCGTTGCTGGCGGCCACGGCGGCGCAGTCCCGGAGCGAGCGAAGCCCAGACGGCCGCCGCTACTGCCGCAGGAGGCGTGAGGTGCGGCGCGGGGGCTCGGCCGGGGGACGCGTCCGCGGG